>CM044442.1:82106289-82119036 GCA_024363595.1 Xenopus borealis | reverse complement strand
CTTTAGACACCCATATCTTACAATACATATCTATATATACATATTTACATTTTTGCATACTGTACATACCTTATCCCACAATTTAAAATGAAATCACAATAGTCTGTTTCTGACAGCCCCACTAGGCTCAGTCAGAGAGATTATAATAATTTCCTTTCAACCTGTGATATCAAATATGTCCGTGTAAAAAAATATATAGTGAATAAAGTACCCCCTCTTGAAAAATATAAGGATATTATAAGTTACCAAGGAGTTCCATGACCATATAAAAACACGAGGCCAAAGGCCGAGTGTTTTTATACAGTTCATGGAACTCCGAGGTAACTTCTAATATCCTCATATTTTGCAACTGGGGGTAGTTATTTATTATAATACACAAGGTTCAGTGAGTCATGTGACAGAAATTACATCAGAACTCACCGTTTATAACTGGTGACATCAGAACTCACTGTTTATAAGGATATCATTTACAGGATATTCATGGCTTTTGTGTATTATATATATATATATATATTTTGGAAACTTAGATTAGTATTTATGCACCATTTCTACAACAATAAACCCAACTTAACTAATATAAAAATGAGGGAGGGTATTTTCTCACCTTAATGTTTAATTATTATGCTAAATGACATATTATTTGTTCAGTGTTTGTTTATTTTTATGTCTTTTCCGTCTGAGGTGAAGAATTTTTACTGCTAACCATTTGAGCACTCATATTCATTCTTCCAAGTCTTCTAATAGTCATACAATGGTCTATGAAAGCTATGCAGGGGCAGTTCTGCAGAGCCGGAAATGAGGCGTTCAAAGGAAAATGGTCTTTCAGAAGGGAGCAAATTATATTGTACTGTAGCTGTAGTTCTTTGTTAAGCATTGATAAGAAGAGTTTTTCTCTAAGGTGAAATGGACATGGTCTATAGAGGGAGAGAAATAATTCTAGTACCTGTATTATTCTTCAACACAAGTATTGATAAACTGAGAGTGATCTCTCTAGGGTTGAGATGATTATAGAGTGAACAGTTCTTGTGCTTGGATTATTCTGTAGGCCTTATGAAGGCAGTCAGTTATAAACTAAAAGAGCGGGGGTTTCTCTTTCTGAGCTTTACACTGCATCATTCATTTACAAATTCAACTGTAGTACCAATGGTTGTTGGTCTTTTTTGGTTCAAGGCTGCTTTTGAGGTTGTACTGAACCTTTGGTAAAGGATTCCAGTTTAGTTTATAAAAGGTTACATATAAAGGTACATATATAAAACATTGCTGTATTAGCTGTTCAACCATAGTATAAACAAATATGGAACAGCAGGTAATTGCTCACCCTCAAATCCCACTCTCTTTAACCATAAAGCTAAGCTTCCAGGAATATTTTGAACAGCAAAGCGAAATCCTAAATCTTTACACCAACCGGCCTTCAAGTGAAGCCATCCAGCCACTGATCCAGTCCTTAGGGGGTGCGCCTCCACTGTACAATTTAGATGTGCGTGAAGACATCACTGATCTGTATTATAACCATAAACTTGCCATGTGTATACCAGTTGTGTGCCTGCAAGTTGACTGCATATAGCTTTTGACAGAATGATTTAGATAATTGCCACAAAAAACGTTATTCCTGGAATAAGAGTCATGTAATGCACAGTTTAGGAATTCTGCTATACACAAACATTAAAACCTTCCCACACTAAGTGCATATTTTCAATGATGTCTCAAGAGAAACCAAACAAAAGATTTCCCACTAGATTCTGAGCAGTTGCTTACTGTATATAAAAGCAACTGAGGAGTATTCTTTGGCACACTTATAATAGTGCATGAGACATACAGAAGCAAAATGGGTTTATATGGATTGCTATTACATTCTAGAACCTTTAAGAGCAATAACTGGAAAGGCTTTGTATAGGTCACCTGCAGAAATGCCTTGGCAACAGCATCATATGGATTTGTGCAACAGTATTCTTTTTAAAGATGCGTCTGGTACAGTATAATTAGATTTTTTTTCTGTTACTTCAGGTTTGCATTAGTTATTTTTTTTATAACTTTCTGTATACAGAGATACGGCCCAGCCAGCCTATTTCTCTTTAATAATCTATAGATATGTTTAGTTATGTTATAATTCATAATCACTTTCTTTCTCACTATAACAGGAGCTGGAGCAGATTTTGTAATGCTGGGCGGAATGCTTGCAGGACATGATCAGTGTGCAGGGGATATTACAGAAAAGAACGGAAAGAGAGTAATGTTGTTCTACGGAATGAGTTCTGACACTGCCATGAAGAAACATGCTGGAAAAGTGGCCGAGTACAGGTGTGCTACTCTATATGCTGGGGACCATGATTATAATTATATGGAAATGTGATCAGTAACTAAGCACCAAATATCATTTTTTCAATCATTCAAAACTGGTTTTACAGCTCAAAACAAACCGCATTTTTCATATACTTGCATCTGAAAATAACTGACAGCTGAGTGCACAGATCTGGTCCAGGAATTGTTTATTCCAAGGTACAATTATATGCTGAGAATTTGACCATACACACTGCATTCATTGGATTAGAGTGTATAAAGGGCATGTAAAGGCAAAACAATAAAATCCCATTTTTACTTTTTTTAATGAAAAAGAAACCTCCAATATACATGTTAAATGTGTACAGTTTTTATAAGAAAACTGATTGTATGCAGTGAAATTTTCCCTTCATTTTCTTCTGTGAATAGGAAATGTCAGACGGTCCCTAACTACTGTGCAGGGAAACAATCATACTTATGAGCAGAACTGCAGCAGCTTTGTGTCCCTGTAGAGCAGTCGGCAACTGTGTAGAGATTTTTATTGGATTTTATTTTTGCCTTTACATCCCCTTTACTGTTTCCAACTCCAGCTGCAGGGACAAAGACCACAGAGACAGATTTAAACAGATAAACTGGGATTCTATTTGGAGGATTATTTTGCTGCAGCCACTGGTTCTGGAGAGTTGGAGAAAGTTTGTATTAAACAATACAAAAACTATAAAATCCACATTAAATTACATGACAACACAGGACCCAGTGCAGTCTGTATATTCCGATTATTCATTAGTCTTGCTGTATCAGCATCTGGCAGATATTATTTGACTTGTGCAGTTTTGATCCCTAAGCTTAGCCTTTGGTCTTTCAAAGATGTTCAACAAAGTTACAAGATGACAGCCCCCTGTGGCCAACTTTGAAAGCATAAATAATCATGTTTATGTTTAGTATACAAAATACAGCATTTCTAGCCTTATTCTATTTTACACTTTCCTTGTCCTTAAAGTGCAGGCACTTTAGGACTTTTTCTTGATGTCTTGAGAATGGTCCTACTTTATTGTACTTGTCTATAAACTTTGCCTTTGTGGAAAGGCATTTATAGGTGACCTGTTACCAAACAAATGCAATTTTACATCACAATACACAAAGCCTAAATGATACTCTTCAAGTTCCTAATCATCTATAGTACCAGTGGATCTCCAGATTTTTACTTGCACTAATCCTTCAGCTGTAAAAAAAATATTTAGGATGTTGATAGTTGTGGTTCATCAGTAACAGGAGACCAGACATCTGTATGCTTTGGGAAAACTTTTACTTGAAAGGGAAAGGAGATAGCTGAAAAATGAGACTTAAAATGGACTGATGCCTTTCCTACAATTTGGAGCTTTCTGGATAAAGTTTTTTTTGGATAAGTGATCTCATACATGTACATTAGAGGGCTTACGATATTGATCCTTGTATATCTTCCATTGTAGTAGTTTTGCAATGTTTGAATTCTTTTTCAAGCCACTACATCTCAGGTGGCTCCAGGCATTCACTTTAGCATTTAAATGAGACAATTTTAACTCTGCAATCCGCTGTGTGGCTTTAAATGTGATTGCAGTGTTGTTATACTGACAATGCTGTGTGACAGCAATTGATTGATCACAGTACAGCTGCACATCCATACACATCAAGCAGCCTGCTTACACGTTTATCCCTTAAAGGGCACCTGTTGCCAAAATATATTATCCCCAACCAAAGGTACAGGTTAATAGAGCCTGAAATCCGACTGGGGGTAACAGTAGTTGTTTTCTTCTTTTTCTTAAATTTCCCCTGCCAGTACTAGAATCTGAATACATATCTAAAATATCATAGAAGAAAGCGATACCTATAAACAAAAATATAGTTATAACAAGTGTGTGCTGTTGAATTATAATAACTTTAACTTCTAGTTTGTAAAATATCTTTATTACCCAATTACCCATAACTATACAGTATTTGTTAAGGAATATGCGTATCTGTTATAGAAATGCAGAATGAAACCTGTGTATATCTTTTAACTCCTTTTTATTTATATAGACAAGTCTATTAATTAGGGATGCACCAAATCCACTATTTTGGATTCGGCCGAACCCCCGAATCCTTTGCAAAAGATTCTGAAGACCGAACCAAATCCTAATTTGCATATGCAAATTAGGTGTGGGAAGGGGAAAACATTTTTTACTTCCTTGTTTTGTAACAAAAAGTCATGTAATTTCCCTCCCTGCCCCTAATTTGCATATGCAAATTAGGATTCGGTTAGGATGGGAAGAAGGATTCGGTCAAATCCTGCTGAAAAAGGCCGAACCCCGAACCAAATCCTGGATGTGGTGCATCCCTACTTACTAATTCTTTTTTCTGTTTACTAGGAGCTGAATTGCGATATTTTAAAGGGACGGTTCACCTTTAGGTTACCTTTTAGTATGTTCTAGTATGGCCAATTCCAAGCAACTTTTCAAATGGTCATCATGTTTTCTCTTTTGAATCATTTGCCTTCTTCTTCTGACTCTTTCCATCTTTCAGACAGTGGTCAATGACCCCATCTAAAAAATGCTACAAAGCTACAAAATTATTGTTATTGCTACTTTTTACTACTTATCTTTCTACCCAGGGCATTATCATAATATTCCAGTCCCTTATTCAAATCACTGCATGGTTGCTAGGGCAAATTAGGGCAAATTAGACTCTAGAAAGCAGATTTCTGAACTTGTAGACTGGAGAGCTGCTGAATAAAAGCTAAATAACTAGAAAAATATAAAAAAATTAAAACTAATTGCAAATTGTCTCAGAATATAACTCTCTTCTTCATCCTACTAAAATTTAACTCAAAACGTGTGACTCTGTTGGGCAGAATAATTAGATAGGTGATTCATAGCAGGACCTATGTTTGGTCCCCATGTAATTTATAGTGCTGCTCCATGACTCACTTCTGTAATGTTCTACTATAATATTGAGTAACAATTCAATAAGGCCCATCCAACTATTTTTTTGGTTTGCAAAGCTGAGCCCCACACATAACTTGGATCTCTTGAGGTGAAGAAACCAGCTAAAGAGTAGTATAAATATCCTAAGAGTATGTCTTTTCATTTTTTATAGGGTGCACGAATGTATATCCTTCTGCCTGTCAAAGATGATACCCTTAGGGCCTGCCATCCTTTCCTATATCTCTGCCATGTTTTCCTACCTAATTGATGTATTTGTTTCAGCCCATGGGGATATCATGAGCAGGCTATTAAGAGCATCTTTGACAGGTGGAAAAGACTGACAAGGAACCGTACTGCTTTACTTCTTAACATAGCAACAATCCAGAACCAGGGCATAATACTGCCATGTGATGAGTTAGATAGGCTTTACTAATTGTCATGGTTTCTTGATTTTCAGATCTCTCTTGTTATTATAATTATTTTTTTATTACTGATAATTGGAAATATTTTGACCAGTGATTTGCAAAAACATTGTACCTAATGATCACACACTAAATATCAGAGTTGCAGATGAACAGGTTGCAATTCTGCAGCGCATAGCTAAATTAGGTATAAAGGCATAATTGTATAATTTGTGTGTGTGTGTATATTACTGCTACAAGTTACAATTAGAAATTTGCTGGGAGAGGGCACAGCAGTCGTCTCTGCCAGTTTCTATGGCAGATAACTATTTAACCTGCAAGATGTCCTTAGAGCATCTCTAATGAAACAATAATAAAGAACAAGAAGATCATTAGCGTCAATCCAGAGTCTACAAGGATCACAATCTTTATTGTATTCTAATTGTTGCGCTGTATATATTTTGTTTGCTGAACAGAACAGATATTAATACAGGGGATTAATTAAAAATTATGAATTCCTCTAAACAAAAGGCACTCGTACATTCCCACTGCCCAGGGGAAGATGGTCAGATCAGCTGGATATGTATCAGTTCTCGGGTGGCTCCTTTAATAAAATTCCAGGTTCTGTGTAACAAATAGTGTGGTGTTCTGTTGAGGAACTCTGCTGCTCAGGGGTTCCATATACGTCATAGATATATAGAAAATCAGATGGCACTCACCACTGCAAAATGTGCTTGGTTAATGGACACCTCCGCACAACGTTTCGGGGGGTCAAAAACACTTGAGAAAGGGGGTAGACCCCTGGAAACGTTGTGTGGAGTAGAGTCCTGGGCGGAACCAATTTCTAAGACTTGGACCTGAACCCGCAGCCCGCCACCTGAACTGCTACCCACATATTTACCCACTTTTATCCACTACCGGACCCGCGACCAGACCCGGATTTGCAAACTTGCCTCCAGTAGGCCGGCTCTACTCATCACCGACCCCCCTGCCGGTGCCCTCCTCCTCTCTGCTTCCCCCTATACAGCACTGTTGCCTCCACTACGAGGTTATCCCTGTCCAGCGATGTCCCCACCCCTTCCTCTTCGCTCATCCTGTGTGTGCTGCACATGTGCACATTTTAATGCTCTGAAACAGCACTGGAGACTGACGTGAGTCTCCAGTGCTAGTTACTAAAGCAGACCTGGCTGGCTGGCATGCCGCCCCAAAAATTCTTCCACCCTAGACCTGGGCCTTTGTGGCCTTGCCACAAATCCGGGCCTGCCCGCAACTAACTTACCCGACCCACAACCCACCAATCACCATCAGACAGGAAGTGATCATGCTGCAAACCAGAAGTGACATCATCAAAAGGGAGCGGGGACAGAAATATGTTTTCATAATTAATTTTAAAAGGAGTAAAATACAGACAATATAAGATAAGAAATTTAGATGAGACCCGCAATCTGTAGACCCACGACCAGCAGACCCGCATCTATACCCGCAACTGAAAATCCTACCCTCATTCCTCAGGGTACCGTTTTTTTTTCTGGGTTACCTGTGGGTACCCAACCTGCTGCAGAACTCTAGTGTGGAGAACGCAATAAACCAAAAATATTAAGCACTTTTTGCAATGGTGAATGCCGTCAAATTTTCTAAATATGATTGGTGGCCCCTGCCTGACCCTCTGTGCTCCTGTGCATCTATCTGAGTGATACATTTATCAATGTTCAAATTTGAATTTTTGCCACGATTCGATTTTTTTTTTTTTTTTTTGCACAAAATAAATTTCAATAATATTTTCAAAACTCGACTGTCAGATATTTATTAAGCCACAACAAAAAGTGAAAACTCAAATGTAAAAACCTGGTAAGGTCATGTATAAGTCAAAGGGAGTTGTCCTAAGCAAAATTCAAGCCAATTTTTAAATTAGATTTTCTGAGTTTTAATTCAAGATTTCTAGTTTGTAAACTAACAAATTTGAGTTATTAAAGCTTATAGACTTGAACAATTCAAAGTATTAGAATGTATGAACTTGATTCAATTTTTTTAACATGCAAATGTTTTCATGAATACGTTTTTGTAAATTGAGAGTTTATTTGAAGTAGAAACAACCTCACAAATTGGATTTTTTGATAAATAAGTCCATTTAAATAATGATGCCTTTGTTCTGAATTTTGCTCTTCATTAGTTTCTAACACTTGTCCACGTTCTTTGTACAGGGCTTCAGAAGGTAGAACTGTGGAAATTCCGTACAAAGGTGATGTCGAAAATACCATTCGGGATATTCTGGGCGGTGTGCGATCAACCTGCACATATGTGGGGGCCGCCAAACTTAAAGAGCTGAGCCGACGAACAACATTCATTCGTGTGACACAGCAGTTCAATCAAATGTTCACATAGTTCAAAAAAGATTCAACTCCTATACTGAGTGTTCAACTACAGTACCAGTTTTCACCATTTTTCTCTTCTGTTTTTCCTTTTCATCAGCATTTTCTCAAATTAGAGACCATAGCATTGTAAAATGGCTTCCTATGCACTATTACAAGGGCTCCCATATCTTGCCCCTCTTAAAGGAGAACTGGTTAAACGTCCATACTGCAGTACTGTTCTACTTCTTTTACCTTTCCCTTTAAAGGAAAAGTAAAGGTTTTTTTTTTTGTAAATTTGCTCTAAACAGCCCCCCAGATTAATGTACCTTAGTCCCTGCTGCAAGTCTGCTCTGGTTTCTGTGTTATCAGCAGCTTGTTTCCCCTTCTTCCTGGTGCAGAGTGAAGCCCCGCCCCATAGCTTACTGAGCTGTCCATTTGCTGCTGTTCCACAATAGAGAGGAAGAGGGAGCCAGTGTGTGCATTAGTAAGTTAGTTTCCCCAAGCAAAAGGTGCTGCACACACTGGTCTCTGCTATGTCATAGTATGCAAATGATCTCCAGGACTAGTCACAGAGATAAGGTCAGCTCAGTAAGCTAAGGGGCTGGGCTTCACTCTGCACCAGGAAGAAGGGGAAACAAGCTGCTGATAACACAGAAACCAGAGCAGACTTGCAGCAGGGACTAAGGTACATTATTCTGGGGGGCTGTTTAGAGCAAATTTACAGATAGAAAAAAAAAAGGTTTACTTGTTCTATAAAGTGGCTGAATATGGAAGCCCTAAACAAAAACACATACCAAATTTATTACCTCAGATTCCTTCCAATTACTGGTAGGTTTTAACAGTTTTTTTTCCTAAAGTTTAGTCAGTACACTGTAGTGATTATATTATTTTGGTGAGATGCAAAGGAATTGTATTATATTTTGTTATTAATTAACTTATATACAGTAATATAACAAAGACTGAATATTTTATGACTTTATTTATTTAGCATTTACAATATAGAAATTTTTAACCCCCCAAAATGCATCTCTGAGTATTTTGGGTTTTGAGTCTCGTAGATTTCAGATCATTAGTGACTAGTATCTGTTCAGGGCTATTAGGTTCCCTGTTGAAACTTGGGAAACTCTTGCTTTAAAAGCTAAACCTCATAAATAGGCCACATACAGATTGTATTTAGGTGTGTCCAATTGGTCAGCTTGTAGATAGATATTGGATGATTTGGCCATGGATGGCCAAAACAACTGAGGGCTTATTTACAAGTTCTAAGGCACTAAAATAGGCTCAGAACGCTACTATCATTCAACTACACTAGTAGTGTAGTACTATGCCAGACTGATGGTTGCAGAGGTGCAAGGGGACCTGCCTTGACCAAGCAGTTTGTACAGAGCTGTGTTTACTGTGCCAGTTAACACACATGCCACACATTTGACGGTCACGTTCAAACCATGGTGTTACCACGTTACCCTATTTCTTATAGGTGCAAATTGAGCCCATTTGACTGACAAAACTTTAGTATTCTGTGCAATGTATTTTTGCCTAATTTCTGGAATTCTGAGAAGTAATCTTGCACGATCTGCATAATTCTTTTTACTTTGTAAATAAGCCGTGTACGATGCTCCAGGATTAGGTCAGCATGAGCAGTAGAAAGGTGCTGCCCCTGTCACTTCTCAGTCTGGCCATGAAAACAAATGGAGGTAGTACCATGCCGGACAGAATTACAACACATTCTGAGGAAACTGCCTCCAGAGGGCCCATGCAGAAGGCCAGATTGCCTGACTTACTAAGTGTATGACCAGCTTTGAAGCCCTCTTCTACTTTCCAACTGTTACTATCCGGGGGAAAAGTCACTGAGCAAGAGGGATTAAACCCTCAATAAACCTTATACCTAACTAGAAAATATGTATAGCTGATTATATTACTATTATGGAAACCATATCCCTAGACCACAAAATGATTGTAAGTGATATCTGTGTTAACTGGTGTGCCGTAAAGCATATGAAACAAATTATGGTTGTACATTGTTTCTTCATTATAAATGCTGCTAAATATTGGATATATATGTATATAATAGTAGGGATTCAGCCAGGATTTGGCCAATCCTTGTGCATGGCTGAACTGAATCCAAATCTTAATTTGCATATGTAAATGAGGTGTGGGAAGGGAAATCATGTGACCTTTTTGTCACAAAACAAGGAACCGAAAAACATTTTTCCAACCCTTTCCTTTCCCGTCCCTAATTTGCATATGCAAATTAGAATTCAGTTTGGTATTCGGCCAAATCTTTAACAAAGGATTTGGGGATTCGGTGCATCCCTGTATAATACACAAAAGCCATGAATATCTTGTATGGTCAAAGTCATGGAACTCCTCTGTGACTTCTAATATCCTTATATTTTACAATAGGGGGTACTTTATTCACTATATATATGTTGTGTGTATATAGTGGATAATGCACCCCCTACTGTAATTTATAAAGATATTAGAAGTCACAGAGGAGTTACGTGACCATAAAAAAGCAAGAGGCCGCAAGCAGAGTGCTTTTATACAGGTCCCATAATTCCAAGGGGACTTCCAATATCTTTATAGCATTTGGTGTGGGGTGCATTATTCATTATAATCTACAGTGTTTCTATATGCAGCATTTCAAGGAGTTCTCTGCCTCTGCTCTGTACCCAATGCCACACTTTGTTCCCCTTGTGGTTTTTCTCCCTGTAGCCCTCTTCTACTCTGAGGTATTTTTGCCTGATTCTTATCCTTTGAACTAAATTTCTGACCATGACATGCCGCACTCATTTAGGAAAATAGTGTAGTTCAAGGAAAAAAACCTGTGAGGCAGAAAAGTGCAAGCGATAAATCATTTGAGCAGCATTCCTGCCTCACAGGCTTTTTTCCTTGAACTACACTATTTTCCTAATTGAAAGCGTACTGAAGGTGGAGGTACTTGACAAGGATCAAGCCGTTAAGGATTTGCGATTTGGCCAGAGTTGGCAGTCAACACTATTCACATTCGATGCCGCACTCATATTGCTGTAGGTTAAAGGGGTTGTTCAGCTTTAAATGAACTGTTCGTATGATGTTGAGAGGGATATTCTGAGACAATTTGCAATTAGTTTTTATTTGTGGTTTTTGTTATTTAGCTTTTAATTCAGCAGCTTGTTAGTATGCAGTTTTAGAAATCTGGTTGCTAGGGTCCAAATTACCCTAGCAACCAGATTGAATAATGAAGACCAATTGAAAACTTGCTTAGAATTAGTAATTCTATAAAATACTAAAAGCTAATTTTAAGGAGAACCCCACTCCTTTAATAAGTGACAGAAGGGGAAAGGCATGAAGGGTGGAAGATGCAGGGGGTGGCCAACAACAGAAATGAACAGAGAGTGGGAAAGGGACAGAGAGGAGATGATGATTGAGGGCACAAGACTGGAGAGACGTGGGTGGGAGGGACAGACGAATGGAAAACTGGTTTGATAGCTGGAGGGTGGGAGCAACACCCAGAACAAGAAGGAAGAGTGACAGGCTGTGGGAGGGGCAGAGGGAGTGTACCTGGAGAAGGAGCAGGAGCGGAACAGTGAGTGAGAGGCAGACGGAGCACAGAAGAAACACCAGTGAAGAGTGACAGGGTGTGGGAGGGGCTGTGACACAAGAAGGAGGGGGTGCAGAAGAGACGAACAGACACAGTGAGACTAGAGATGGAGGGGGAACAGACAAGGACACTGAGGGAGCAAGCAGCGTAGGAAAAGCAGCACACAGAGTGAAGGCGGAAGTAGGGAAGTGAGGCAGACTGGCAGGAGGGAAGCAGTAGGGCGAGTGCGGCAGTGAAAACTGCTGACACGTTAAGCTGTAATCGACGCCTTCTGAAATCAGAATGATATAAGGATATCATTTACAGTCTGGTCCCATAGGGAATGACCAGACTATAGATTATATATTTTTTCTTTGATTACAAGCAAAGCCAGTTTGGTTATACACTTGTAAACTTATATTCTTTGAAAAACCTTAACCTTTTCCGAAGACCTTTAGGTTTATGCAGCGAGAAAGAATCACAAGGAATATTCAGCAAGTTAAAAACTTATATCTAAGACAGGGGTCCCCAACCTTTTTTGCCCGGGGACCGGCGATTGGGGACCCCTGATCTAAGGTATTTCAAGATGGGTCTCTAGAATATCTTTTTCCTTTAAATGAATGCTAGTAGCATTACTTACCTGAGTTACGAAGACTGCTTCTTGTGCAGCCGTATTGTTGGTTCCTTGCTGCTACCAACCCCTTCTAGGAATCACATGCTTTTATCCAGTGTTCTTACTGCTCATTGTCACTAACCAATAACTGGGACTAGTCTACATGCATGATCCCTAGAATCTCAGGTTCAAAATCTTGAAAAAAAACATTTGCCTTGACTGTTGTAATTTGGCTCAAGAGATTTCTTCCCTTAGTGGTACTGTAAGCTCTCCCAGGCTACAGCTAATGCCTCTCACCTCTAGTGGCCTTATAAATGGCTTGCAAGAGACTGCTGTGATTTCTGGTTAGTTTTTTTTTTTTTATAAATCTTGGCCTTATAAAGTAGCATAATATCACCAGATAGGAGGTAACACTTTTTAAAACAGTTCTTTTAAAGTGGACCTGTCACCCAGACACAAAAATCTGTATAATAAAAGTCCTTTTCAAATGAAACATGAAATCCAATTTCACATTTTTATTTAAGCATTCATAGCTGTTTTAAGTTCATTTAAAAATCTCAGTTGTCAATCAAATATTGTCTGCCACTCCTCTATGCCTTAGGCA
>CM044442.1:82090115-82103905 GCA_024363595.1 Xenopus borealis | reverse complement strand
ACAAGCAAGGTCAATTTAGTGTTACAAACCTTTTATCATACAGAGGCACTTTAAAACCCGTTATAGTCTTTGCAAAACATTGACCTTTTCAGAAGACCTTTAGGTTTAGCCAACCAAAAAGAATCACAAGGAATAGTCAGCTAGATAAAAGCTTATATCTGAGCTATTGGAGAAGAAGATGGGGTTCTAGAATGCTATGTTAACTCCTTCTTCCTTTAAAGGAAACGTTGAAGCATAGGCTTTTACAAGCGTTGCATTACTTAACCAGAGTCAGCCATATCCTTGCTGCTACAAATGCCTTCTTCAACTCTAGGAATCACAGGCTTTTTTTACCCAGTGTTTGTATCAACTAGTTGTTGCAGACCAATGGTTAGGATTAGCCTAGATTTTTGCAAATGTAGCAACTAGCTTTGATGTCACACCACTAGAATTTTAACCGAAGAAAATAGCTACAACAAGGAGTTGTCATTCCTTCAGTTGAAGGCACCTGAGATGTATGGAGAACTAGGAAGGCCTGCTAAGTCTTTGTCAGGTTTAAAATGTTGAACAAAACACTTGCCTTCTGGACTGTTGTAATTTGGCTCAACAAATTTCTTCTCTTAATGTAAGCTCTTCTAGGCTACAGCTAATGCCTTGCACCTGTAATGGCCTTATATATGGCTTTGCAAGATACTGCTGTGATTTCCTGGTACATTCTGTTATTTCTGTTTTGTTTTGTTTTTTTAAATAAACGCTTGGCCTTACAAAGTAGTGTAACACCACCAGATAGGCAGTAACATCTTTTTTATTGTTCCTTTAAATAATCTTGAAAAAATCATTTGTTTTGCCAGGAGTTTAATTGGTAGGAAGGCAGTGCTTTATATTTAAATAGTATTAAAAGAGAACACTACACAACCAACCAATGTGTTTAGTTCCTTATTAATGCACGGGCACCTGCCAGCAATGGAAATTGTGTCTCAGTATACGTTCTAATATCCCCCAGTCATCAACTGTCAGGAATACTGAGCAAATTAGATGAGCATCATCTTGAGGACCAACAGGTGCTCATGTGACCCTGGTGGATTACAGTAAATCTCCATGTATTTTTGGCACCTATAAAATGGTTTTTCAAACTGATCGGTCGTTTAGCAGTAACATACAAGTCTGGCATGTGTAATAGTTATATTATACAGATCAGTTTTCACCATGCATTCATAATTTTTAAAAAAGTTTTTTTTATACCAAATGCCATTATATGAAAGCTGCAACTGTAGCTGATGGAAACCGTCTATGAGCCTTTCCATGACTGCATGAACCTGCCAACGGGACTTAGACATACTGTCGAAATGCATGTGTGGGAGTATTGTAGGCATGTAGTGTGTTGCTTTCCCAAAATAGCAAAGCCTAATCTTAAACCATCTGCTTTGAAAATATAGAAAAATCTGTGGCATTTTCTTTTCATGGAACTATGGAAATGTGTTTGATCGAATATTTCATATAGTGACCATTGTGCCTTCATAAGATAGCTTAGCAATGCCCTACACCGTGACAAAGTATTCGCTAAATGCCAAGAATTACTAGTGCCTGGGCAATCCAAGTACTGACGCGTTTCCAATGCTTTTGACCCAAGAGTCCAAGCGAGTACCATTGAATGGGGAGTGTTTCCAAGTGTTGTATTCATTGTAATAACCCTATATGCCATTGTCCTTACCTGAATGAAACTCAAGTTACTACAGCTGCTTTAGATCTTTACAGTAATTACATGTCTTCAGTTAGACATACCTTTACTTATCCATATTATATAACATATAGTTTTCAAGCAGAGGCAATTCTTACCTGTTGGTGCAGTTTCAGCATAGAAACCCAATCCTAGCTAGAATGGTTTGTCTGTATTGGCATAGCTTTGTATTAAAGATCAGTGTAGATAAATGATTGGGCCCAGGGTCTTTATATGGTTTTAGATGATATTATCAGTACACATGGTACCCTTGCACTGAGCCAAAGCCATATACTCCATATCTATGCTGGAAGCTTCATTGCTTTGTACATACTTAGTGGGCTGGGGAAATGTGGATCCATCTTTTTTTACAATGAAAAGTGATATAGGGCACAGATATACATTTTGGATGGTATATGGTACCTCTAAAGCTAGTGATCAGATTGTTGAGCCCAGTCAGTGTCGGACTGGGACACCAGGGGACCACCCAAAAACCTTAGACCAGGGGCCCACCATAAAAGCTTAGACCAGGGGCCCACTCTCAGTACTAATATTCTAAATCTCCACAATCAACCTCTATTCTCCTAGTTTGTTTTCTTTACATACTATAATCAATTATTCCATCTATTTAGCCTCTTTGTTCTCATAGAAATAGGGAATGGCCATGAAATAGGCCAAAAGTTTAGCAGCATGAGGGCCCACTGACACCTTGGCCCACCGGGAGTTTTCCTGGTATTCTGGTGGCCAGTCCGACACTGAGCCCAGTATCTGGCTACACATGGATTGACAGCTGGTTGGCTGACTGCGTTGGAAATAACCAAAATGCCCCAATGTGTTTCACCATAAATAAGAATCTAGGATGTACCATTTCTGTTCATTACACTCTCAGCCTTTGAAGTGGAGGCCTTTATTTTCCATCATTTCTTTTTCTTATTTTGCTATTTGTAAATGTTGGAATTTTTCTAAAGGTTTTTTCATGGTCACAATACTATAGTCTTCTGTTTTCTTCTGTAAAAACCATTTCTGTCAACCAGTTCACTTGCAATTATTAATGTATTCTCTGTCTATACTTAATGACTTACGTCTGCTTCATGATAATAAAGCACCAATTCCTTGCAATTTGTTTGTGATGATGTTTTGTGTCTTGTTTTTTTTAACCCAGATAAATAAAAAGAGACAGATCTGCAATTGGCACTGTTATTTTATTAGTACGAGTATACTGAAACAATAAACTTGTACTGGTATACAGACAATTTAAAACAATTTTGTTCAAATTTTGAATCAAGCATTGTTTTATCATAATGAAATAATTTCTACCTAGAAAACCTGCAAGCACCATCAAAGAAAGGGACCATAAAATTCAATAAACAGACTTGAGTGTATCCTACAAATAGACACACCACAATTAGAAAATAGAATATGAATTCTTCCATTTTTTTTTTTAATATTTGTTTTTATAAAAGCTAGTGCAAGTACAATATTTTACACTGGAATTACAGAGAGTATGCACGCATATGGGGAAAAAAAATCTGTCACAATAAAAAGCTCTGAACTATGTCTGTATGCACTGAAAATTTTCCTCTGCTCATTAAGGTGCAAAATATTATTTCCTCCTTTTGCCTTTTATACCGGCCGGACAGCCTGACTCCTTTCCAACACAAAGCTGCAATTGACTTTTCATTGGGCTCATCATTGAAGAGTACTAACAGCAGGACAGGAGTACAAATTATTGGTTCCCATTGACTATGACTGAGAAGTATTTTGCCTTTCATACCCAAACTTTATACCTGAGGTCGGGGGGACTCTCTTGAAATACATAGACAACAGTTGGTGAGTTATTTATTAAAGTCCAAATGCCAAAAACTTGAAAAAAGTGTTTTTTGTTTTTATTTAAACTATGAAATCCAAACTTTTTGTGAAAAATCAAACTTTTCGTGATTTCTACCCCGAGGATGGAAAAAGTCTGAATCCAAAATCCTACATCTCAGACCTGCTGAGCTTGTATATAAGTCAATGGGAGATGGCTCTGGGTTCCATGCAAAAATCTGAAGATTTCTTGGTTTTTGGGCAAAAAATCCAAAAAGATCAAAAGTTTCGGGTGTAAAATACAAAGAAATTTGCACAATTTAAAATTTCAGATGATTTTCACTATTTTTGTAACGTTTTTTCCTGAACTGGAATTTTTTGAGAAAACATTGATAAAAATCAGGAAATAACCCGTGCAGATTTAGTCAGTCAGAGTATATTTCCGAAAATAATGGGATATATTCAGGTTTTGATGAATAACCCCCATGAAGTATGTAAGGCAGAGGTACACATTTGTTTTATGGTTTACAAATGTAGATGAAGTATAAATTGTGTTACTCTCATTATCTTTTTTTGCTAAGTGACCTAAATTTTTTTTTTAACAGCACATGTAGGGGAAGATTTAGGTTGAATTTCAAATTGATGGGAATTTTATTTTACTCTAATAAATTTGAATGTACTCACAAATCGAATGGGAGATTACTTATGAGAAAAATTCTAAAAATTAGATCGAATGATAACGACCTGAAAATTCGATTCGTATTTGAATCGAATACGAATGAAGCTCGAATCGAATTTTACTCCAAAAAAATCAGGAAGCCAATTAACATCTTTTAATGGGTCAGTGGACTCTGCAGTTTTTAGATGAATTATAATTGAATTTCCATGGTCGAGGTGTGATAAATCTCACATTTAAATTTGAGTTTTGATGAAAAAAAAATTAAATTTTACCAATCAATCTGGATATTCAGCTTTTTTTTCTTCCTGTAATCAGTTTCCCAAACAAAAGCAAGAGTAAAAAGGATCGCTCCTTGGCTAATCATTACTAGTCGGACACCATCTTTGTTTCCTTGAACTTAAGTGAACAACTGCACATTGGCTGGGAAGCACTCTCAAATCATGAAGAAAAACACAGGCAAGAAAAGCAAATTGCAGCTTTGAGCAGCCAAAATAGAAAGTGAACAAAGAAATAATATGGGTGAAGTCTTCAATCATATTTCAGTGGAAGACCTTAGTTCATTCATGTAATGTAGATAAAAACAAGATTATTTCACAATAACTACCAAGCCACAAAGAACACATTTACTGAATTCTTTTAATATTCATTATTACAGAAGTCCGTTTGGAAAGGATATCCTTACTGTAGCTTATAAACCTTAATAGAAGTGAAGCAAGGTCAGATAGCATTGTTACACAAGGGAATTCTCACCTTTTTGGGGTGGGGGGGGGCTGATAGAAGTATGACCTGTCTCCTACGGATTTCTTATGAAGCTTCGTTTTTTTAAAAGAAAGGCTTGTAAAAAGGAGGAGGAGGTATTTATTTGGCTGATCAGAACAAAACACGAACAAGTGCCATATTGTATGGGTTTTCATCAAATATGTGAGACAACAATTCAGGATTTGTGTAGCAACAACATGACAACACTTTTGAGGCACAACTACAAGATGTTCTAGTGAAGTAGACAGCTTCCGCACCAGTAGACTGCTATCCAGTGATCATTCTGGCAATAGGGACATTTGGTGCAATACATTCTCTAAATTGAACATCGCAATGCAATAAAAACACAAACTGTGTTGTGTTTCCCAATTCCCATCAAACAAGGTAGCATTTTACCTCTGCCTGGTCACTGCTTGGTCGGCTACTTCACTATTCCCAGGTATACATTATACTTTGAATTACACAGCAGAGTTGAAATTAAACCAACTTGCCCTTTACAACCCTTGATTAAAGCAGAAATTGTTCCTGGCAGTTGCCACTTACACCCGATCATCTAAACTTGACAGATTTCTATATACAAGAAAGGAAAAAAATAAAAAAGCAAATGTTTAACCTTTCTACTTTTGTATACAAACATGAATTTCCGTGTGTATGTATACGTGTTTCGGCACACACATCCATATACACACACCTTCACACACATACACACTCATATATCTATATTTTACTTTACAAATAGGGTATGACCCTCACTATTATTTCAACAGATTCCATGTCTTTTCAAACACTGAATTCTCAACTTGAACATTCATTTTTTTGTGCAATTTCTTTTAAGCATTTCATGTACTCCTAAACGTGAGAGCTTCCGAAAAAAAAAAAGGTTTAAGCGTCTCAGACTAGGTTTACATTAAAAAAAAGTATTCCCACAACATATAGGGCTATGAGAAAAAGGTTCTATCAGTAAGGTAACACATCTGAAGCGAGGTCATCTACGTAAAATAATAAACAAAAAGAAAAGGTATACTCCAGAGTAGAGTTGTGCAAATTGTTTGTGTTTTTCTCTGGCTTTTTAGGAGTGACACCGTCAGCCTTTTTATTACAATATAATGTGCAACAGAGAAGCAATGTGCCTTTTTTGCTGTTCTTTATAAACGGCCGTTTAAAGGGGAAGTCAACCCCTCCGGCACTAAAACCCCTCCCCCCATGCCATCCTCCCCCCTGCCTACCTTCCCCCCAAAGCAATTTCCCCTAACTTGTTAATTACCCCAAAGTCCAGGTCCCCTCCAGGCAGGATCACGAGCGCCATCTTGTCCCGCAACGTCTTCTTCCTTGATCCGGCGGCATATGCGCAGTAGGACGCATTTGCCCGTTGGTACTACTGCAGATGCGCCCGAATTTCACAAAGTTTTCTGATAACCTTTTTCAGAAACTTTGCGAAATTCGGGCGCATGCACAGTAGTACCAACTGGCAAATGCGTCCTACTGCGCATGCTCCACAAAACGACGCCGGATCAAGAAGACGGCGCCCATGAACTCACCTGCAGGGGACCTGGACTTTGGGGTAATTAACAGATATGGGGCAATAGCCTGGGGGGAGGAGGGAGGGGTTTTGCGCCAGGAGGGTTGACTTCCCCTTTAAGCAGGCCATGTCAGAAACATCTGGACATCAAAGGGGTTGTTCACCTTTGGGACAATAAAGCTATTTTAACAGCACGTCATAAAAAATGTTTTTGTAATACATCATTATTACCTAAAACGTTTGCTTTCAGAGATACATTTCACAGAAGCTATGCATCATCTCTGCAAAATCTCTCTCAGGTCTCTTCTCTGTTTTGGGTTCGCCGACACTCTGTGTAAAAGATACAGGTTGCCATATAAGGAAGTTGACGATTGAATCTGCACTGGGCATGCTCTCTCTCTCCTGCTTCATTTGCATATCTTCAGTTCCATTGGCTGGCAAGATTCTGCCAATCGGATGAAAGATATGCAAATGAATCAGGAAAGAGAGAGCATGCCCAGTGCAGATTCAATCGTCAACTTCCTTTTATGGCAACCTGTATCTTTTACACAGAGCATGTCCCACGATCTCAGATCGCAGGGGAGAAGACAGAGTTTTTGCTGAGACAATCACTTCTATGGTATGTATCTCTGAAAGCAAACATTTTAAGTAACAAAGATAAATTACAAAAACATTTTTTATGACATGGTGAACAACCCCTTTAAAGGGGTTACTTATCAAAATATTTTATTTTCTGAAAGCTGCTCCCAAATTCCACATGGGTTTTTCAAGCTTATTTTCCTATACATTTTTCCAAAAATTTCCTGCGCAGGAAAAAACAACTCTAAAAAATTGTACAATTTGATGCCTGATTTTTGCCCAAAAACCACAAAGCTTGGATAATTGCAAGAAAGCCAAATCAGATCAGGATATCTTTGGGGACATCTCCCATTGACTACGATAAACGCATCTGAGTGGGAGTTCTTTTTGAATCAGACTTGAGGTTTAATAAATTCTGAAAAATTTGAGTTTAAAAAAAAAAAAACCAAAAAATTAAGAGTTTTGCCCCAAAAAGCCCAACTGGACTTTAATAATACCCCCTAAGTTTTCTCCTTTTTCCCAACACAATATATTGCCTGGAAGGCAGAGGCTGGAGTGTTAGTGTGTGTGTATGTATAGGGCAGTATATTGCAATGCACCTTACAGTATGTACATTGTGTTCGTACTGTATTTTGGCAATGTAAATTAGGGATGTACCAAATCCAGGATTCGGGTCGGGATTTGGCCAGGATTCAACCTTTTTCAGTATCCTTGAGTCTGGCCAAACCAAATCCTAATTTGCATATGTAAATTAGGTGCGGGGACTTTTTATCGCAAACCAAGGACGTGAAAAAGATGTTCACACTTTTTCCTTTGGAATAGAATTGTAAAAAACCCCGCACACCTGGGCCGCCCGAAGGTGAGTGAACCCCAGATGCCCGGTGAAAGAGGATATGACAGCCTCAAAATGTAGTAATGAAGAAAGGAACACCGGCACAGCATGGGTGATATTAGCAGGCATAGCCTTGCTCGTTTATTTGCTGATGCAAAGTTTCGGGGCGTAACCCCTTTTTCCCCACACCTTTTCCTTTCCTGTGCCTAATTTGCATATGCAAATTAGTATTTGGTTCGGCATTGGCCCACATCTTTCACAAAGGATTTGGACATTCTGCTTCGGTGCATCCCTAATGTAAATTCATAACCATGACTAGTGTAACCTAGCAGCACATCCAGCTGCCTCCTGCTGTATTATATATATATATATATATATATATATATATATATATATATATATATATATATATATATATAGTAATATAGCCAATAGAATGATGAAGTCCAGAGAAAAAAACTTTAAAAATGAAACATCCCTACACTAGAGCAGTGAAAGTGCTGCTTCTGGTCACATCAGTGTACCACACGTATACCAGCCCCATCCCTGAGTAAGAGGTGTGAAATTTCCTAAAATGTTATTGGATTTTAAACATTAATGATGTCACTCCTTGTTATACAATGATTTTTACAGGCAGACATGAAAACAAAAAAAAAGAAAAGCCACCAATTAACAGGAAAAGAGGGGAGGGGAAAGGAGGAAATTGCAAAGGATCATCACTCAATTAAAAAAAGACATAAGGCAAAACATTGTCTATATATTCCACCCTGAAGTGACCCATTCCCAAGGAAAAGTATCCCCATTTTTAAATTTGTAAGCAACAGTCATAGCTTTTTAAATAGAAATTCCCTATCAAGAGGTTCTTGTTCGGATTACTTGCCCTGAAGAAAGTATTGATGATTGTTTATCTGTAAACTCAATGGCATGTATGGAAACAAAAGAAGTGAGTGAATGAAGACGCTATTACAAAATATACAAAGTCTAAACCCAGCGAGCCTAGAAGTAAATACATCTGGATCTATCAAGGCCTGTTACTATTACACCTCCTATTCCACCCAACCAAAGAAACGAGAATGAGTACCTTAGGGTTTATACATATATATCCAAGCTTCCGCAAAGCAAACTTACAAAAAAAAAAATAGTATATAATCATTTTACAACCACAAATATCTGCTTTTGACATGTCAAGCTTGCAAGCAAGTGAATGATGTATGCTATACTGTTATATAAAGAGTTATGTTAATTTATGTTAATTTAATTTAACTATGTAACTATGTTGTGGACAATAACGGAGCTAAAGCTGTTCTACCAACTATACATGAATTAAAAGCAGCAGTCCATTGCATGAACATCCATTTTCTCCCCCCTCCTCACTGTAGTTAGCACTTATTAAATCTGCAAAAGCGAAGTGCTGAGCCGAGAGACAATCATTATACACATCTCCCTTTTTCATTTAATGGAAGGACAACTCCATTGTAGCCCACTCACTCAGGTTTCCCCTGCCAACAGCTTTTGCTTACATAGAGGCGGAGCTCACAGATACTCAAGGGAATTCTGGAAGTTGTAGTTCTTTGTGGATGAGTCTGACATCCCTATTTAATGAACTGCTGCTTTTTTTCCTTCAGTTTTGAAGGTTTGCCTATATCTTTTAAAGCATTTAAAAAAAATATCTTTTACTGTTCTGTGAGGTTCTCTTATTGGTAGGCGCCAATGTAACTTTTTTTCTTTGGGGCTTACGGAGCGTGGAGGGTAGAAAAATAACACTTCACCTGTATGCGTATTTTGAAATGTAAAAATATATATGCTGTCTATATACACATATATCTTTTATTTTTAAATGTTATTCTCACTATACATAGCACTGTATATACCCAACCCTGGATTTACATATAGTAATGCGTGGTAGTGCCTTACGTTCAAGAAATAGAATCATTTCTAAGAAGGGAAATGTGGAGTATGTAGTCTGTGTTACATTCCTTTTTTATTCCTTTCATGCATGGTCACGTAGGTGGGTGGTTTCATGAGAACCTTTGACAACCTACAGACGTGACACACATCAAGTGAAAATCCTGGGAGTTCTTCATATGACTTCCCATGCCACCAAGAGAAGGACCTATGGCTACAGTTCTGAAAGCGGATTCTATAAATTCCTATACCAGGATACAAAATTCTGAACTCATGATAGAAATGCAATGGCATCATTTCTAGAGATTCTATATTGCATCTGAGGATGAGATCATAGAGACGTTGCATAGCAACCAAGATATTTTTTTGCCTCGTCTCCATGCAGCTGTTGCGTTTTCTAACTGCTGCCGGCAACCGGGCACAGAGGTGAAATACTCTGATTATTTCAATGTGCATGTAGCTTGCATATCTAACCAGTAAATATACAGGTTTATATGCACATAAACCTTATGTGAGAGTTACGAGGGGTAATGGGTGCAATCACTGTATTAGGTGCAGCATTTGGGATGACCCTGTAGAACAAGCTTTTCGCTAATACATTTTTTTTTGTGTGTAAGTTACAAAAATAAATTCTTTATGTTCCTGCCTTCCGCACGTTTCCTCTGAAGTTATATTGTAGGTTACAGAACAGTCCCAGGCATAGACGAAATGAAAGGTGCTCTACAGACGTGTGCATATGAAGTGTTTGCATTCCCAAGTCTGTTACAGTTGCACATACCATAGGTGAAAGGAAAAGAACAACGACATTGAAAGTGGGGCTTCAAGTTCAGATGAAGCCCCAGCACTTTATAGCAGGGTTAGATAATGTCACACTCAGCATGGGTCAGACTCCATGAATAAAGGTGGCCATGCATGCACCGATATCGTATGAAACTAATTTTCGTACTATAGTCAGTGCGTATATGGATGGAGACAAGCCAACTGATACTGGCAGAAGACGTGGGTATCAGTCGGCTCGTCGATTGGCCCAGGCGGAATATTTTAATCGGGTGCCTTTGAAGGCCACCAAACTTCAGCCATTGTTAGTGCTGAATCGTCAGATACAGGTAGAATTCAGGTAGAATTCTATTGTTTCTACCTGTATATCTGACAAATCAGCTCTACACATCTTTTGTGGAAAGATCGTAATTGCTCCATCTATGGCCACTTTAAGAGACTCTACTGCTGACCCATCTTCCATTGCTTTTGGATGCCCCCACTGGGCCAACAGAAATTAATTCTACCACCTCAACTTATAGCTTTCAGCCATCCTATACTTTACATTTATTAGAGACCACCTCATCATTTATTGCACTGCTCTAAGACAGTGGATCCTGTCCCCATCACAGTAAAGGCAGTTTTGTGGGCTTCTTTTCTCCTATAGGTCCCCTAGCAATCCATCTCAGTTTAGAAAGGTTGCTAGCTATTCCCTGAATCAAACAGAGTTTATGAACTGCTTCCCATCCAGAGGCATGTGCAGGCTTTCACTCTGATTGGATGTCCATAGTCTGTGTCCAAGACAACATCAAACTGCCAATTCTTGCCTGCAACAGCCATAATCAGGCAGTTTAATGTGTAGAAACATAAGGCTAACTAAGTTACAGCTGGATATATACTACAAGTGTTTAATTTTTTTTTTGTATCACATCACCTTCATTCATTCTTTTCCCAAAAATACATGGGAAAAACAATGGTATTCTACTGACATCCATGTTATCAAGTAAGTATGATACTGTTTCACTAGTACTGTATGTGATTATAGTGGTACCAGGGTGAATTCTCCTCGAAAACAAGCCCAATCAATTTCCATCCCTCATACCTTGCCAAGTGAAACAGAAGATTTAAAAAGTTCCCTGAGGAATACATACAACAATAAACCCTCTTATATCAGGGAGGCACAACACAATGACACAGAAAGAGAGAAGACACAATGCAGTGAAATGGGTTTCAATGCAGCAGTGAATTTTGAGTTGAAGACAAAAGCTCTCCCTCTCCTTGTCTAACATCCAAACAAGTGCCAATAAACAGAAAAATGAGCTAAATCTGCTTTAAAGTGTGCGAGAGTGAAATGGTTAGAAAAAGGCTACAACACGACTGCATTCAGCGCTGTGAAACTGCACTCATGTCCATCATTAATGTTCTCATTTAGTTTATTGCTTTCTGGGTTGCCTGATTTCTGTTGTATTGATATTTATGTTATGTCATTAAATGCTTGTTGAAGTGATGGTTATTGCCTAAAATATTCCTTTGTTTAAAAATGACTTCTTAATGCCATTCTACATTCATATTGTGTATTTTTTTTTTTCAGTGTCTATATTTTTGTACCTTGAGAACGCAGTGTGACTCCTTCAGCCATTAGATGTCAGGTTCTCAGAATATTAACAGCTGCTCCCCAGTGTTGCAAGATACATGGCTTGAGGTGCTCCATTGTACACCTAGTTGGCTGGATTATTTCATTGCTTGCCAGTCAATCTCCAGGAAACTTAGTCTAACAATGAACAAAGCAGCCTAACAGACCACTCAGGAGATAGCTACTCATTCTTTGTTAACAAGCAGTCTAATCACTAATGGGCAGTATGACCCAGGGGCTCAACTGCCAACCTGTCCAATTAAACTTGCATCTTTACAGCCACTTGTTCCTAAACTGACAGAGCAAGTACTGCATTGTCTTACTGTGACATTACTATAAAGAATCATCTGAAAAAAAATGTAAGTATTGTTCCCAAGACTGTGGACAGTGGCAGTCATTCTGGCTTCTTAGCTGCCTGTGCCTGCCCTACTAACAACCTATGGGAGTGCTGTCCCTGAGGGTTGTATCTAATAAACTGAATCTTACTTACAGAGATGATTAAGAAATTGGACAGGCCTTCAGTTATCTGTATTTGCCTTCATGAAAAAAACTAATCCCAAAAATTTGCATTACCAAACCAATGCCCGAATTAATTTATAAACACAGTATTATTATTTTTTTTCGAAGTAGATAAAGTCCCCAGCCATGTTATCTAAAATCAATCAATTTCCATAAACTTTGATCAAATTAGCAGTAAAGACTGGAAAATACATATAAGTGGTTGTTTCATATCCAGACGCTAGCTAGATTAGATACTGGACTTGTCTAAAGTGCCAAACATTTCTACTCTGTGACAATCTGAGATATATATATATATATTTTGTGTTAGAATTTTTTGTTATATGTCTACAATTTCTATAGCTTTGGAAATGTAGGCCTGAAAGCCTGAGTGTGCAAGGCTCAAGTAACACATATCACATAATACATATTATATCTACTTAACAGTTAAATACATTACTGAGAAAAAAATTGCAACAATTATTCCATAGTTGCAGAGAACAGGGGGAAAAAATTACACTTTTTTTTAATAGAAAACATCACCTAACATATGAAACCAATATTTCTCCATAAAAGCAAGCTACCAGAGCATGTCACAATGAATTATATGATCAAGATAGATAAAGTAAAATAAAAGTGATTTGTACAAATATTTATAATGCATATATAGTTGGTTTTTTTTTCTGAACGACTACATGGGACTGCAACTTTAAAATATATATGTATATTTTTTTTTACCTGTGTCCTTTACGGTACGGATTTCTATTTACGTCAACTTGAGTACAAAGAAGGAAAAAGATACTCATCTATACACAGAAAACATCTTTAACTCATGACTACAGATGTTTGGTTTGTAGAGGTAAATCTTACAAAAAACAGGAAATTTTATTTAAAAAAAAAAACTACATTGAGATTTCTAAGAGTTCTCCTTCTCAGACTTGGTTCAGTGTGACAGAAAGATTGAAACTGTGAAAGAAACATCACCCTAACAAATTAGGCAAGTTAATAAGTATTTGCTACATATATCCATGTTCTTTCAGCTGTTTTCCTTTCTCAACAACATTATCACAATTCATTTGCAGGAATATCAACCAAATGCGAAACTCAAGATGTGCAAACTGCAAAGTT
>CM044442.1:82078897-82089721 GCA_024363595.1 Xenopus borealis | reverse complement strand
TTTTTTTTTTTTTTTTTCTTTTTAAAAGTGCCTTCTGAAAAGTAGTCCTGTGAGACAATAACGGTCACATCCTGGGTCAAGATTTACATTCATCCCTTTGAAACCACATGAAAACGTTTAACATCTTGCTCTAAGAAGCAATTCAAATTTACATGGTTTCAGTGTTGAAGATTTTTTTCTTTTGTTTAAATACACAGATTAAAAGTGAGATACAGTACTAGACAAACATTAGACCAAGATGCTCGGCAATAAAGTGTGAACAGCGATTTAAGTGCCTATTAGACAATCTCATTTCCCTCCTTCAGTCCTAATTCTTTGTTGTGTCGCAAATAATAACAAAAACAAAAAGTAACTTTAAAAAAAGAGGCACCAATTAGTAAATGTCTAAAACAGTACTAGAGTTAAAACACAAAAGGTTTGCACCCAAGGTGCAAACTATTCATGTTAGTGCTCCAGAGGCATTGTGCTTGAACTTTAGAAAACACAGGCCCATGGTTAAAAAATCTTTGCCCTCCGAGGAACTCACTACAACAATATGACCCTTAACAACAGCCTCCACAGCTTGTCATATTATTCTGCCTTGCCAGTGAGAATTTCTCATGCTATACCATCAGTAATGAGATTGAAAATAAGATAAACAACATAAAGGTATATGAAGCGATTTTCAACAGCACAAAAGTTTGACATTTTGAATAGGAAACCTTTCTGTGTTCCCCTGAAGTAAATTTGTGCAATTAGGGAAGAATGCGATTTACATATTCCAAATTCTATGTGTAGATTTTGCATTTAGTAAAAAAAAGTTTCTAATAATCATAATTTGGAAGCCATTTATGCTTAGAACGACTTTTTAAAATGTGATTTTAAAAAACACATTTTCAAATGTTGAAATCCAGTGTATTTTTCAAATTTTTGATTGCCCCCAAAAATGTTTTCTGCAATTCACACTACCCAAAAATGTCATACTTCTGGTTGTTTTTATGCGTTAACAGAAAAATGTGAAAAATAAAGAAAATCAGAAAATGTAGAGAATTAAGGGATGGGCTAAACATGTTGAAAATGATTTTTCTTATAAAGAAATATGACCAAGGTGAGAATTGTCTCTTTTTAGGCTCCCCCCCCCCAAAAAAAATGACATTTAGGGTAGTGTTCAGTGCCATTGGCCAAGTTGTTTTTAAATGAAAGTGGCCATAAACAGCATCACTTGCACCACACCAAGAAACGTTTTGGCAGGCAAGAATCGCAAAGTATGGTGGGCAGGTGAAGTGAAATGTGAACATGAAGAATTACTCAAGCCCCACTGAGATATTGACCAAGCCCAACCTCTGATCTTACATTTTTTGTTATGCCAGAGACCCCAAAATACACACAGAGTCTTATCTTTCTCCTCAAAAGACAGACTCACAGATCAATATGTATGCATCCCCAGAAATGTACACTCATATCTCTTTTCTTTCTGCATTTCCCTTGTATTCCTCTCTAAATAAATGGAAAATCTGGGTTTAGTTGAAGATGGCATGCTGTAAGAAGATGACAGGAGCCACTGTAATACATTCCTCTTCATCATAAATGCAGAAAGCTATTTTTTCCCCTTTAGTAGCTCTGCTAAAAACTAGCTACTTACAAACACTTTTGGGAAAAACATATGCACCAACAATCTCCTGCAAGTTTGTCAGCCGTCATTAGAACAATGTTATAACATAAACCTAAAATAAGATGATAACATGTAAATACTGGGTTATTTATTCTACAGTACAGAAATCTGAATAAAAATGACAAGGGTATGCCTAATTTCTATTCTTAAAACCATTTTACTTGCCTACATTAGATCGACCTTCAATGCAAATTTTAACCTCCTGAGGAATAAAAGAAGGCTTGGGAAGAGTCAATGGTGGTTCTTCTTCAAACTTTTCTACTTTTCTTGTTTCTGGGGCAGACCACCTCCTCTTCCTTGTTGCTAGAGGCTTACCAGGTTCTAGTTTGGCTGTATTCAATGCTGCTAGACATCTTAGTTCACCATTTTCAGATGCCATCTGTGAACTTCCCTGATTAATTCCATTCTCTTGTTCTGCAAACCTGTGCCTGCTTCCAGATACACTGTCATTCTTTGGGTGCTTCAGAAAGAAGTTAGCTGAATCTATGGACTGGCCTTTTTTTATCGAGCCATTTTTCAGATTTTTGAGTGTTAGCGATATGCAGACATCTCCCACTGACAACTTGGAACATGGCAAATCAAACATCTGGCTTGTTCTTTCAGGACTGCAGGAGGACCAGCCTTGACCAAATACGAAAAATGGATATTCTATCAAGACTTCGACACTGACCTATTGTATTAAAAGGAGAGATGCTGTCAATTAGTATCTAAATTATCTTGAAAATCACGTTGAAAAGATGTTATACAGAGTACAAGCAACGAGTGCAATATGGCAAAGTTGCTCAGCACTGTAACTGTAAAATTGGATGGGAAAACAATGTAGATGACATGGGTTAGACATGGCTTTTATTTACAAAACAGGTGATACTGTTGAATTCATTAAAATAGCAGAGGGGATCAATGTGATGCAATGTCTAATATAAAATGTAAACCGAAATATATGGTTAAATATGGATATAAATCCACCGTGCTATAGAAAACGGTAGTGTAGGATTTCATGGTAAGGGTGTAGATTATTTCTGCACTCTCCCAGATTCTGGACTATCACACTGTACTCAAACTTTAAAATGTTTCATTAGTTGGAAATTCATTAGACACAACAGACTGTAAAATAATGCTTTCCATTCAAAAGGACCATGACTTTTAATAGACATTAGGCCTCTCTATATTTATTTCTGTATGTTTTTCATTATATCACATTTTCTGCAGCTTCCCATTATGCTCTCTCTCTGATATGGTCAATGAAACTAGGAACCAGGAAAAAATCTTAATGAAAGATGGAATTATACAGATATAGTAAAGCTGTAAACACATAACATTAAAATTGTATCTAGTAGTTGCTCAACATACTCTTTCATTGCTTTAGCCATCTACATAGGATAAGATCAAAATATCCATTCAATTCATCTAAAATAAGGTCTAACTAAGGACACCTCACTTAGAAGACTCATTGCTGTGTTTATATGTTGACTTGAGGCAACGATCAGCCCCATGATAAGTAGCAGCAGTAATGGTGTAAAGGCTTCCACTATTGGATCAGCATTGGAATCCTGTCTCCCAGAGATACTGATTGTCTGATGGAAAAGTCTGGGTATGGCAGATACCAGGGAATACATACATTCAACATATGGCCAGGTCTGTACATAATGGGCGTAGAACAAAATGCTTCATGTTAAAATTATTGGCTTGTGAATGAGATGTTGGATAAACAGGTGTCCTAATGCTGTGAACTGTGTCCTAATATAGTGAAGGTCAGTAATGTAATATAGCAATCAAATGGAACTCAAAGAAAGTAACCAAAATGGGATCAGTCACGGTTTGGTTTAGCTGCAGAAGCCATTGCTTTCTATAGGAAATCTATCAGGGTAGATAACATTTTTTGCAGAGACACAAGGAGCATACAATCTGTACTTCCAGACACAAGGCTATATATAAGTGCCAGAGTAAGAACTGGTAAACCACAGAAATAATTAGAATTTTGCTTTCAGATATTGCTATGGCTTGGACCTGTTTTTCAAAACTTCTTGTTACACCATTGCACAATTGTAGGATCTGAAGAAGTCATTAAGGGCAGGAACATGAGTCTTCTGTGACCTACCTTCTAGTGTAGGCAGTTCTTAGAAATGTGTTATATGAATAATCACACACAGTTGTAGGTGGGCTTTAGCACTTACATCACTGAAAATTTTAAATCTGTATTTGTGTAAAACTTGACATAGTAATTGTAAGATTTTGTATCCACTAGTATTATGAAGTAGAAATGCTTTTCCTGCAGGTAGAAAAAACTGTGGTTTGATAATATAAAACAGAGAAAGGAAGAAAAACACTGCTCATTTGATATTTCTCCACAACATAACGCACTGAAACAAACAAACGTGCTCCTGGTCTGAGTCATACCTAAACTGGGCTTGTCCTTTAGAAAAAGGGTGGGTGGGGGGATTTATGGTATGTGCAAGTTTTTACCACTTACACATCAGTAATTTTTGTGCTTTGCATAATGCTAAAATAGAAAATTTAAGTGCCTAACCATATGGATCTCAGACCGGATACCACTGGAAAATGCAGTTTTACTATAGATGTTAATAGAACAATAAAATACAGGGTCACCTTAAAGTTGTGCACAGAGGGTCACCATACTGTATTTTGTTAGGAATGTCTGGGTAGGGGCCGTCGCAAATCATCAAGCAGAAAATCAGGTTCACGTGTTACATAACCGGTGTTCCATTTCTCTGCCTTTTGGCTAAGATCAAGTGTAATATTCAGAGGACCACTTGATCCTCTGGCCAGGGGCCAAGCATCATGAAAGCCTGAGGTGCAGTGCCTTCTATGGGGGGTACCTTACTCATGTTGGTATATGCACTTACACTTTATAATGTTTATTGATGCTAGTATTGCTTTACTCTGGCTTTTTGGAGGTGCAAGTAAAAATTTTATTCGGCCTCTGGCTGGAGCTGTATCACGGAACCAACCCAAGGACTTACTTTTGCACTTATGCACTTTATGGCACTTATTTTTAGCACTTATTTATGTTTTTATTTGTGCATCACTTTTTATGTGCACATAAGTCTTTTTTATTGCAGGGGTGCAGTAAGTCCTTTTGGGCTCTGCCCCAGGTTTTGGTGCCCTGGGGGAAGTTGCGGTGGAAGCCAGGGTTAATGGGACTCTACCTAGCCATGAGGCAAAGTAGAGCCTGAAAACCCTTAAAGTCTGTATGTAGGCCTTATCCTAACCCTCGGGTGGATGTAGCCCATCAATCAGTGCCTTTTGGCCTGGGGTTTCTGGATTTTTGGAGCCCATGCCATTTTGTAGGACTCACTGGGGCACCTTAATGCACTGTGCACTATGGGATAAGAAAGCAAGACCTACGGCTTTCAAATAAAAAATAAGCTGATGCTTTGAGGCTGATGATTACATTCTAATGGTAATTGCACTGGTTTTAGAGCTGCCATGTAATGAGAATCTAAATGTACAGTATTATTAATGAGTCCTGTATTGAGAATTTCATATTCTATATAAACAGTGTACTGTGAGTGGGTCCCAAAGCTCAGATAATTGACAGCAGCACAAAGCATGTGCTGTAATTTAACAGAAAAGAAAATGAAGAGTTACTGGGACATCTTAAGAGTCACAGGTTTTCCATGACAAAGGTCTGTGGTCACTTTGAACTTGTAGCCTACTTAATTTTTCGGCTGTAGTTCTCCTTTAACATGTTTAATTGTACCAAATACCATTCTTTTGGGGATCAACCGTTTTTACCAGTACACCTCCTGTTATACACAGTAATATCAAGTAAAACAGTACTGTTGGAAAACCTCAGTTCCCATGGATTGGGAATAACAGATTTTGCACATGGTGATGAAACCAATAAAAGCCTGTGTCTTGTATCCCCTAATGTTGCTGGTCCACGTCTCCCAGTATGCTCTAACCCTTGATTATATGTGGGGAATCCTAAACTTTTACTGAGACAGCACAGAGTACATTTGTTTTGTAGAATATTAAAAAATCATTTAGCCACTTTGGCCAAACCAATAATATCTCAAAGTGCTTGCTAAACTTAGTCTTCACTTACCTGTGACCGGTGCTCTCCCACAGCAAACTGAACCACAGCTATGCCTGAAGTATGGCTGTTCTCAATTCTCTCCACTGTACTGGAGTCTATTTTCAAGTCGTTGCTAATGTCTGCACTTTGTATGAAGTCATCTGTTTTTAAATCCTCCACTTTCTTTAGCTCACCATTGGCCAGCTGAATGATTGACCCTTTCATAAAGTAAGGGGGCAGTGTAGGGGCAGTTGCCATATGAGAAGCAACAGACTGTACAACAGGGAGGTGGATTTGAGCTGGGACCAATGCAGCCTGGTAGGCAGTTTGAGTTGCCAGTGTTTCAGCACTGTAGTTTTCACCTTTAGGAATGGGCGTAGTGACAAATGTATGAGGCACTGCTGCAAATTGGGGAGATGATGTCACAATACCAGGTGTAACCCCAACCCTAGATGATTCAATGTCTGAATTGCCAACAGGTATTAGTAAGGGTTGGGTGCCAGGGAACACCAAGTGCTGTGGCAAATTTCCAGGGTAGCCAATGGTTTGCTGCTGACTGCTGAGATAGCCAATGACTGGCTGTTGTGTACCCGCATAAAAAGCAGCAGGCAAACCAAGAGAAACTTGTTCTGCTGCACTGTGAGTTGTCTGAATGACAGTGTGAGGAGAAAATGTGGCCACAGTTTTTACAACATCTGGGCATAAAGTTTGCTGTGGGGATAAAGCATAGGACCGATGGGTTGGCTTTCCTAAATGTATGCTTCCCTTGTTATGAGCTGCTGAAGGTGAGGTTTCTCTTTTAATGGTCTGTGAGACATCCATGTCTGTGGCAGTGTTGCTGTTAGGCACTACCATGACTGAGGTCCGAACTCCTGAGGGATCCCGAGTACTATAATCAGTACTAGGGTGCACCACTACATGTCTTGTCTCATAATGTTGGGAAGCTGGTTTATTATTGCCTGCTTTCATTAACTGTGCATCTGCAGTAAAAGGAACTCCAAATCTTCGAACTTTCTCTATTTCTCCATTCAATAACTCCTTTGTCTTTGACCTGTAATTTTCTTCCTTCTTTGTAGGGTCCCTAGCAATAAAATGAGCTCCTGACTCTGAGTACTGCAGAACCACCTGGGAAGGTGCACCTAGTGTAAGTGTAGAGTAAGTAGGTAAATGAACAGGTGGCGAGAGAGTTCTGACTGTGCTCTGTGATGAGCTGGAAATATGGACATATTGACTTGGCTGAGTAGGTGACCCTGCAGTAACCAATCCTAGTGTCCGATCTAGATGTGGTTCTAGTTTATGCCCATGCTGACTTAGGCTGTTTGAATTGGCCAGCATACTGGAAAAAGCCTCCATCTGGGATCGCTGGGTTGGCGTTGTAACACCTACTGGCATGGAGGACACTGCACTGGATCCAGAATTTGATGTAGGTGAAATTAGGTGTGAATTTATGAATCCTGCATATGATGGTCCACTATATGGTGACCCAATGAACTGGTAGGTTTGGGGCACATTAGCATATTGCACAGGAGACACAGATGCCCCTGATAGAGACTGAGCAGTTTGATAATTGGCAGGAACTGTTGTTGCAACTGGTACTGATCTTGTAGTACTAGTGGGAGAATAGTCCATACTCGTAGAAAGTGATTTATGTAAACTTCCTCCCTTTTGTAAACCAGTTTCAGTTGAAGTTCCTGGAGACCCATAATGGCGAGCACTAAGGTCACTGCTGGGCTTGGATGGGAGCCATGATAAACTATTTGTGCGGTGGTTTTCATATGTCAGTCCGACGGTCTTCTCTTCAGAAGGTCGACTGGTGGCGGGTATTTCACGTTTCTTTGGTGGCAGGCTTTCATTGCTTCGTTCTTGATTAGATTTCATGTTTTGCTCTCTGCCACCCCCGCCAACCACCACTGCTTGCTCACTGTCTGACAGATGCGGATTTCAGTCTGGTGAATGGAAAGTCGCATTTAAATCTGTTAGAGAGCCCAGTGACTTCATGAGGAATCATCTCCCTGGGAGCACAATCTTTCAACAGTTGATGTGAAATCTAGATAAAATTAGGAAATGGAAATTACATTAATTAAAGAATACCAAAAAGTTATGAACAACTGCAGTATAAACAATTACATTCTTCAAGTGCAACTTAGGGTCTAAATCTAGTGCTAGAGATGTTTCTAATGACTCATTTGTTAACCAAATATGTGTGTGTCTGCCAGATATAGTGTTGTCTGATGTAACGTAATAAATGGGGGGGGGGAGACCCTATGAGCTCCCATTATCTGAAGTGTGGTCAGAACCAAATTATTTACTGGTGTCACAGACACACAAACTCATTCATTTGCAACATTAATTTGATGAAGCATATAGTACTATTAGTGTGTATAGAAGAATTTGTTTTAGTGTAGGAGGGTTTGGGGAAGCACATATTTATTTATTTTTCCCCGACCCAGCCCAATTTCTTTCCCACTCGGCTTTTTCTTCCACTTTAGGCAGTTTTTACCTTGGGAACTCATCCTGCAGCCTTCTAGCTGTTGTTGTACTATAGCTCCCATTATGCTCTGACAGCTGAAGACAAAGAACATGTAGAAAATTGGGGCAAAGTGAAGGGAGACCCATTTTGTATTGAGAGAAGTATCACTCCGGAGCAAAGTGCTAACTGTTATTGGCTTTGTGGAGGTGTGTTAATGTGAGTGAGAAAACAACTGTGAGGGAAAGACGTTTTTCTACAAGGAGAAAATCTGATAGAAATCCTGTTATTTCTCTCACTGCAAAATTGAGAATATGCACCTCTATGCCCTGAGATTTGCTGTCAAGTCTATTCTTTTTTAATACTTGAAATTGTTAGCAACAGTTAAGCAATATCATGGGCTTGGTATTTGTTAACACTACAGAGAACTCTCATAGAAATAAAGTGTGCCCAGACATAAGGGATTTTTTTATGTAATGTTGGAAAATTTTTGTAAAAATTTACCTAACTGTAAACCTTTAACAATTTAATTTTTAGCAAATATTTGTCTGCATGCTTTCTCCCCACTCTGTGGGGACAATAATGTAAATACTGTATATGTACTGTATATATATATATATGCATGTGGTAATTGAGAATATACAGGTACACTTAAGACATACAGTGTGCCCCCTGCAGACCCTGACTTTTCAAATCAATACTAAGACATAGCTGCATACTGTGAGACCTTGTGGCTGGTTACACTGATGACCGTATTATTTCTCACTCGACAAAGGCCTGTGCCAACTGCCAGAAAGTAGTCCCATCCTAAAGTGCAGGCACATGACTGGGGGCTTCTGGGGAACTGACAATATGTCTACCCCCATGTCAGATTTCAAAATTGAATATAAAAAGATCTGTTTGCTCTTTTGAAAAATGGATTTCAATTGAGAATTCTGCTGGAGCAGCACTATTAACTGATGCGCTTTGAAAAAAAAAAAGTAAATCTATTTTTAGTTTACAATTACTTGTGTGTGTTTTAAGCAGCTTATTGGCCCGTGTACTTTTCACATACTGTAAATGCTGGGTTATACCAACCAATGAATGGCCAGAGCTCTGTATTTTACTCCCACACTTCTTTCTGTTACAGTTAGAGCTGCATTATTTTACTTAGTTTTTTTGTTGGTTAAAGTGTTCATTCTGAAGTTATACTTTCCCTTTAGACTTTTTACAATGTTTTGCTTAAAAGATTGAAATAAAATTTCCCTTCACTTCTCTATATGATAAAAAGAAACTAGTCCGTGAAGTGTTGATATAAATTATACATATATATATATTTATATATATATATATATATATATTATATACATCTGATGGCCCTGGATTACACCAATCATCTGCCTTTTTCATTGCTTAAAAAGATGCTATTCTCACAGCCGATATTTGCTTACTTCAGATTACATAATACTGCAGAATTTTCAAGTGGTTACTTTGGAATTTGAATTCAGTTTCTGTACAAATGCTATCTTAGGTTACAGCTACTAATAGGTTCCAGGAACTGAGTAGTCAGGAGATCTCAGTAAAAAAACATGCGGAGCTGCTTGCCAAATTGTGTTCAATATAGGTTTAACATACAGAGGAATTCATAGGAGCAGATAGTCATTCTTTTTTAAAAATATTTATAAGGTCTCCTTTTTGGTTTCATACTTAAATAATCTTACAATACTATCTATCAATAGTCTCCAGACCAGCTCTCCCTTTTGTAAAAAATCTAAGGGCATTGATACTATGTAACAATAAAAAGTTTTTTACAAAAGGGAGTGCTAGTCTGGAGACTATAAACACTATACACAATATAAATATAGTGTAAATAATAGGACCAATAAAAGTCAATGAGGAGTTAATTTACCTATATACTGGGGATTCCTAAAGGGTTGTTCACCTCTAAGTTAACTATTAGCCAATTCTAAGCAACTTTTCAGTCGTTTTTTTTTTTTACGGTTCTTGAATGATGTGCCTTGTTCTTCAGAATCTTTCCAGTTTTCAAATGGGGTAACTGACAAAAAATGCTCTGTAAGGCTACATATTTATTGCTGTCACAATCACTGCATGGTTGCTAGAGTAATTTGGACCCTAGCAGCCAGATTACTCTCCAAATTGGAGAGCTGCTGAATAAAAAGCTAAATAACAAAAAAACAACAACAAAGAATAACAAATTAAAACCAATTGCAAATTGTCTGAGAAAATCACGCTTTACATCATACCAAATACTAACTCAAAGGCGAACAAAACCCTTTAACTTACAGGTCAAGACCAAAATGTGAGTTAGGGCGAGTCTCCATGATCCCATTCCATTCCAAAAAGGCACATAATTAGTTTACAATCCAATTTGGGTTGTGAAAATGACTATGAAATCGGTTTAAACAATAATTTACTAGCACTGATGTACTACTTTAATAAATGGAACTCCAATGTAATTGCACTTAAAATTTGCAGCAGGGGGTACGGTATAATGCACAAGGGTGAGAAAAACTCAAAATACCTAAATACAGTGATGACTAGACATTCAAATCTTAAATGCAGGTAAGGACTAAGATCTGAAAATTTTCAGGCAAGGATTTTTAGAATACATAGGGGCAGATTCACTAAGATCTGAAAATTCGCCAGCGTAGGCTTCGCTAGCGTTCG
>CM044442.1:82045502-82062488 GCA_024363595.1 Xenopus borealis | reverse complement strand
CTAATGTGATAAAATAGGATTTTGAATATTTTTTTGGGGTGACAGGTCCACTTTAAAATTGAGGTTTCACTGTATATGCTTTATCTGTAGATCATACACTGGTTTTGGGGCTCCAAGGTAGAATGTTGAGGGTCTCCTCAGGAACAAATTAGCAATCGTCAACTAAAGGGTGGGGATTGAAGTCAATATGTAGTAGGGCAAGAGCCAGGACTCTGGGAGAGGAAAATGTCCCTCCACAGGAGAAGCTTTGTCTTATATAAACATTTTATTACACTGAGGGACAAATGTTGTGTAAAAATACAGCGTTCAAATACAATTTGCAATGCCATATTCATGCCACGAAGCACTGTATAAAAGTATGCAAATCTATGAAGCTGTATACTGATTTTTGTGTACGTGTAGCCAAGTGTAAAAATCTGGCATAAAAAAAACAATTCTGAAGGGACTTCAGAATATGATCAATTGCATTTGTTGTGTTGGTGGTTTGCTAATTTCTTGTAAGCACTGGAGATGTAAAAATAAATCTGGCAGAGCTTATGGAATTAATTCTTTATGTGCTACAGATCTTAAAGTCTATTGTGCTGAGACTCAAGTAGCAGAGTTGCTGTACAATAGTTTATATGTTTCACATCATTCTGAGCACGATCACATTGTCCTCCCTACTCACAATCCAGTTCGTACAGTATGTATAGGATTAAGATGTCAGTAATGTACAAAATATACTTTAACTTGAAAAAAAAAAGTGAAATGATCCATAAAAAAATACCTGGGATCCAGTGTACTAGCACCTCTTTGTCATTTACGTAAAAAATAAAGAAAATTATATAGAATGTAATTACTACCTGGTCTAAATAATTCTATTTATACATAGTCAATGTAATTACTGTTTATTGTACTTATTCACAAGGGGGCCTTTAAAACAGTGTTAGCAAGGGGTTTGTGGTTTCCATTTTAACAAGGCATTGTTGTTAACTTATTATGGTTTATACATTAGTGTAGTCTGTCTCTAATTTCCCTTCATGATTCCATCTATATAAACATCATATAGTTGCATAGTTATATAGTTAAATTGGGTTGAAAAAGGACAAAGTCCATTAACTTCAACCCCTCCAAATGAAACCCAGCATCCATACACATCCCTCCATACCCTCATATAAAATATATATATATACCCATATCTATACTAACTATAGAGTTTAGTATCACTATAGTCTTGGATATTATACTTGTCCAAGAGATCTTCCAAAGCTTAAATGCATTAACAGAATCAGCCATCACAACTTTGTGATCTGGAAGTAAGCCAGCTGAGAGGCTATTTAGTAATGGGTGAATCTATCCCGTTTAACCTTGCCAAAAAATTTGCAAAATGGTCGTTCTTGACGCGTCGCGTCAAATTTTTTTTTTTACGCCAGTGAATTTTTGGCAGGTGAATTCAATGGCGTTTCGCGAATCGTGGGAATTGCCACGAATTTGCGTCTGGTGAATAAATCCGCCCATCACTAGCTACTGTATCTTAGCTCTAAGGCTGCTTTGACTTTCAGCATTAAGGGCTGATTTATTCTTACCCCGGTACAGATATCGAAAGTATCCAATCATATCTATGCTTTCAGCTTGTGGACTCTGCACTTGGGCAATGCTGTTGCAAATTCTTTAATTTTTAATACAAAACAGGGTTTTTTTACTACCTAGGGTTTTATTATAATATACATCCATGAATAGGTTACTGGATTTAGCAATTTTCTTTTAATTCACAGATAGTGGTGCCATATGTATTTAGAATTTTTTAATCACTATTTCAGAGAACTCCATTCATGATATTTCATTTTTACCCAGTGCAAAAGTAGTATGACAACTTCTACACATAAATGTAAAGTTGCATGTAGAAATGCTTTCTCTGCAGAATGACATTCAATTAATGAGTTAGCTCTACATCCCTGTAAGCGGGAAAGCATTGGATTTAAATGCCTGTTACCCTAACTCACAAGTTTGTCCAATTTGCATTTTGTATAAAAAAACATATATACATTTTCAGAAGTTACATTATAAAAACTTATGCCACACAATGACCAATTCCCAAATGAGAATAATAAGGAGCCGATGTACTAAATTCACGTGAATAGATCGAAGTTCGATCGAATTTCGAATGTAGGATTTATTCGTTTGGTCGAATATGCAAATTTTGGCATATTCGTTCATTGAATAGGGAATGGTCTAACGATCGAATAGATTCGAATGAACGAATATTCGATCAGCGAAGGATTTAAATTTTAAAGTTTATTCGATTGCCTACTTCGCCAGACCTACCGAATTGCAATAGAAGCCTATGGGAGCACTCCTGATCGAATAGTCTTCGATCGTTCGAATTGTACGAATTATTTGAAATATCAAATGATTTATTCGACTGATCGAATAAATTATTGGACCGATCAAATAAATTTGTATTCAATCGTCGAATGATCAAATATCGAATAAAAGGTAGCCTAAAACCATTCGTTTAGCATTCGACGATCTAATCGAATATCGAATTTGGTTGAGCTAATTATGGGGAATAATAGTAAATTTGCCCCTAAGTGTAATTGATCCTTTGCAGGGGGGAATCTGGGCAGCTGCCAATTCAATTTCAGCCGTGCCACACTGTCCTCCTCATGCCCCTTTACCTTCTCACCTGCCACAGTGAGGGACAAGCAGAGTTTGCAATGTAGAGAGCAACAAATATTTTAGTATGTTTTTTTTTGAGTAATAGTAGAAACAACTGTAATTGTAATATATGAAGAATCTAACTCTGCATAATGAGTTTGTTGCTCCTTAATGTATTGCCCGTGCTCTCATGCATAACAAATATTGAGGTTTTCATGATAAAACTGGGTGATAAATGCTTAGATAGATGCACAGATTAAATTATATTCCTCTTTTTGGGATTCTGACAGGAACTGGTATATTCACACTAAAAAAATGAAAATATGAATTATATTTATTATCACTAGAGATAAACATCCCCATTGATGGTGCCCATCAGATATGATCAGCATATTTACCTACAAGTATGAAAACAAAAGCACAAATCTGATTGGATGCTATGGGCAACAACAGCCAAACACATTTTTTGGTAGTTAAGAGCTCAGTGGCATTGTTGATTTCTAACACTGAATTTTTAATCTTAACGAAACTGTGGAGGGGAGCATTAAAGTTATGTTCAGTGTCGGACTGGCCCACCAGAATACCAGGAAAACTCCCGGTAGGCCAAGGTGTCAGTGGGCCCTCATGCTGCTAAACTTTTGGCCTATTTCATGGCCATTCCCTATTTCTAGGAGAACAAAGAGGCTAAATAGGTGGAATAATTGATTATAGTAATTAAAGAAAATAATCTAGGAGAATAGAGTTTGATTGAGGAGATGAAGAATATTAGTACTGGGAGTGGCCCCCTGGTCTAAGGTTTTTGGGTGGGCCCCTGGTGTCCCAGTCCGACACTGGTTATGTTGTTATGAGTGGTAAGAATTGTTATTTTCATTCTTAACAAAAGCATACTCATAATATTTTCTCTACAGAATCTCATTCGGTGAAAATTCCGTGACCACAAATATCCTATATGCCACCTTTTGGCAGAGACCTGACCTGGCAAGTTGTCTCCAATGAAATATATTTCAGTGTGTGCACAGTTTTGCTTTCTTTTGCATAGCAACATCACTAAGGGGCTCACAACATTTTAGAAGAATGATACAGATACAAACAAACATTTATTCAAATTGCACCACAGGGCAATGTTTAATACTAGGCCCAACAGTTACTACTGGATCCACTACCTTTATTATTTCACCACACATTATTCATCATCGGAGAATGATTGCACTAGCATTACATGGCCTATATGATATTCATTATGTTTCATGCTGCATTTATTATCAAATACATTATGCTATATTTTAGTGCTATTATATCTGTCGCATATATTCCATTTTAAGAACTTTGATTTGCCTAGACATGTTAAGTGTGGCATAAACCAGTTGATTAGGGCAGCAGGTGGCACTTTCCATAGAGTGAAAACTCCCTTGGCTTGTTTGCCACCTATGGTAAAATTCATGGCATTGCCTATAGTACAACAATATACTTCTATACACTTATTTGATCTATGCCACAATCTATGTTATCAGACAACAGATGTAACATGTAAAATGATTAATAATAGATAATGTAACTCAAAGCAGGCATAATAATTCTCTGTAGTATTATTTTGCATGAAGATTTAAAGGTACAGTTGGCCTTTAACAAGGAAGCATTTGTCTTTCTAACCAGTATTTTTCCTGTTTTACGTAAGTGTGGTTTAAGCTCCTGTGAGTATATGGAAGGATCAGAAGGGCTGTAAACAATATTTAAACTAACAATAGACACAGCACATTATATTTACAACAAAATGACTGACTATCTATAACAGAATGTACCATCTGCTGCAGAGTGGAAAACACCATGCCAGAAAGCAGCACAATAACACCAAGTCATTAGAATGCCAAAGCGTATACAAGCAGGGGAGATACACAGAGGATACCTTGGAATAAGTATACTTCCTTGCATTCCTATTTTCTATTTGCATCATTCATAAGTAGTAAAGACATCTGGGTCCCAGAGCTAATACTCTGAGCACACAAGGATAATTATTCAGCCTCTGTTGTTTACGGCTCATATTGCACATTTCAAAAATGATTTCACTTACAATAAATAAAAGCAAATCTTAGTGTGAGGGGATACACATCCATTTTCTTTTACTCTGTGGTACGCACAATTACCTCACACACACACACACATCTTGCCATGTCTGAACAGATCATTTCCATAGAATAATTCAATGGCAAAGACAGCAAGGGCACGGCTTCTGTACAGTCCAGTAAAATGCTGATTAAAGGAATATATCAAACATGCAGCATTAATACAGCAAAATAAAAATCAGTCATCAGTGTATATTTACAGAAGTTTCTTATCATTATTTCACTGGGAATTTTCCATGGTTTCTAGCCAAGTTGAACGTGAGCGCATCCAGGCTATAGCCGTTCAGTAGGTTTCCTTTATTATGTTACTTTTAGTAACAAAGAGGAGAAAGTGGCTTTCTAAAATATAATAAATGACCGATCTTCTTAATTCCAAGTTCCCAGCATTAGATTCTGGGTTCTAATAGTATATCATTGTAGTATCATTTTGATTGTTATCATGAAAATATACAGAGTGCCTTTCAGACAGGGTTGGACTAGGCCTGCAGGACACTGCATCAGCTAGCAGTTAGGCAGGTTATATATAGATTTAAAAGATTGAACTTGATGGATATATGTCTTTTTTCAACCTAACTTACTATGTTACTATGATACCAGGAAAAAACCTGGTGGTCCCCGCCCCTTGTGGTCCTGCTTCCTGTCGCAAATAGAAGTAAAATAAAATGGGTGCTACCATGTGTGGGGAGGGGGGGTGCAAATGTAAGACATAACACAATCTTGCCTGAATGGTAAGGAATGGGGGCCCTTGGGGTGTCAGCCCAATTAAACTCCAGCCACCCCAGTCTGACACTGCTTTCAGAGGATTTGGGGGGACATTTCTCTGTATGTCAATATAGGAGGTAAGTAAGGATTTGGGCACAAATTACTGACAACTGGTGATAGGTATGTTACTGAGAGTGGCTGGGTAAGAGAGGGGAGGACAGTAAAATATAATCTAGATAGTTATTTATTATCAGGGGGGAAAAAAAGAGTGAAACACACAAAGGCTGGTATTGTTTTCTTGCTAAAAGGTGGCAACCCTAGCAGGAACAGAACCATAGAAATGTTTGTTTAACAGAGTTTTTGCTCTAGCCTGGAAAAAAAAGCCAGAAATATTTTCAAGCAAAGCAACTCAGAGGCAACTAAACACAGGCACTGTGTACACATCTTGCTCATGCCAATATCTCAATGGAAAGCTGCCAGATTAACGTCTGGGCTGACATTCAAACATGCTCAGCTTCCTTGAATTCTATGCTCTCAGTAAACATTCACAATCACTTAAAAAGAGGCTACATGGTTGAACTCCCTCTTCTCCCCCCTCCCGGCTCTACACTGCTTAATATGCGGGCACGGCAAGAGTTTGGACAGTGTCCAGCAAATTCTTTTTCATGAAACCATTCATTCTCCTGCCTGGAGTGATTAGTGGAAGATCCCCAAGGTCCTGCATTGTGTAAACCAGTGTTTAATGCTAACTTATGAGTTATCAGGAAGCATTCTTAAAGGTGGAAGGATTAACATTTTATAGAAATGTTCTTGGGAAATACAACAAATACTGCCTTTTCACTTGGCAGTGCTTGGGCACAAATGAAATTTGAGGTCAGCCTGCGTTGAAAGTAGCTACATTGCTAATATCCCATCCAAAATGCGAGATTTATCATATGCATGTTCCCACTTGCTTGTCTAATTTAGCCATCCATTGGTACAGCAAGTTAACCTTGTGGCTCACACTGCAGGTATTATACGTCTGCAGTCATGTTTATCCTTTATTAATGACAAAAATGTATAGTCGTCCTGTATAAAGAGCAGTGAGGAATGCCTTGTGTGTGTGACAGCTAACACCGAGCCATACTTTGCTCTAAGAATTCCTCTTAGTGAAGCACTATGCCTAATTGTGGAAATGGTTCAGTAACAAGAAAGTTTAAATGAGAAGAATCTGTTTGTATATTGGCACTTTTTTCCATCACATACACCCAAGTAAAATCTTTTCCGCCAGCAGAGAGCAGCGATACTTCACTGTAATAGGGCCAAGAAAGCCAAGTAGGCTTGGTGAATCACTGCAAAGCATTAACTGTGAATAAATGCACGGAGTTTAAAAGGTGATACATAAATAATTGTGAAGCAAATGTGGTGGGAACTTCTATTGCAAAGCAATTCAGCAAATTAAATGTACATTGACATGAGCAGACTAAAGAGACTAACTTGTTCTTCTATAAAAACACCTTCCAAACACATCTTTTCAGTTCAGCTGTTTACAGCTCATCACCAAAATAAAGTTTTTTTTTCCAGTTGCTTTCCATGATTTTTTTTTATTGTTTTTCCAAAATTGAAGTTTAAATTTCAAAACCCAGTTGCAGATTCTGAACTATTACAATTTGGTACATTTAGCGGATACATTTCTCAGCAGTATCTGTGGAATATTAGCAACTATTGTATCAATTATAACGGCTGCCTTTAATCAGCTCAGCAGGGCCAAAAGATAAGAAACTAACTTATTCATTTAGAGCAACCCCCCAGCCAAGCTCCTAGAAAGAAATTAAAACTTTAAACTTCAATACAGGTATACAATTCTTTTTCCTGAAACCTGTTATCCAGAAAGGTCTGAAATACGAGATGGCCATCTCCCATAGACTACTTTGTACTAAGAAATAATTAGTCCTTATTGTAGCCCAATCCTATTGGGTTTATTTAATATTTAAATGATTTTGTAGTAGTAGTGGAGATCCAAAATATGGAAAGACCCCATTCTGGATCAACCTTGACTATTGGTATGGTGGAACTGTGGGGGGAGCAAGGAATGCAAATAACGACCCTAGCACTGGGTGCCATTACTCAATGTCAAAGTGTGTTAGTTACATGGGTTACACCTGTTGAATGCCTGCAACACAAGAATGAGTGATTAATTAGCCAGAATATTTTAAGCCCCCCCTCTTATTGTTTTTTTTTCCAGCATGAGCAAGTTCAGTTTCCATGGGTGCCCTCTCTATAGCTTGTTCTGTGTGACTGCCAAGAGGGGTGTCAATTGTGATGTGGACACCTGTCTGCTGGGAAATGGAGTCAGACCAATAACGTATTTCTCATAGGCCTCAGAACAGCTTTCAGATGACAATGATAGCCAGTCATTCTGTGCCAGGTCGCAAGCAGCAGTTCAGAGGAGAAACATGGTGCCAGGCAAGCCAGCCAACAAGCTCTATGCATGTCTCTCAGCTTTCAGCTGTGTGCACCTCTTAACACACTGAACTCATGATCAAACCTCTGCCTGTGTCAGCACAAAGTATCTACTCTCTTCCATATATGCTTTTTCTATATATTAATAAATAACCACTACACTGATTTTGGTCTCCAATATCTCAACGCATTAAAATGTTTGAATAGTAAATATACAGTTAACTCAAAATCATTAGTTCAGCCTGAATATCAATTTTTTTAAAATCTGGGCACAGGGGTGCCCTGTGTTTAAAACCTTACTCCATAGCAATTTGCAACCCCCAGCCTTGCACACTCAAGACAGGGAGATTCCAGGATAGATGCTGATGCTTAATGTAGGCATAGCTGCATAGGGAAACAAGGAGCTAATTCAGTTGCGGCTAGGTGCAAAAACAATGCACTTTGCACCCGCTTCTTTTGCACTCTGCACATTTCCCCAACTTTGTAAATGATTTCTAAAGGATAATGAGGCATACAGTGTTTTTCCATAGCCCTGTGGCAGAAGGAGAGCGAATCAGCATCTCCTCTGTTTTTCTGTAGAAGAGGCTCTGCATCACAAGGTACTAAAAGCAGCTTGGCTGCCTCATTGGCAATTTTGTATGGACCAATGATCTTTGTTTTCTTCCATTAAAAGGAACTACCATTCCTCAAATATTGCCAAACTGCAAATCCCAGTCCAAGTTTCAGTGGGATGCTGGGGATGTGCTCTACATGGGGATATCAAACACTGATAGAAGAGGCATACAATCAAGAGTCTGGCCATTTATGTGGGTCTGTTAACAGCCCCTGTAATTCATTTGCATCAGGCCATCTTATATCCATAAACTTGTGTCTATAAAAATATAGGATACATATAATGTTACCTATAATTCATTACATTCTCCTTTCTATCAAGGCTTTTGTTAGATCTGCATTTCAGAACTCAGTCAGTAATGGCGTTTATAAGGTGAACAATCTTAAGATGTATATACATAGCGTCTCATGGGATCAAAAACAGCCAAGTGAATATGCTGCATATTCTGCTAGTGATATCTTTGCCTGATTAACTTTCCATTTAGTCAGTGGAATGTGTTACTGAATTATATAGAGACTAGAAGCATCAATTTTGGTTGCAGCCATGTGCGTGCTCTGCTGCTAGATTTTATCAAAAAAATCCCCAGCCAAACATCTATATACTTTCTGGCCAAACCACAATTCTGGAAATTAAGGGGGTTTTAGTATGTTTACTTAGTCATGCTATTATATCTACAATGTTTTGCACAACATAACGAAGGCATCTTTTCACAAGGGTGAGATTAGAGGTGTATTGCAACATCCTTAGGATTCCTTCAAACAGCTGGATATACACACTTCCCATGGGATCTGTTTGGTAAGCTGCTGCCATGAATTTATGATGTGGTGCAAATTTGGTCACTGCACTGCAACTGCACAGCAACTTTAACACAACGGGACTATACCCACAGCAATACAGATTGTGATGAAACAAAAATGGTGTATGTATGATATGGTTTTTGATGTTGTATAGCCAGGCCTGCATTCTTTGGTAAGTTACCCCTACTGTGAGGGCAAACAAACTCTGTAACTCAATACATACAATAGAGCCCAAGAGATGTGTGCTGTCTGGATCTGACATTAAGACTTAACTGAGCATGCTCAGCAAATTGGCATCCCATTGGCCCAGCAGTTTTAATTGTGATTGGCACCATTACAACTCATGGCCAGATTGGTCCTTGTAATGGCTCACCTGGGCTATCATTTGATTGGCTCTTCTGGAAGTTGCCTTTGTGGTTGGCAGAAGGAATCAAACCCTGTTCTGCATTTATGACAGGGGCTGTTCCCTTTCTGGCTTACAAAGTTGGCTGTTAAGAATTCCAATTTGTTAGTCTTTTCATATACATGGAGGATAACAGAGACTGCCTGGCTGTAATCATCACAGCCATACCAATATGCTCCAGTAACCAACAATAGCAGTGCTCCACCCGGGCATCATCCTCAAGCAGAACCACTGATTGCCGTCTGGCTACCATCTAAAACTGTAATTGGACATTGCCATGCTACAATAAAGAGTGGCATTCCCCAAAGGAGTTGTGTGAGTCCTGCCCTATGTCCACGTTTTCTCACGGCAAGTTGTCGTGACACAGATCATCATACAAAGTCATAATGTCTGGTGTACTATTGGGAAGTAATTAAATAATGGTGTAAAGTGTAACTACCCCTTTAACAACAACTTTACTCTTTAGTAAGTGTTTGGTAGATGGACATATGAGGTGCAAAGGGATTGGAATCAACTATTTACATGATCACCCAGGGCAAAATATGGATCTTTGTATTTTAAGCAGCTTAATATCACTCAAAAGTGAACAAATCAGCATTTTTAGGAAAACATTGAATGTGAGGTGTAAAATCCATTTAAATCCCCTCCTGTGTGATGTAAAAAAGAATGTGTAAAATTGACTGTCTATAGGAGAGAAGTGTACCCCATATTAATAAGAGGCCAGGTGCTTAAAGAGAAGCTAAGAGGTAATACAGAAGCAAAATGGCGGGTCACTTATTGCTATAAGTCTTTATACTGTAAATGTCTCTCAACAGTTAGGCACCCCCAAGTGATTGTATATACTTACCTCACACCCTGGGCCGCAATTCTAAATCTCAAATCCAAATGCAATTCACAATAAAATGCTTTGCGTTTAAGTACGTTTCAATTAACTTACGACATTCACTGAGAGGGTTTTGCAGTCTTTTTCATGGGCGTCTTGTGTGATGGTTTCCAGCGTGCTCTTTATTTGCACAGATCTATATGTACATATCAATGCCTGAAAAAAAACAGACAAAAAAGTAGATGTGCTGCATTAGTTGCTTAACATATCAGCAGACTTCAACTGGGCAATTTAATGTGCAATTGACAGTCATGTGAAAACTTATAGTCAAAAGCTGATTGTGAATAGACCAAAACAACATCATCATCCCAACACCGAGCAACATAAGCCTTAGATTAGGAGATCGAAATCAAGTCTTTACTCATCAGAATGCTATATGACATATAAAATAAAACAGCAACTGCATACTTCCTTTTGTTGCATAATATGTGACAAATGTTAATCACGATGGGCTTGCTTTAGTCAGAAATCATTTTATTTGCTGCTAGCCAAGTGTTCAGGGAAATACATGATTAAACAATGCAAACATAATCACTTCTTGTCCTAAATAAATACTGAAAACACATGGAGATCTGTTGCTTTGGTCTGTGTCACTGCTGCATTCTCTGGCTCGGATTCTTTATTCTAAATCTGTAAGTGCAAGAGATTTGGGAAACTGTGTCCATTCCAAGAGCTGTAGTTAGACCACAGGAGCAAAGTAGATTGCCTATGCATGAATTAAAGGTTAATTGTGCTGTCTGAAAGTACCAGTGGGATAATTATTGGGGATGAGACCCTGATGGGGATAGGGGCCTGCAATGTGAGGGACAGGGCTGAAACTATGGCTGGAGGCAAGTGCTTCAGGTGCATTGGGTGGGGTGGTGCAATCTACTGGGGATGATTAGACCTTTGTGGGAAAAGTGGCAGAGCAGGGGTGGGGTTGGATGTGCAAGAGGTATGGGGGAGGCAGGTAGAGCATGGCCTCATTTAGTATTGTCTCAGGAACCAATAATACTTGGCCTAGCTGTTGAGGGGGGGCCTCATAAAAAACTTCTGCCTACTCAACACTTATTCCACCATTGTCTGGGGATTGGGCACACCACTGTCAACTATAATAAATGACTAAAAGTATCCAGACAAAATTGTATCTGGACATTTCATCTAAATGACATGTTCTCAGCTGAAGAAAATCCATTAAAGAAATCACACACACACACACACACATACCGTAGGGTTCATTTACAATGCAAAGTGCAAAAAAACCTACAATCAGCTATATTTTTTTACTTTGCCCATCGCCTGGAGCATTATGCATATAGTCACAAGCTTTTTCCTTTATGCAGTGCAGTGCTGTGTCTCTTTCCTCTGTCGTTTGCCTTAGTCAGCATTGTATGTGGGTGGGTGGAGGCATGTAGGCTAGGCATCTCCCCTCTCGCCCTTTATTTTGCACATCATTCAGAGGTATAAGATTCAGGAGCCGCAGTCATAGGGGAGCTTCCAGTGTTGGACTGGCCCAACAGAATACCAGGAAAACTCCCGGTGGGCCAAGGTGTCAGTGGGCCCTCATGCTGCTAAACTTTTGGCCTATTTCATGGCCATTCCCTATTTCTATGAGAACAAAGAGGCTAAGTAGATGGAATAATTGATTATAGTATGTAAAGAAAACAAACTAGGAGAATAGAGTTTGATTGAGGAGATGAAGAATATTAGTACTGAGAGTGGGCCCCTGGTCTAAGGTTTTATGGTTGGGCCCCTGGTCTAAGGCTTTTGGGTGGGCCCCTGGTGTTCCAGTCTGACATTGGGAGCTTCCAACTTTAATTGTGACCACCTGTGCATCAATGTTTTGGAGGCACAACTTCTCTCTTTATCAGTTGAAACACTCAATTCAGAGTTCCAAACTGTCCAAACTGAAGCAATGTCAGCACTTAAAATATATTTGTGGATCAATGAGACTCTAAGAAATGTCTTACTGAACATTCTGACAAGCTCTTTTCCATAAAATGCACTGTATGTTCTTGGGAACAGGCAATAATCTTGTTGATTGTTAAACTCACAAAACATATTCATGGAATACCCATACGAAAATAAAATTGAAATTCTAAGCAACGTTCCAATTCATATTTAGTAAAAAGGTTCAGCTGCACTCAATAGCAAAGCCATTTAGAAATAACTTTAAAACCACTGAAAATATTTTATGAACATATAATGAAAAGATGCTTAGAACTATATTTTCACTGTGCAAAAAGCAGTTTTTGATTCGATGACCCATTAATGGAAAAAGTCAGAACTTTAAAAGCAAAAACTTTGAAGGGGAAGAGGGGACAAAAATGAAATTTTAAATCAGAGCATGCTGCTTTATTATAAGACTTCAGCGATAAAAACATCTGAATAGAGATATTCACATCAGCTCACTCACTTGGACTGGCTCAGGTAGGGATGTGGAAGGAAACAGGTCTGTTCATATCCATTAAGCGCAAATACATCATTTTAGTCCAAATATTTATATTTTATAAAGATCTACTCATTATCTTGAGTCACATAATACCATCAAAGTACTCATAGAAAAAATATTAGCTGTGTTAAAACAGTTAAGAACCATTATGATTTAAAAAATTTTAATATACACAAAGGGGCAGATTTATTAATGGTCGAATTTCGAATTAAAATTTTTTTCGAAATTTGACCATGGGAATAGTGGGGAAGTAAAATCCTTCGAATTCGACTATCGAATTCTAAAGATTTTACCGAAATTCGATCGAAGGAACGATCGAATATAAAAGAATCGAACAATCGAACGAATATTCGAATCGAATATTCAAACGATTTCAATCGATCGATCAAATATTTTTTTATTCGATCTCAGCTAATGATTGCCAATTCGGTAGCTTGATCCTGGCGAAGTAGGTGGTCGAATAAAAATTTAAAGGGGAAGTTATTCGACCTAATTGCCTAATTTGCATATTCGAAGATTCGAATTCAAATTTATTAAAATTTGATCGAACTTCTAATTCAAGTGAATTTAGTAAATCTGCCCCAAAGTATCTACACAGAGGCTGGGCTGATGCCACAGTAATGATTTCTAGAATTTAGTCTTTTGTAATATTGTCATTTTATTGATTAAACCAGAAGAGAAAAAATGTGTATCTGTAAAATAAAATAATGTATATTAGTTAATGCAGATCTAAAGGGCTTTAGTTGCATATTTTCCATCTCACATAACAATCAAGATGCATTCTAGCCAGACCACTATGATTGCACTAGAATTACCAGGGAGGAATTTGCTGCATCCACATGCACACTAATAAGGTAATTATAACCACCTCTGGTACATGAATACTGTGTTCAATAACTCCAAAACAGACAACCAGTGGAAGATTACTACAAGGACTATCTGGGTGGTCTTCTTAGTCTATAATCTATAAGGGCCCAGTGCACCATTTCAGAAGACAAGCAAGGTCATTCATAATGTAGAATGAAAAAATAATTTTAAAATTTTTTTGTTGTTGCTCACAGCACTCTGGTGTTTTAGCACTGCTGTAGGTGTCAGCCCACACTCCTGGTGTACACTGCATTGGTGAGGCATGTACTGTAGGTGCCCCCCCCCTCAACTGGAAAGGAAGCAAAGGCTGAAATGGAAATTAGGGCAAGGAGTAAGGACAGGGATCAGCTGCACCCTAATGCTCTGCTCCTTGTGGGTTGAAATTTTCTCACTGGGTAGTGCATAATAAGGGCTGTGATTGGCTATTTGGTAGCTTCTATATGGACTGGCAGCCTACATGAGGCTATGTTTGGCAGGTTTTTATGCACCAAAACTTGCTTCTAAATCAGTAATTCAGAAATAAGCACCTGCTTTGAGGCTACTGAGAACAACATCCAAGAGGATGGTGAGCAATATAGGAGCTGCTGAGCTGAAAGCATGGTAACAGCAGTCTAAAATTCATAATATTGCAGCAACATAAAATTAATGTAAACTGAAAAAGTGCTCATAGGAGCACTCTAACTTTAAACACATGAAATTGCATTAAAAAAAGTTGGCAATATGATTACCTAGCTTTGAATGGATACCAAGGCTGTAGAGATGTCAGCCACTGGGCTTGTTACAAGGAATTGCACCATCTGACATTGTTTAACCAGTTGCAGCTACAGGAGTTTACTTTAACTTGCGTGCCTGCAAATTCTTTCTCAATTGTTGCAATCATTCTCTATCCTTTTACCATCACAATTAAGTAAAGATGCCTTAATGCTGGCAAAGAATTGTCTGAACACTTGAGTCTCAGTGAATAAGCTTCTGTGAGATAATGACCCTGTATAATTATGCTTCTGTAAAAGAATGACTTCATAGCAATCTGTTGTTGCAGCAGCGGCACTCTCATGGTAATGAGTATGCAGTGAAGGTTAAAATGACATTCCTTTATTCCATTCGTCAGTAGTAGGTATTTACAAATATCATTTTTGCAATGTGGAAGAGCGAGTGGGAGGTGTGTGTGCTATTTTTGCCATGATTACATTATTTATCCAATGCAGAATCCATAGCAAGAGGGGAGGGAGCAGGCAATGCTGGGACCACCAACAAGGAAAACAAAAACAAAGCAACACCATAGATCAGGGGTGTCCAATATGTGGCCCTACAGAAGTTTTTGCACTACAACAGTTAACATCCTGCAGAGGGATCTGGAATTTGTAGGCAGAACCATTAGACATATTGTTTATCGTACAATATACGAATATAAAATTAGCATTTTATCAAAAGCATTCTTGAGACTAAGCCAAGTGCCCTCTCACCCTGCCTTGGCAAAATAAAGAGTACTTCTCAGCTATATGTGGGCTAGCTTGCTTATTATAGGTCAGAGGAAAAGGGTCTGTTACTCTCTACCTACTCAATCTCTGTGAATGGCCAAATAAAACTTTTCTCTTTCTTATCCACTGACTTCTAAGCCAATCTCAGTGTAACTGAAGCTGCGCTCCCCTACGTTCTGGTTTCATGTATTCAGCCGCAGGGGAGCGCAGCTTCAAACGCTCATCTGTAAGAGCCCTAAAGGATCTTCAGCCTGTGACTCTTCAGCTTGTTTCTAGGCCATGGAGCTGCTGGTTGCCAAGGCACGCTTGAAGTGAACTGAAGTTATGATGACCTTAAAATTTGAAAAGTATTTCTAAGAACAGTTTTGCTGCTGAGCTTTAGTACACTAAAAAGGGACACAGAAAAGCACACCCACCATTAGATACATGTTTAAATGATATGTTTATTAAAGCTCTTGACTGTCTGCAGCCCGGATGAGAAGAGAAGTCTATGGGAGAAGTTGTAAACGTTAAGACAATTTATTAGTACATTGTGCACTTGTGACTATAAAATGGAAGCTTAACGTCAATTGGACAATGATACACATTATGAACAATTATTAGGTGATCCAACCTGTAAGTACAAAAATGAGCTGAATGTGTATCTTTATTCAGCCGTTATGGAGGGGATAATCAGTGATGAGATACATCAAGTTTTGACTACAGCACATCCAAAGGTTCCTAAAATGTATTTTCTTCCAAAGATTCATAAACATCCCACTAATCCACCAGGAAAACCAATTGTATCCAATGTGGGCTCAATCTGGCAACCTATAGCTATTTATATCAACACCTTTTTATAGGAGGTGATATCTACACTTAAACCTTGTTTAATTGACACTACTGACTTTCTCCAAAAAGACTGGCTAATGCTAGTATACCTGAATGTGATTGTTTATTGTGCTCATTAGATGTGAAGGAACTATTATCTTAATAGCATACATCCAACAATCAAGTTTACTACTGAGACTAATGTGACAGAAATCCACTTTTTGGATGTCAGTGTTTCTGCCAGTGACGGGGAGTTTGTCACTACAATTTACACCAAACCCACAGATCATAATAATTTATTGAGATCAACTTCTAGTCATCCACCTGGACTTATCAAAAGTTTACCTAAAAGTTAATTTTTAAGAGTTAAAAGGATTACATCTAATAATGACTTATTTGATATGGAATCGGGAAAAAATGTTATGTAAATTTACAGATAAAGGCTATGATAAGTCCAGTTTGGAGATTTGTAGAGAGGAAGTGAAAAAAATGCAGAGAAATGAATTATTCTGATCGACAGTGAACAACAAGGGACTTGGAATACCGTTTGTCTCTACTTTTGACAATAACTCAAAAATATGCTGAAAAAGTATTTTAAAATATTGGGGACTTTTAAGTAATGATCATAAATTTGGGCATCTGTTCCAACAGCCTCCTTTATTTTCGTATAAACGTGGAAAAAATATTGGTGATCTCATTAAACCTAAGCCTAGTAAAAAACAAGTAGGTTATGTACCCTTTAAAGTACAATCCATGGGCACTTTTCCCTGTTGTAATTGAGGCCATTGTAATGGCATTATACC
>CM044442.1:82004971-82041730 GCA_024363595.1 Xenopus borealis | reverse complement strand
AAAGCAATGAAGCAGGGGGAGATTGCAGAGTTAGGGATCGTCTGCCAATTTCATTCTTCTCTTGAAAACGTGCATAGTTTCAGCTTGAAATCAAGTTTGTTGATCATGGAACTTGCAGATAATTCCCAACTTTGCACTTCTCCTCCACATAGCGTTTTCGTCGAGGTTTCTGGTCTTCAACACAGGCGGGCGCCCCTTTAGCTCCAGGCGTCGGACAGGTGTGCCCCCTGATGGCGGCCCTGCTTACATTATCCTTAAATATACTTTTACTAAGCCTTTAGAGTGCTCCCACAATCCCCCTTTTTTGATTTTGTATTGTAGCCAGAAGCTGTGGTGAATGGTGGTCCTATGCTTTTAAAAAATGGGCGTTGGTTTGGGAACCTCTCTATCTTAAAAGCTGCCATGTGGGGTTAACCTTGACGTGGTATTGTGGCTTTAGAACCAGGTGTAGCCATTATTGGAAGGGTAGGGTTTTCATCTCACCCCTTAAAGTTAAACTAAAGAAGTAGGCTAGAAATGTTGTACATTATGTTTTGTGCTTCTGTACCAGCCAAGGCAACCACAGCCCTTTAGTAGTAAAGATCTGTGTCTCCAAAGATGCCCCAGTAGCTCCCCATCTTCTTTTCTGCTGATTCACTGATTCACATGGTCTGTGCAGTTGTCCGTTACTAAACTTAGGGACGGACTCCAAATATACAGTACACATAGAATAGAAATGTCACAGTATAAGGCTGATTAGTAATTAATATGGATTAGAATCAGAATTTAATAATCCGCACTTTAGCATCAGTTTGTATGACAGGTCAATCTCATTTTATGTTTGATAATTTGCGACACCCGCTAAGTTTAGCTTCTCAACAGCTGCTCAGAGCCCACTGAGCATGTGAGTGTCACAGACACTTTCCAAGATGGTGACTCCCTGTGACAAGTATTACGTCCTGGATCATTGCTGCTATTGACAAGCTGAAACTTTAGGCAAGTGAATAAGTTCAGTATATAAAACATGGCATTTTTAGTCCTATTCATTTTTAGGGTTTCCTTCGCCTTTAAATTTCAGCCCCACATTAAATCCACATCCTGCATGGCGAATTAGAAATGTATTTAGATGCATGCTGTAGGCTGAACAGCTAAATGAATTTCTAACTAGCTATGCAGGATGGGGATTCAATGAGGCAAGTTTACTAAGGGTAAAACTACACGGACATTTTCGGGGCGATCTGGCGCACTGCGACAAATCCCCTGGGACAAATTGTATGCAACGGAAATAAGGGTGTGAAAATGCTCTAGCGACAGTCTCTTTTGCAGAGGAGACATCTGGCGAATTTTCGCTAGCTACGGCCACTTCACCCTCAATCCCTGCCCCATTGTGTGGTGGGATTAAAGGGGTTAAATCAAAATGACAGGGCTCTTTGCTTTTATAAGTCCATTCTGTCTGCCGCGCATACACAAAGACAATCCTCTACCTGGTAATGGAATCAGATGCACACCTGCATGGGGAGAGATTGCTCTGTTTTGTTTGTTCAGTGTTAAGTTCAACAATAGTCTAGCTACATGTATAGGAAGGGAGAGGGTTGTTACTACAGCAAACAGGGTGATGAAAGGACAGATTAGCGGGGGCTGGGTGCCAGATCACCTAAATCGGCACGGTTATTTTTACGGCTTATATAATTGTAATACTGCTACTAGATCATACACACATTTATTGCTGTGAAAAAAAATTCTTTCATGCCACTGTTCCTTTAAAGATAACTTTCTATTAATTAAAATAAGTGGATTTGAACCAATAATGCTCCTTCCATGATTCTGAATAAACACATAGGATGCTTGCTTTTGTCTACATATAAATAGCACCATACACATTTAAGAAACCCCCCCCCCGCTAGATTTCACTTAGAATAATCACTTTTTATACGTTTTAGCACATTTCTATCAATTGTTCACAGAATGTTCCTTGAATACATTAGCTGCTTCAGAGATAGATTTCCTATAATGTGTTCACACTTTTAAGGGAATGGTTTCTAAAATAGAAAGCATTGGAGGGAAGGTTTTTGGTGGTGAACTATTTAACTTTTCATCATTATCCTACATATATGGGCCTGAAACACTCAGCTATGCATTTGTCTGTCTTCCCTTGTCATTCCAAAAATGTGGCATACACAGTTACTCTTCTTCTGTATTGCCCAAAGGCTTATGGTACAGAGAGAATACCATAGCTTATTAGAAAGTTCTAGGGAAAAATATATGCTAATAGCAGAATGGTGCTCTACTTTACAAAATAAAGAAGGGAAATATACATAATATCAGTCTTATTATATGCAGGGAAATGTTCTTTTAAAGGGGTGATTCACCTTTAAGCTAGCTAATTTTTAGCAATATTGCTGTTGGTCTTCATTATTTTTTGAACTAGTTTTTTTATTATTTCCCTTCTTCTTCTGACTCCTTTCAGCTCTCTATTCAGGCTCTCTACTATTCATATTCCAGTCTTTTATTCAAATCAGTGCCTATGGTAACTTTGGACCCTAGCAACCAGATTGCTGAAATTGCAAACTAGAGAGATGCTGAATAAAAGCGAAAGAACTGCACAAAAACCATAAATAATACAAAATGAAAACAAACTACAAATTTGCTAAATCCTAGTATACGTTAACTCAAAGGTGAGCACAACAACTATTTAAGTAAGCTAAAAGGGTCCTTTAACTATCCCAGTACAGTGCAAAAGGTGCAATACTCAAACATAATGTTTACCTATAATGCAGGTTTTTGCAGGTCTGCTGCCAAAAAAATATATAAAAATGGACACAATTGTTGGTGTGACGTTTTATGAACCTCCCCCATATGTATAGACATATGTCTGCTGTCATCTGTTGACCCAACCCATTGTGGGAACCCTGAAATTACTGCCATGTTCAGGGAGGTCTTAGCTTCATGGTTCCCCCTGGATAGGGCAATAGGTGCATGATTCAGAAGGATAGAAGCAATTGGTTTTGGACTTTACCATGTAAACACTGAGAATCGTAAAGAATACTAAATATAATAATTTATGATTAATGCTTGCCAGAGATATATTAGCAAAGCGAAGTGCTTAGATCATGTGAACTGCGTGCCCGGGGCACCAGCATTCCTCCACTATATACTCTAATTATTCTGGTTATTAAGCATCGTATACTGACTCCCAAATCTGTTTCCCAGAACTTAGCCTTGAACTAGAATGATGGCATTACTTCAAGGCCTTCCACTGCAGTATATATGCAAACAATAGCATAGAACATGGATCTGGTAAAAGTCACATATTTGTGTGCAAGCATGAGTTCTAATGTCTTATGAATGGCAGCTCAGTTGTCAGGCACTGTGAAAGAACAAATTCTGGCAAATACTGAAGTCATGAATATATGCATATCAACAACAATTCCATCAGTCTAAGCTGCACTATTACAGGTACGGTATACGTTTTCTGAAAACTGGTTATCCAGAAGCTCCAAATTACTGAAATATCATCTGCCATACTAAAAATGATTTCCTTTTTCTCTGTAATAATAAAACAGTATCTTGTACTTGATCCCAAATAAACAGAAAACAGGCCAAAAAGAAAGCAGCATCATGCAAAGTTATTCTATGGTTCTATTGAGGACACTACGGATTTTACAAGCAATTTGAAATAATTTGCTAAATTATGAATAGCTATTAATTATTACAGCAAAATTTACTGTTCAGATGAAGCATCTGCAATTTGGCATGTTTCTTCCACTTAGGCAATGCCTGTTCCTGTTGGCATGTCATTGTGCCAATTGCATCTTGTCTCAGCAACTTCCATATTTTTACAGCAAAAGAAGAAGGTTATTTTGCAAAAGCCCACCAACCCAAAATGTAACCCTTGTTTTCTAGATTTACTTTGGATATTATGGATTGATAATAAATGAATAGTATCTTTTTAAAGTGGTTATCATACGTTTTCATTTTAAGTCCCCTTCATGGTCCAGACCTTGGTCATGACTAGGGTTGCCACCCGGCCGCTATTTTACCGGCCTAGCCGGTAAAACACCAGCCAAGGCCAGGGCCGGTATTACTAATTAAAAAGCAATGCAGCAGCCGGTAAATTTTTAATACCCATAAAAAGACCCATCGGCCAGCCCCCAATCCCCTGTAAATGTAGCTTTTGTCCCGTCTCGAAAGCTCTGTGCCGCAGCCCCGCCCCTAACACGTCATATGCCCCGCCTTTTTGATCCCACCCCACCTCCAGCCGGTAAAACATTTAGGAAAAGGTGGCGACCCTAGTCATGACCATCTGTCAAGGTCAAAACTTTTTTAAGGAATGAAACAGAAACAGATATAGGAACATTTTAGTGTATCAGTCATGCAGCCACTGTTCCACGAATATCATCCATAGAAAATACCTATTCACCCCAAGTTTCACCCTAACTAACCCTCCATCTGAGCTTTCAAGTGTATGTTAGAGAGGAAATGTCCATTCGGTCCAACCAACCATCAGGTTGAGGCCTCCTTGCTGCTGCTCCAAGCCCTCCCAGGGTGGCCATGAAGTGGGTTCACTGCAGTTTCAGAATAACGTTGATCAAAATGCCCATGCATGCTTTGAGATGGTGATAATTAATGGTAATGTGACACAAAATGCCTATCCCTCAGCATGATACCTGATGCAGTAGTACATATAACAACTTCAAACATGAAAGCAAATCTGCAGTACCAATATTTACTGCTCTATCCCTATATGTATACAGTACTTTAGCTTAGATGCAACTTGGGGAGGCACATTTATTAAAGGTCGAATTTCAAATTCATGTTGAGTTTTTTAAAAATTCTATTAAATTTGAATATACTTGGATATCTAAAATTCTGACGAATTTGAAACAAATTTGAGTAAACTCGATTTTCTCTGAAAAAAACTTGAATGTCAGGAAGGCTACTAACATGTCCAAATTGCTCCCTGGACCTCTTCCATTGACTTATACATGAACTCGGCAAGTTTTAGGTTGAAAATAGTCGAATGTGAGTTCTTAAAGGGCTACAGAGTGTGATAAATCTCAAAATTCTAATTAAAACTCAATTGAATCTGGATTATTCAAAATTTGACCCTTAATAAATCTGCCTTTAGTGGCAGTGGCAAGGAAATATTGTGATTGGGGGTCACTTCCTTTTCAGTGTTCTAGTTCAGTGGATAAGGAGTTATGTAATCCTACTGAGATTTTCTTAAATCAAGTGGGAATTTAATTTAGGCTTTCCCATTTACCCTTCAATGAGTTACATTTAGTTAGAATCTACACAGAATCATAGATATTCCAGCTTAGGCATGTTGGTAAATTAATTCAGAAAATGAAAATGATCAGCCTAATACAACTGTGTGAGTAACTGCTGAAAAATTGTCTCAGTGACAGTCTAGCTACCAATATGTGTAGAGCAAATCTAGCCAATGATCAATGATTTGTTATTACAAAAAAACCCACATAATTCTTTGTAAATGTATAGAGCATTACACTGAAGCCAATGCACCATTGATATGAGAAAAAAAAGACTCATGAAAACTGCAGTATATCTTGTCAGCACTTCTCAGTTTCTGGACACTTTATGAGGTCTTCTGGTTCTGCTTTCCTTAGCCACTAAAACAGCATAAATGTATTAAACGGTTTTATGTGCTGCCAAGGTATGGGCATGTTTACATATTTTTTTACATACACGAGCAACATATGGTTTAGTTAAAGTTTTTTTGTTTAGCTAGAAGTAGAAAGGGACACTGAGATTTTGCCTTATGTGTAATGTCTTATATGCCCCCCTTGCACTGTCCATTGCCCTTGTCCACTTGCTCTCACATTTATAGCTGTGCAAACAGGTTGCATGTGTCTGTAACAGTGTTTTTGCAAGCTCATTAGATTGGAGATAAGAAAACAGCAGCAACTCCTACACTCTGAAGATTTGTAAGAAACGTCACAGTTCAGCCCAGGCCTTTCACAGAAGTTGAAACTGGTTTCCTGGAATATGCTGTGATTTTAATCAAAAACAAAAGCCCCATTTACTGACCATAAAAGATATACTACTAGAAGAACTATTGCTGGGAGCTGCTTCAGGAGACCAGTGTAAGATATGAAGAATAGCAGTGGAGCACAGGGCAGAGAAAAGGGTGAGGAGGATTAGAATGGAAGCATTTGAAGAAGAGGAGAGAGAGTAAAATTGAGTAAAAAGGAGGAAGGCAGGAAGGTCTTATTTTATTTTAGCATAAAAATGCAAATCGTGCATCGCAACACTAATATTTGCTTAATATTTACATTAAATTAGGTCCTAGTATCAAGGAGGTCAGGATTTTATGCAATTTCTTCTAGAAAAAAAGTTCTTACTTGGTGGAACCACTGTGTAGGACTACAAGACTAAACTTTGGGTAAAGTTAAGGAACATTTATCAGGCAGGTTACCTGGGATACAGTAAACCTTTGCCACTGCTACTTATTTAGTTGGTCCCGTGTCTGTCAAGGTAAGGAACACACTCATCCACAAAAAAAATAATACTGATTAATATTGTAACTTTTGTTGCCATGGAAAAAACTGACACCAGTTTAGGGAACTACATAACACTGCATTAAATAATGTACTACACCATGGTTGATAGAACCAGTTCAAGTTCTTCATTATGTAATGGCCTTGGGATTGACAACATGAGGTTTGGAAAATGACCACACCCAGGATTCCCGTGTGGAGCATGCTGGAGCTTGAACTAGATAACGTCTAGACTTTATTGGGTTGCTTATCACATTTATTTACTCTTAATATAAATAAATGGAAAATCAAGGTCTTACCGGTTTGATGGATTTGTTTCTGAGTTTCAAATAGAGGAAGGTCCAGCTTCTTCATTAAACTAAAAATACAAAATATATATTGAAATAGATTTTCCACCTTTCAGCACTTGTGCTTCTATTACTAGAACATTTACTTTTATAGCCTATGAATCCATACAATACATAATGAAGCCTTTTATATAATTTTCCACATAGTGTTACAATGACTCATGGTAGCTTCCCATGGGAGGACAATAAAAGTATAGAATCTCAGCATAGGTATGAAATATCAAGTCAGTATGTAAAAGTACATTGAATATGCAATAAGCATTTCTTTGTAAGTCATGAATGCATTACACTTTATCGCCTACAGTTCCACTTTAGTATTTAATCTACTGTTCTGACCCCTTTCATGAATATGACAATAGTAAAATATTGCTAAAGATGGAAGCAATCTCCCTCTCAAATTGTACTGGAGGGAATAATACCCAATTACCAAGTTAGTATTGGTCTAATAGTAGTCGTAGATGCATCAATGCAATAGCAGAGCAGTACAATGCAAGTAGTTATATGTAAACTCAGATACCCTTTAAATAGGATTCTCTTTGAAAAATGTCTAAACAGGTCCATGTTGGTAACTGTTTTTTTTCTAACAGCCGGCATAGATGTGGATCCAATAGTGGCAATTTCGTCAGTAGAGTAGAGTAGAGTAGTGCCATACAAATCATTAGTGTGAGAGAAGGGAAGGCCTTAGATGAAGGGGACATTCTGCATAAGTATATGGCATGATATGTACAACAGCATGATAATACATTAATTCATGGGTGAAACTGTTTTGTAAAAATATTTGAATTTGTATACATCTCTGTTTGACACATGGCCAGTAAAGCATATTTTTACAACCTTCACCTAACTTTCTTTCATTGTTTTCTGTGAATCTATTTATTCATGCAATGGAATATTATCACTGATCCCTGATCTGAAAACCTACTTTCCCAAAGCTCAGAATTATAGAAAGGTCATCAAAAACTTCTGATTTTAAAAATGACTTCCTTTTTCTTTGTAATAATAAAATAGTGCCTTGATGGTAAGCTGTGTGAATCCATATTGGGTTTTTTTAATGTTTAAATCATTTTTTAAACATTTAAAATATCAAATCCAAATGATAGAAAAATGCATGCAAATTAAACTATACCACAGAATAACTTTTACACTGTTTCCTTTTCACTGTCTAAAGGCTATGGCATACAACAAGGCATTATTTGGCATCTCCCATACAGTTAAATGGAGCTGTAACTTGGAAGCCCAATGCTGCCTGAAATATATCTAGTTTGTATTTTAGTTGGCAATGAATGGGAAAAAAAGAAAGTGTAGCAGGCATGAAATGCCCAACTGTTGCCTAGAATGGGCAAAAAACTAAAAATGCTTTCAGACATTTTCTCTTCATGTCCATGAGATGCTGCAGCACTTTGGGCAAAAGAGCTAAATGTGCCGTAGACAAAGGGCATGCTTACAGGGTTGTACTCAACCCCCCCCCCTCCTGCTTTCTTTGATTTAGGTTTGTTTACATCTAAAAACTCACCAAGACATCAAGAAATCATTAGAAAGTAAACAGGTTGATGGGTCAACAAAGTCACAAATTGGTACTCATTTGGCGAGATAAATTGTCAAAAAAAGAAATCGGTTTTTGTATTTTCTCGTAAGTATGCTGTAAACCTGCTCCTGTCTTGACGTGTTTTATCCGTCTTTTCATATTATGCATGCAATGATTGTTTTTAGTAAAGTAGACGCATTTATGTAGCTTTTCACATTCTAAGTTATTGGGTTAAGAACGATTGCTGTAATGTGCTTTTGCAATGTGTCAGCAATAATACAGCCAATTAAGCAAGAAATAAGGTTACCTGGTAAGTTCTCATCTACCTCTGATGCTCAGTCATCTGATCTCTGTCAAGGTCACTTACTTAAGTAACTTGATGAGCATTACATCATGCTGTAGAACAGACCAGTTATATCACCAATCAATAAGGAGGTTTTTACACTGAATAGGAGCATCCCTTTGTAATTCTCTATTGGGTTATGCTCTTACAGGAACACAAAACATTGGAGGGCATTTTTCACTTAAGTGTCACTGGTTCTTGCAGAACAAACCATCCAGCTATTATTTGTTGTTTTTCAAAGTTACTATTCTTTTTGTTGGAAAAGAATGCACTTTAAATGGTATGAACACCTTCTCTTTTCCCCCTTATGATGAAACACATGTACTGACAGCACTTACATCAATAGAGAAAAGTCTAATGTGGTACAGATTCCACAGAGACAAAAAAACATGACTTTTACATTTAACCCCCTAGGAAACATGTATCATCTAAATTCAAATTAACAAGTTATTTGAAGGAGGATATTAAATTAAACCTAAAATGCTTTATACAAAAAGGCTCACCTTTGTGCATAGGAGGCTAGCTGTAGAACAAAAGTTGAGTGGTGGTAAAGCAGGAGCCTAAGTAACACAGCATGATCTTTAAAAAGCAGTGTTGGCAGCATTGGTAATCTCAGTGGAATGGCTAATATGTCTGCTAGAATATTTCAAATCAAGATACATTTGCAATGGTCAACAATGGAGTACAGTGTAGGGTTCAGATGTGTCATTTACTGTCTGTCTCTGTCTGTTAACCCATTATCACTTGCACAGATGCTTGGAGGCTCACAAGTGACAGCCACAAGCACAATAGACATCCTACCAGCTGCATTCCAAGCAGACCTACTGTGTAGGACAGGATAGAACAGACATATGGCTTACAAATCCCAAATGATATGTAGCAGCCAGCAGCAACCCCAAAAACCATGAACCTGAATAAGTAAATCTTTGATGTCCAATTCACATCTTCCAACAAAAAAAACAGGCAAATCATTTTCGCTTCAGTCTTACATCCCATCATGGACACACATTTCACCATAGCACTAGGAGAACCTCTTCAACGCACAGACAGATTACTCTTTGAAAAGAATTTGCCAAAAAGCAACAGAGTGTGTGCCCAGTGGCATAACTAGATGTTACTGGGCCCCACAGCAAATTAATTTTAGGGCCCCCAACATATCTAAAAGCTGTCCTGTTTTACCAGTATGTATTGATATTGTATATGAATGAGAGCCTCATGGGCCCCCTATACCTCCTGGGCCCCCCTGTGGCCGCAGGGTCTGCTTCCTCTGTAGTTACGCCCCTGTGTGTGCCCTTTCTTTTGAGCAAGACTAACACCTGGATTTAGACACTGAATAACACTCTATGTAAAATTTGCCAGAAGACATCATTTGCAGTGCACAGCAGGGTCTCACTATGCCCATAGTGCAGCAAATGCTCATAGAGTGTAGACAGTACTAGATACGGTTTATCATAGGTATTATGCAGTGAGCCACATGGCAGAGGAAAGGTCAGCTTGAATCCTTTATGTACCTACAAAACAGTTGTAAATACTCTCTATTCTTTCCACATCCCTTTCTGCGCCTTCTAGCTGTGTTTCTGTTTTTGCAATTCTTTCTGTCTTTGTTTAAAATTACAAATTTAAATAACATTTACAGGGAGGATTTAAAGTAAACTTGCTGGCACTTTATAAATACATTCATAATACACTGTTATTAGTGGAATATGTAAAATACATTCCATGCTGTACACATACTGTACATTTCATGCATTTGTATATGACTGGCTATTTTGTGGCCTTGCAAAGCCCATACTGTGCTTTGTTAAACGGGAACTCCACAAAAACATAACTTAAGCTTTTTGAAAAGTAAACATAATTTCAAGCAACTTTACAATATACAGCATTTAAAAAATATGCAGGCTTTCAGCATAATTTATTCATAATTTTTGAAGAAACCGGTAACTGTGATGGTATATTAGTGGGTTCTGTGTTATGTGGGCCTCTTTATCAAAATTGGTTTGGAAGCCAGAGTTCCCCTTTAACGTTCCAGACATTAATGTCTCATTAAGACACATCAGTGCTCTATAGTACAAAACTTTGTGGCCCTTAATAAAAACACTGAGATAAAAAAAGTTCCCATTTCAATTATCACATCATTGGTCTCCAGAAAATATAGTACAAAGATTTGTATTAAAAAACAAACGATAACCCCCCCGAACAATGTAGGTCTCTATAAAATGATATTGCATAAAACAACTCATATGTAAAACTCTGCTTCATGTAAACAAACCATTTAACAGCTGGGGCAGATTTACAAAATTCACGAGTGATTTGAATATTCGTTAAAATTTTCAAAAAGATTCTAATTCGAATTTCGAATATGCAAATTAGGCAAATTCGACCATCGAATATTCGAATTTGAATGATTCGAAAATTCAATGGTCGAATACTTCCCCTTTAAATTTGATCATCTAAACCTACCGAAATGGGGATCATTCCCTAAGATCGAATAAGAAAAATTTGATTGATCGCTTAAAAATCATTCGAATATTCGATTCAAATTCAATTAGAATATTTGATCGATTGATCAAATTTTCCCTATTCGATCGTTCTTTCTATCAATTGATCGAATTGCGCTTAAAAAAATAAATTTTTTTTTAATTCCCCACTATTCCCTGGTCGAATTTTGAATTCTTTTTTCATTCGAAATTCGACCAATAGTAAATCTGCCCCTTAGAGTTGAAATATTTCTGGTCAGGTGATCTCTGAGGCAGCACACAGACCATCACTAAATGGTGGTTCAATGCAAGATGTGTAAAAGGGCAATAGTTACTTAAATATATATACCAGTAAAATTCTTTACTATGCCACTTAATTTGATCTGTTGCTCAAGTATTCTTTTTTTGGGGTATAATTTTCCTTCAAGCCCTGCTTTTTTACAAAAGTCTTCCATATTCCCATCATTTACTGAGAGAGAGCATTTATAGATAAGGCAAGTAAAGCTTTGAATAAACACCAGGCCCCATACCCACAGAGTTTTTGTGTGGTAACCATGAAAAGCATGCAAAACAGGATATTACTAAATTAGCTTTCCTTTTGTTTGGAAGGCAAGTGGGCTGATCTATACACCATTACACTGACTTAGTATGGCTCTCATCACATCCTAACTATTAAAAAGGGCAACTAAGCTTGAAACAAACGTTTGCTGTGTACTTTAGCTTTATCCAGCTGAAACATCACCAGTCTCTGCCTACTGGCTTTGCTGTTCTCACATATTCTTGGAAAGGCCACTGCTTGGATATGGTTCAGTCTAGAATCTCATTCTGACTAAAGAAGGGTTTGTTACCTCATTGGATTTTCTACACTGGTCAGGTCACTGTAAGGCTCTATAAACTGGCACAGTGCCATTTGGTGAATGTGTTCTCATTTTTGCTGCACCCCCTGTGTAAGCACACAACACATGAGAATAGAGATGAAGTACTGTATATACAGGCAAAGTAATTAGATGACATACAAGAGGCTAAAACGTTAGCATTGCTGTGGAAAATGGGAATATGCTTGTTCAAAATCAGCCCTCAAAAAGGGACTTTAAATGAGGTAAATGTAGTAAATAGTATTACTTTTGCCCACATCTAGTAACCCTTAGCAACTAATAAGATGAGTCGTTTCAAACAACTGGCAGTAAATGCTACCGGCAGATTGGTTGCTATGGGTTTCTAGACAAGTAGGAAACAGACCATTTATTAAATTACCCCTTATACAATGCTTAGATAATTCCTTCATTCCTGGGAGAGGTATACCAGACGTGTTACTTGTTATAATTTATGTCCTTCTCATGCGTTTCAATTGTGCTTTGCTCTGCAAAATGATATTTCTGTTATTTTGAGCCCGTTGCATATTTAACATGAATAAATTAAAATTCTAGTATTTCAACCAAGAGAACTCACCTACAAATCAATATATATATTTTCCCTTTGAGACAAATCCCAGTCATGTATGAAGATCTAGAAATGCATTTGCCTTCCTTGCTTTTCTCTTTTCTTAGAAAGGATTCAGTGAACATTTTGATGCTTTTCCAAGAAATCTAATATTTATTCCAGCATTTTCCTTCAGGGATTGTCTCTTCATACAATTGTGAGAACAAACTTTTCTAGATTTAGGGCATACTTAAAAAAATATATATTTCTATGACAGTATTACTAGCTCAATTTGGTTCAAAGTATCATTATACACTGCCATTTGCACTTGAATTATAACCATCCCTGGTTGTTTGTCTTGAACATGCTCACCAAAACTTTTTTGTGTACTTAGATAGTGATGGGCAAATTCAGTTGCCTGGGGCGAATTCACTGCGAATTCCCGTGATTCGCAAAACATCAGAAAAATTTAGCCTGGTGAAAATTCTGTTTTTGTACGTCAGCGCCCATTGCCGGCATCCAAATAGCGTCCAAAAATGGATGCTTGCATCCAAAAATTGGATGTGAATATATATAAGCACGTGAATCATTCTTATTTAGAAGGTCCTACTATTGTTACATTTATATTCCACTCAGTGGTGTAATGATCTCCCATAGATCATATTCTGAGCAGCAATCTTACCAGACAAAGCAAAATTGAATTTAGTATTCCTTCAGTATGAAAAATGATATGAAGAATCACATGCCTAACATTCTTGCTAGGCATGGATCACTCAGTAATAGTGGGAAGGCAGAGACACATTACCCAAGGGGCATCCTATATATAGCAAAAGAAGTGATCTGAGGTATATAGATACCAAACTGCAAGTTTTTACACAGTTTTTACAACAGAAAAATCAATCTATTAATTTATGAGTGATAGCTCTTTATTTGTTTTTTTTTTTTCAATGGCCATTAACTGTAACACACTTCCAGTATCCAGGCATAAGACCCCCTTGCTCTTTTAAATGCTTTTGCATTGCTTTTCTTGATGAGTAAATATGGATAGTTCTATGAGAAGTATTTTCTCCCTTCCTAATGAGCTACTAATGAATGATTCTAGTGTATTTTGCCCATGTTATGATTGTAAACAATACCTAGGTAAGAAAAAGAAACCTGCTTGAAGTCTCTCAGCCTTGGGCATAATACTTTCTAGAATGATGACCCCCAAAGTGCAGGCTGCCCGAAGAATCAACATTTCTATCTTCTCATCTGAAACTTTTGCTTAGTAGAAAAGAAGAGTGTGATCAATTTATTCAAACGTTCCCACACAAACCATACTTTCTCTAATGAACTTTGTCACCTTTATATGATGAAAAAATTCACTAGTTCCTGCATTAGCCATGCCAAGTACCTTCTAATGGTTCTTATTCTACATGCAGAAATCCAAGTTGAAGTCAGCAACATCACTGCCCTAGGCTTCTTTCTCATACTAACTTTAAGGTCCTCCAGTCCCCTTTCTAAGAAAATTATTTCAAATTATTTTCTCAAGAGAACCAAATCCCCAGCCTTATTATTGTTGTCCAGCCATCTAGCTAATGCATTTTGTTTGGTTAGAAATCTCACCTTTCTGCAATGGCGATTATTTTTAAACTACTTTTCCTTTCCTGATAAAGAAAAACAATTGTATTCCAAAAATAAATATTCAGCATGTATAAAAGTAATTAATAAATGTGACTACAAAGTGTAGATCTAGCTATACTGACTTCATAGTCTTAAGACTTTTAGGTATCTACACTAGCTATAGTGGTAATCTGGTTGTTAAATACGTACACAGGATTGTAGTTGCCCTTTAAATATACATCAAGCAAACTTACAGCTGGTATACACGGTCAGCCACACTCACTGAACTCATCAAATTGTCTTGACCCTTCTTCTCAGTCAGGAAGAAAACAGAGGCTTCAAGGCTATTTTTAGCTCCTATTATACAATGGAGGTACTATCAGATTCTGCTTAGCTGAAACTCTGCACTCTGAGACATGCATATTTTTATACAATGTAAAATTCTATGTTGTTACATATAGTATATATATATAAAATAAATTTTTTGTTAATACTAAAATATGAATGTAAATACACCCAATGTTCCCTTTCTTGGCTATGTGCACAAAAATACTTGTGTACACATTCTTAAAAACTGTGTGCGCAGGTAAGAACAAATGCACAAATCTGTATGTGCACACAAAAATTTTTTTGTGTACACCACAATAACAATTTGTTGTGTGGACTGGCCTCGAAATTTGTGTTTGCATGCACAAACACACAGCTTAGAGAGAACATTGTCTGCCCTGCAGTGTTTTACAAAGCTGCAAATTGGAAGAACTTTTCAATAGCAACAATGGATTAAATATGATTTAGTACACATATTTCTCATTAATTATATATTTTACTTGTCCAGCTGATGGGTCCAGGTGATAGGTCCAATTTTGACCAGGGCTTTGTATGTCTGAATGAAATTTCTCTATGTCCATAATGCTTGGGGTTTCATTTCACAGTCCAAAATATACTGGTAGATGAACAGCATGAGCAAACTAATCTTATAATTTATGTTTTTGTTCCTGTGGTAGGAAAACTAGACTGTTAGTGCCAGTGGGGTAGAGACCAAAGTGAATAATTATTCCCTAAAGAAACAAATTCGTTTTAATGATGGCAAGTCAATGCAGCCTATTTTTGGCTGAGATTTAATTGAATTTAAAGGATTTGTAGCAGACATGTAGCAGACATATAACACAGGGTACAAGGGAAGGCGTGGCTGAATTTTAAAGTTACGTGTAGGCCACTAATTTTGGTGCTCCCAAATCCAATAGCTGAACAGAAAAGTAAATGCCTTTGAGTGGGCTAGGAAGGGCAGGGCCTGATTAATCTGGCTGGCAGGGCACAGACAGGTAAATTCAGGGCTGGAACTAGGGGTAGGGAGAAGTGGCACTTGCCTAGGGTGCAACAAGGGGGGGGGCACGGACAGGTACCTTTTGAAGAGTCTTCTGCCTACCCCCAGTCCAGGTTCACTTGCTCTCCATGCTTCTCAACGGCCCACCCCTTGCGTACATGGAGGAGCCAGTTGGCCTTCTAGGGTGCCCATCCGGTAAATTACATTATATGACCCTTTTAAGTTTACTCCTAGTGAGGGCTGGGGTAAGAGATTGTGCAGCTCTAACACCACATCAAAATGTGTGTATTTAAGAGGTAAACCACCTATCATCAAAGGGAGACTGCATTTCCTACAAGCCCAGCCCTTTCCCAATCAGGTAAATCCCATTATCAGTGCTTAAAGGACAACTAAAGCCTAACTAAAGAAGTAGGCTAGAGATGTTGTACATTATGTTTTGGGGTTTAGTACCAGCGCAAGGCAACCACAGCCCATTTAGCAGTAGAATGTACAATATAAGACTGATTTGTACTTATTGCAGATAAATACTAGATGGCAGCACAGAAACCAGTGCAATTAGCATCCCAATTCAATCATCAGTCTTGTAGCATCAGTTTATATTACATACAAACCTCATTTTCTGCTTGTAAGTTTGCGACGATCCCCAAAGCTTGGCTTCTCAACAGCTGCTCAAAGCCCACCAAGTGGTGACCCACTGTGACAATTGTGAAGTCCTACATCATTGTTGCTATTGAGAAGCTGAAACTTTGTGCTGGTGCAATAAGTTCAGTATATATCATATGGGTCATATATGTCATTTTTAATCATATTCATGTTTAGGGTTTAGATCTTCTTTAATATATCAGTATTCCCTTACTGCCACTTATGACTCCCTCATGCAGTGGCCTGGCAAGGACTGAATTACACACAAAACTGAGTCAGATTTATATTTCCTAGGTGTTATAAAAAAAAGACTTGGTACCTTTACTTTCCACATGCACAATGACCTTTTATTATATTCTAAACTCGTTATAAAGCCAACCTTGACAAAAATGCTGCAATGTTTTTCCCTTCAGTGCAAATACAATATAATTTTTCCCACTTCTTCTCCTTTCCAAAAGAGCTTTGCAGAAGTGCTTAATCTTTACAGATGTACCTCACATGGCTCTGGGTTAGGTTAAAGCATAATTATTGTTATACAAAGCTGTACTTAATCGTCTGACTATTTTCTATACTGACCCATTTGTGGTTAGTGCATTCAGTCTGGCACAGTTCTCTTCTGCCTACTCAAATGTATTGTCTCATTTTTTAACAGCCCCGTAAACAAGGAGCAGTGCCTTTATTTCCCTGTGCTGCTAGAGATTTCATACACAATGCAGCAGCAAACATTATTATCGTGAATGCAGGGATTAAAATTGGGTCAGAAAATACAGGTTTTAATGAAGTTAGCAGCCCTAACTAAACAGCCTGAATGTACCGCCATAATGACAAGATTAGTTGAACGCACTCCCTATAGATTTGGCACAGTTGATCTTCTGAGGATTTGCACAAAAACAGTATATTATGGAATTAAATTATATATTTATACAAAGTATGGGTTCCTTGCTCTAAAACCAAACAAAAACACCCAATTAAAATAGAGCATTAAATGTTTAAAAAGGGTACATGCAAACTGGAAAAGGACCACCAAATAAATGGATGATCACCCTTTTTTTTTTTTTTTTTTTTTACACAGAATTTTAAGTAGCCTGAATACACTGGAATTTGAAACATAAAGTTAATACACAACTTATTAAGTAAGCCATCCTTTACATGGCTATGCCTAGTGATCAGACACTGTCGGGTAATTCAACACCTGATAAATTTGATAAATAGGACCCCAAGTGAGCATATAAGGTGGCACACTAACTGCAAAGGTTGCACTGGCACATTTTGATAAGGAAGAAAGCCCCTAGGTGCTCATCAAACGTTCCATGGAAATATGAGAAAAGCATGCTGCCGTGGTTAGCGTCCTGCTAAAAAAATACTGTACTCACTTTGGTGTTTCTGAGCATCTGAGCAGCGTTTCACTTGTCACTACCAACAGAACTGAAGCAAAATCAGGCGGATTGGGTATTTTGACTGCTACCAAGTGGGTGATGACAGAGAAGAATGATAAAACAGATGACAAAAATGTGTATAAACACCAGTACAAAACAACCTTAGAACCGACTTGACATGTAGTTGATAACATTTCACTGCAAATATTTCAGTCCAGGCACAGCCATTATAGATTTAGTCAAACACTCACAGTTACATCTCTTTATACAGATGTCAGCATGAAAAGAACATCTACTGCACTTGTTACATAAAAATATGCATACTGTTTTTACTATATATATATATATATATATATATATATATATACACATACACACATTATATATATATATATACATAGTATAAATGCATATTTTTGTATTAAAATGTACACATAATAATGTCTACTGTACATCAGATATATAGCCTCTCTTGCAAGTTTTGTTTGTTTGGTTTGTTTTTAAATGTAAGGAATACCATTTGCCCTACTGTGCATTACACAGAGTTCATCTAGATATTTATTTGGCCGTCTTGTGTCTTTATAAAGCAAAAACCTCAGTGGCCTCAGTACAGAAGTGGATACATTCCCACCATTGTCATTTTTATGAAAAAGATAGTGTGGTATACTGGGATGCACAGTGGCTCTGGAACCTTTAACGCTTATTGATGCTGAATAGATGTGACTAAGGATACGGGTTCTACACAGCAGCAAAGCACCCTGGAGTCTCAGCAGAGACTGTTCAATAGAGGGGACAGAATGGCTTGATTCCATATGGCAATGTTAAGTCCTCACTCAACTTGCTCATTGTGTAGCACAGTCATGGGAAGTAATGCTACCATTGTTTTGACTTCCCTATAATTATATCTGCCACAGTGATCACTTTGCAAGCAGTTTAGAGGCATAATAACATGTGCAGATTCCTAGAATAAAAATCATATCAGTAAATGGCTGTAAGAGCCTTTGTTCCAAACTACAGAAGAGTTATAGCTACAGCCCTAAGTAGGATGTGCCAGTGATGGATCACATTTGATGTACTGTACCCATGTATAAAACCTAATTGTTTCCCTTGATTTATTTTGGCATGGAGAAGACATTGGCTTTACAGATGTTAGTGGCGATAATATTTCTGGTGCCAAACGTTCTGAGATCTTATTTCAATTTGAATCTATTACACAGATCTGGAAACAGAATAATACATGTGGTTAGTTCAGCAGTGTCTTGAGATCTACTGATCACCAGCTCCAGGTCTACTGGTAGATCCCAATCTACCTTTTGGGCACCCCTGCACTAAGTCCTTCAGATGCCGCAGTATGCTTTCCAGGAACTGGGATCACTACAGATAACCCAGGTTGGAACATCCAGAGCCATCATTTTCCTAGAAGTGTCTTCTGCCAGTAGTTCTACATAGTGAACGTTTCCACAGTGAAATAGTCTTGCACAGTAAGGTTATTAATCAGCTGCAGCAAAAATTCCATTCAGCCAGACAATACATTTTCACATTTAAACACTCGGGGACTCATTAACTAAGACAGGTAAAGTAAAACCAGGGCAAGAATCCATAACCCATTATTTTTAGCCTTCAGCCTAGGACTATTCCCATCAGCCCATCTTTATTTTTACAATGGAATGTTATAAAAACCTTGCAGAATGTGGCACTGTCCATGTCTAACTGATGTGAGAGTGAGTCCAAGTTCAGGCTCTCAGGTGGTCCCTGGCAGACCCATTTTAAAGCTGGTGGCAATTGTTACTAGATGGCTATTCCTAATATAACCCATCATACTGCATACTGGTTTTGTTATTCATACACACATTATACGTATATATATATATATATATATATATATATAAATTTACTTATGGGCATCAAATGGACTTGAGGTTTGAAATGAAAGGTAAAGGAAGCATGAGTCTGGATAAAGTAGCACAGGTACAGTATATGTATTTTACATTGCAGGTTTCATTGTATCCAACAGAAAAGCCAATGGAGGGAGAGCCTGAAATAGAACAGCAGAGAATTCAGTAGCACCACTGTGCAGGCAAAGTTTGATCCGGTGCTGTCAGTTCTGACAGGAAAATTGGTTTCAGGCAAATGTTACTGTGTCTGCAAAACCCATCAGTATTATTTCACTTTTGCTAATGTGTCTCTGCAACCAGTTGACATAATTTTAGCTTTGAAAAGTTTTCCGTAAAACGTATTTTAGGCTGTTCCACCAGCATTTTCTTTTTCATATATATAATAAATGCATATTATGAATGCTAAATAGAAGTACAGGTATGAGATCTGTTATGCAGAAACCAGTTATCCAGAAAGCTCAGAATTACAGTACCTTGTACTTGATCCAAACTAAGGTATAATTAATCTTTGTTGGAAGCAAAACCAGCCTATTGGGTTTATTTAATGTTTACATGATTTTCTAGTTGACTTAAGGAATGAAGATCCAAATTACAGAAAGATCCATTATCTGGAAAACCCCAGGTCCCAAGCATTCTAGATAACAGGTCCCATACCTGTACCAATATTCTGAATGGACAGCAATTTTACACTTAAGTATTAAACTCAAATGATCACCCTGCTGGGAAATTAATGTATAAGGTGCTACACTAGGAGCCCCTAGACCTGTATCCAGCTGAGCATATAATTAGATTATAGGATATCTATATAATATACATATATGATATGGTAGCTGCACATTTTAAGAACATACACAAGATAACCACCTGTAGTATTAGTTCCCAAATTATGGAGGCCTTAAGCAGGAGCAGTCTGAAGGCCAGATAGGGCAGAAACACACGTTCAGATTTGGGAAGATTATTAACCCAGCTCTTCTTCGGGACAATTCATCTGCCCAAACTGCCTTCCCACTGGCTAGAATGTAAATCACCGGCAGGATGGCACTCAGAGCGTTTCTTTTTTCCAAAGTCACCAGAGGTTGCCTCATGAGGAAAACTTTGGGCTACTTCGGAAAATAAAGCGATCCGAGTGCCATCCCACCGGGAAACTAATCTCCCCGCATCTAACAGTGTGTTTCACGGGGTAGGTACTTATTTGGTGTCCCACATATTCCTGGAAGCAGTAAAGGTGGGATCTGTGCTGAACATATATTTGCTAACAGACATTCTTGGAACCATAACAAAATAACTGATATGAAAATGCTGCCATATATACTGTATGTATAATTTATATACATAGTGGCAGATTTACTATTGGTCATATTTCGAATTAAAAAAAATACGATTTTTTTTGGGGGGCCGAATTAAAATCGTTCAAAACGAATGATTGCATCGTTTGAATCGAACGATTTAAAAAAAATTTAGATCTTTTACTAGGACAGAAAAATTTACAGGAAAGCTTCCAGGAGGTCCCCCATAGGCTACAATGGCAGTTCTGCAGCTTTCAGATGGCGAATAGTCGAATTCGAATTCTTTTAAATGGCCAGTACTTCAAAATTATTTAAATTACTTTGAAATTCAAATCTTATTCGAAAATTCACTTCGACCTTTAGTAAATGTGCCTCTTAATATTATATTATACAAGATTGTGTACATTTAGGGGCAGATTCACTAAGGGTCAAAGTGAATTTTCGATCAAAAATGACCTTTAAAAAAATATAAGATATTTATTGGTGTGTTGAACTATGCCTGTATCTCATAGGGTTCATCTCATAGGGGCATGTTTACGCAAGCAAATTATTGTCTCTCTGGGCATTTTAAAGTTCATATCCCTTTAATGTCCATTATCCCTTCAATGCCTTCTGCAGATCTAAATGGTTAAGGAAGAATAGTAGTGAACAATATCCAATACTACTGTTTGGGCCTGCAGAGTGGCTAAATAGGGGTTGCTGAGCTCAGGTAAGAGACAGAATTGGTTGAAGTTCTGAAAAAAAGAGTGGCTCTGAATGGTGCAGTTCATTTAGAACAATTTTTAAAAAGTCACTTATTTCCTTGTCCTTTCACACTTTGTTTTCTATCTCTTTTGTTTAAAGTTGTTCTTTAACTGCTTGGAACAGTGCAGAAGTTTTGGGGTTTTTTTGCACTACAGACATCTTAACTCATCCACATTTTTTGGAAGTCAACCTAATTTAAACCCCTCTTACTCACTCGCAGTAGCAAGACAGTCACAAAATGTAACTTGCACTGAATCCTTACTTACACACTTCACTGAAACCCTTTGAAGAAGTGAAACAGCCTGCCCCTGATGCCCAGGTCAGAATCAGGAATGCTCAGGGCATGGCAGGTAGAACCAGGATATAGCAGGATCAGATCTGATTGGGGTAGGCATCTCTAGTGCTAGCAAAAGATACCATACCACTACTAGACAAGTCCTTTGTAGTAACCATTTCTTGCCCTCCCATTAGAGTCCTGCATCAGGTTAGCCATCCACCTGCAGAAAATTGGTAATTTTCAGGCAGAGGGTATTGGGTTGGATTGCAGATAAGGCAGTTCTGGGTCAGATCGGGAAGGTGATCCAAATAAGGGTTGTGGGTCTGGGTTGAGTATGGGTTTCATAAATTCGTCCTTGACAGGGTTTACAGGTAAACAGTGGCAGGGTCTGCAGAGGACAATGGGGGAGTGGAGTATTTTTGGCATATTTAAGATAAACTTTATAAATTAGAGCTACCGCGCAATGCAGATATACAATAAAACAGCATTCATAGACCTGAACACTTGCTTGGATTTACCAATCAATATTTTCAGACATATTATTACCTTTGTAATATTTGGCAAGAGGAGAGGGAGAACAGCAATTGATTTCACACACAGCCTGAAGGCCCTCAGACTATTATTGTGCTACAGAGCCTTACCTTTAACAGTAAATGGATGTGGATAGTTGCAGCTAGAGGGCAGCATGTTTGGCCTCTCAAGGCTGTTTCCCATGATATTATGTTGGTATTATTGCTGAAAGCAACTGTTTATGTAGGTTACTATTACTTCCCGACACCTTTCAGCAAGTAAGCCAGAAGTAAATATCAGCATCGACCTGAGCTCTCCAATGAGTTATACTGGGATTTGTAATGTTTGTGCAATGCTGTTTGAGATTTGTTCCAACTAAATGAAAAATAAAATGGCTTAGGTTTGCTTCATTTTTATTTCAATAGTGTGGGCATTCTTGGCTTAAAAAAAGCCATATTTTGGTCTTAGATCACTGAAAAAAATGCCTATGCGCATGTTTTAAGAACAAAGGGTATTGTTTTGAATCAGCAATGCATCTGGTAAGCATGTCTCTTGAGGTAATGTAAACTTCTCACAAGCCTTCTATTGAACTTGACCACACATACAGGAAAAAAGAAAAAAAAGTTTGCTCCAGCTCTATAACCCATTACAACCTATTGGATGCTTCAAACAGCAGTTAGGAATATACTATTCCATTATAGGAAATGGAAACCTAAATCCTTAACCTGTCACTTTTTCTGTATATTCAAATTACTTTTAGGATAATGCTACACTGAGATGTTACTTGACCTGCATGTAAGCTCCTGTGTCTGCACCTATAGCCACTATTTTGGTGTGGGTACAGACACATGACATTGGTTTCAGTGCCAAACGTGTGAGTGTGCGTTTCGGAACTGAAATCTGCTTTGTGTGTCCATGCCATGGCCGACGCCATGCTTTCAGGTTCAGACAGGAGACAGAAACATAGGGGTTGTTTCTAGGCCTGTGGTTATACGCAGACCAAGTAAGAGCCCAGTGTGGAATTAACCTAATATAAAGGGATCATCCCAACACAATTGTGCTCACTACATTCACATGTTACAACTAGTGATGGGCAAACTTTTCACCAAGTTTCACATGGAAATGACACCCATAGACTCCAATGGGAGACAAAAACTGACGTGTGTAAAAATATTTGTCGCCCATACTTTAATACATTTTCACCAACAGCGAATTTTTGGCGAATCAAACCAGGTCAAATTCGCTCGTCCCTGGTTACAATTTGCACCACATGTCAGATTCAAGAGGTGGTTAGATAATTGTTTACAAATGGACACAAATTGCAAGTTCGGGGGCAGCACAGGGTCAGGACATTAGTGTAACATGACATGCCCTTCCACTTGGTGCAGTTCTTGTGGTGCAACAGTTAGAAGTAACTGCTACTGCTCACTTTAATACTACACTGGTGACTGACCACAATATTGTGCTTCATTATACAGAGATTTTACATCAGTCACATTAATCCCTACCACAGTGGAGCTTACAGGCTAAGGTTAGCATACCCACAATATGGTCAGGAGTCAATTAACCAGCATGCTTTTGAAAGTGCTTGAAAAATAATAATAATAATAAACTGGAGCAACCCCATGTATCCAGGCAGGTGACAGCACTGCCACACAAGAACACTAAGCTGTAACATCATGATGCTCATGTTTTACTAAGGCTGAACCGGAACACTACAAGCTTTGTAAACATGTCAGAATTTTCATAAAGAAGAGTTGTGATTTGATAGACTAAACATTATTATTATTGTTATTTTTATAAACCTGTATTTTTAAAGCACCAACGTATTCTGGTGCGCTGTACAATACTATATATGTGTGTACATTGAACAAACATATTTATATACAAAGCGATCCATAACTGATTCAAGCAGTAAACAGGGCCCTGCCTAAAAGAGCTTACAATCTAAAAGTCATTCTTTATATAAAGCAATAGAACAACACTGTGGTGGTATCATAAACAGATAATGTTGTTTGCATGATACCTCAGACAATGCATACAATATGTAATTTTCAGATTGTATTTTTGGCCTACTGACATTAAAATACTGGGTTTTCTTTTGTGGGAAGTCATTAGACATATGAGGTAAAGCATCAAATAATGGAAATGACAGTAGCTCTCAAGGCTTTGGAAGTAAAACACCTATTATTAAAGTAAAGAAGCATAGCTTATCTTATATTCATCATTTAATCAAAATATGCACATGTTAATACAAAGAATGAGAGGAAAATAATTTGTCACCGTTCCTACATATTTCAAAATACACCTGCATGTCTCAAGGGAAATAACAGCAATAACAAGTACTTGTAACATTGTTATCAGAGATCTACCATACATTGAAAACCTGCTTAAAGGCAACGGCACGCATAGCAACTGCAGGCAACAAAATAATCTGATGCACCTGGGTATACCTGGCATAACAGGCAGGTAAATGGTGCAGTCAGACTTGCATCATAATAGCATGAATCAGGTAAATGGTGTGTGCAAAAACTTTCCAGTATGGAAGCTAATTTGTATCCAATTTGGGAAATCCTATGCAAGTTGCATTCACATTTGGAGTGTGAATGATATCATTTCTGACATACCAATGTGTGCAAAGCAGAAAATTCAGTTAGAATGTGATTCAGTGGATGCACATGGGTTGTGTTTGGGCAAAATAGACAAAGGGAACACTAGAAGTTACACTACTGAAAGGATAACTAATCCCCTAAAAATGCAATTTTTTATATACTGAACTTATTGCACCAGCCAAAAGTTCCTGCTTCTCAATAGCAGCAATGATCCACTATTTTAAACCTGTTACAGGGGGGTCACCATCTTGGAAAGTGTCTGTGACACTTACATGCTCAGCGGGCTCTGAGCAGCTGTTGAGAAGCTAAGCTTAGGGGTCGTTGCAAATTATCTCTAATACAGGACCAATTATTGAATTCTGATACTTTTTTCACCTCGAAATTTGACCATTAGTAAATCTGCCCCTAAGGGTCGAATTTCAAAGTTAAAAAAATTCAAAATTCGACCATCTGATTTTTTTAATGGGCATTTTCAAAATCGTTCGAATGCATCGTTCTATTTGAACGATTTGGAAAAAAATCCTTCGATTTTCCAGGACTAATAAATAATGTTAGTAAAGGTTCTAGGAGGTCCCCCCATAGGCTAAAATGGCAATTTGGCAGCTTTTAGTTGGTGAAGTGTCCAATTAGAAGTTTTTTAAAGAGACAGTTCTTCTAATTTTCAATTTTGGGCTATTCGTTAGTCAAAGTACCCCAAAATCACTTAGAAATTTTAATTTTTTAAGTTAGAATTTTCACTTCAACCCTTAGTAAATCTACCTCTATGTGTACTGTATATTGTAAGTGGGTCCCTAAGCTCAGTAAGTGACAGCAGCACAGAGCATGTGCAGTGAATCAGCAGAAAAGAAGATGGGGAGCTACTGGGGCATCTTTGGAGACACAGATCTTTACTGCTAAAGGGCTGTGGTTGTCTTGGGCTGATACAGAAGCCCAAAACATAATGTACAACATTTCTAGCCTACTTCTTTAGTTTAACTTTCCTTGTCCTTGAAGACAAGTAATAGTTCCAGAGCTTCTTTGTGTGTGTATGTGTGCCCTGTAGTTTCCATTTTATTCAGAAAGTTGACAACCAATGCGCTCACTTAAAGTGATACTGACACTAAAAAAATTAATTTTAACATATGAATGTACATGTAAATGTTACCTATAGGTCATGTTGATAATTTTTTGCTGAGAGGTTTGTTTTTGTATATAATTGTTAGTTGAAGTTCCTAAGCCTGACTCTCTGACACTCTGACTTTGCCAACCTGACTGTCCCATCTCAGCCTGTTAGTTACAGTTTCTAATGCTAACGGACTCCTGCTGCACAAATATGGCAGCCCCCTCATGCAGGAACATGGGGGATCAGACAGGTAATGTAAAAGCATCATGCAAATACTTTATGGAAAAGTTAGAAGTAGCATTCAAAGCCAATATTATAATAGATGTAAAAAAAAGAGTTTAATTTCAGGTGTCAGCATTTCTTTAAGCCAAATTATAGAGCAGCAGCAATCAGTTTCAAGCAGGACCATTTTTTCAAGGACCGAGAAAGGGGGGTTGGTATGTTTGTCATATAATAAAACACAAACTAGTAATAGTTATTACTTATAATAATATATAAAATATAATAGAACTCACTATGATAGAGAATCAGTGGAAGCCTGATCTTGTTTCCCTGCACTTTTGGGGATAAGTAGAAAGCTTCACTCATGGGTTTCCATGGTGTTGTGCCCATGTCATACACAAGACACGTCATGCGTGCAATGCTGCACACTGGTGAGCTTTGATAAAACGGCCCAGTCCAGCAGTCCCATTGAGCTAATCCCACAGGCCGGCGGTTGGGGACCCCTGTTGTAGAGGACTATGTACAGTTGGAAGTATCTTGGTTATTGTTTTAATATGCAAAAATTTTAATGCATTTTAGTTTTGCACTTTCTTCCATAAATATGACCTATCAATGTTGTGCAAGTTATAATCTAATAAGAATCATGTATCTTATTACTGGAATTAGCTAACAGGACTGAATATATTTAGTATATAAGTAAAAGCATTTGTAAACCATGATCTAATAATATTTACAATGTTACACTGGCCTTGGCTTTCACATCTGGGGAATGTAAAAATCATAATTATAATTAATAATAATTGATTTAAATTGTCCAGTATATGTAATTTACAATGAACATGTAGTGCAAAACGGATAACTGAGTTACCCATACATGCACAGATACTATCAGATACAGAGTTTCATGCAATAATTTGTTCACATGGGTTGATCAAATGTTTTGTACGATCTTTATTTTTATTAAGACGGGGAGCCTGCATATTGTATCCATAAGGCCTGTGTCCCGGGAAATACCTCCATCACTTGCTTTGACTTTGTATTCGTTTTGTGAAAATTTGACCTTAAGAACAAATAATCTCATTTTCACAATATCACTTAACCAAGGTTGGCCTTTTTGGGGGAAAAGATTCATTCACTTGGCAACCTCGTAAAACAAGCAAACCTTACAGTGTATGACCACTTTTAGTCAGGGAATGTTATATTCTTTTACTAATGTGAAAGTCAGTTTAATCCTCAGTGAGAAAGCTTGCTCATTTACAACAGCAAAACAGCAGTCAAAACAAAACCTAGCTTGCATCCAGGAAAGGGAAAGTGCTGCTTTAAGAGATTAAAGTAGATGAAACCACCATCCCACTCAGCAAGATACTAATAGCTTGGTTCTTATCAAGCCATTTTTATGTTTTGACTAAGCCCATATTTCTAATGGATCATGCTGCTACTTCTGGTGATTACATGCAAGGTTTGTTAACCCTTTGATTGCAAATTGATTTAACCCCATTTAAAAGAGCACATGCTTTAGTTCACAGAGGGAGACACCTAACTACTATGCAAGTTTGCAAATCATTCAGTCAATCAAGGTGCATGATGTCATTGTTCCATTGGCAAAAATACTAGTTAGGACTTTCAAGTATACTTTTCATTCTGCATTTGGAGAACTGACAGCCAAATTTAGCCATTTTATAATAACTAATATGTAAAACAACTGAATACAATTTGTTTCAGAATGTGTAGTTCCCTTGTAACTAAGTGGTTATATGCTCACGTTTTAACAAAAAGACTAAAACAAAAAAACACTGCATAATAGCATGATATTCTCTTTAGAAATCAGACGTCTTTCATCTTTACATACAGTATACAGACTAGTACGGAAAATGGGTTTGTGTCTAGACATTGTGACTTTGAAGTCAGTTTGGAAACCTGTACTTTCAAAACAAATCTACTGTATTTTTTAGAGAAGCAGGAAAATGTCAGATGAGAACTAGGTGACAGTTGGATAATAGATGTGTTTTTTTTGTATGACATCTATGTCCTATTTGCTATTGTACCGCAACCCAAGGAGCAATCTCAAAAGACTTACAAGCCAGAAGAGCTATTATCTCTCTGTGTCACTGGGAGGTTATCTGTTGGTGCTCTAACATTTATTAAAATGGTTACAAAAGCTAATTTGCCTCTTTTTTAATTGCTAGAAATAAAGTGGGCTGCCTGGAAATTAACTGTTTTGCCCAATGAAACAAGGAATTAACAGGTGTCATGAAATGGACCCACCCTTCCTTGAACCAGTCCTATACAACTTCTGCAAAGAGGTAGCCTAAATCTGTGTGTAAGAAATTATTACAATCAATTGTTGATACTGGAATTGCATTCAGGGTTCCTTATTATAATTCTTTATTGGTTAGTGCTGCTTGACTGTGCCTGTTGTTGTTTTCTCCTTCTTAGTCAGGAAATGGCAGTGGCATTTTCAGGGCAAGGACAATGCAGATATTTAAATATTCCAAGGAAACCATCTAGTCTAGCCTCCCTTGCTTCCAAGAGTATTTCAGCCCAGGGCCATAACTAGGGGTAGGCAGAAGAGGCACTTGCCTAGGGCATACCAAAGGGGGGTGCGGGGCAGGTACCTTTTGAAAAGTCTTCTGCCTATCCCCAATCCAGGTGCACTTGCTCCCTCTGCTCTGCTCTGCCTTCTTCTCAACTCCCCCCTACTCCACTCTGCAATGTCACTGCTTATGTGGAGGAGTGAGGTGGCCTTCCAGGATGCCTTGGGCACCCAGTTGGATGGCTTGGCCTACCTCTGTTTCAGCCATCAGGTCAAAGCTAGGTCCTCATAACAGAGGTTTAGTATCTATTCAGAAAATTCATTTCAGAAGCATCCTGTTCTTTAGAGGTCAAAAAATCTCAATGAGAAAAGACAGAAGGGAGCATACCATAGCAGCTTAGCAATTTGCCACTGGCAACAGAAAGGTACTAAATTAGTCATACATACAAATATATGGTTTGCCAATTGTTTTGTTTATTATATTATTGTTTTGATTGGCAGGTAATAATAATAAATTAATATGTATTGCCCTGCAATACATATAAATTGTGATATTGAGGGGGAATCGCAGCCAGCATGCAGTACACAGTTTCTTAGAGAAAAGTCAATTTATTTAGAAACTGAACTCAAAGTAGCTTTTCCTCAGTAGAAAGTAAAGTAACATATAACAAACAACTTACTTCAGCTTGTTACTTCAGTCCTTTGGTTTTCTCAATGTCCAAAGTAGGCCTGGTCAGTCCACTTGATGTAAAACAACAAAACAACCATGTCCAATATTAGCAGGTTTTCTTTCAAAGTCCTGTACACAATGATTTTATTCCTTTGAACATCCTCTAGAAGGAATTGCAGCTCACTGGCTGCAGACACCATCATACACACTCAATCGCACCTGTAACTCCTCTTTATGCAGAGTAAAAGTCAGGTGTGCACCTAGGTGGAATGGGAAAGCCCACCCAGTACCTTCCCTCCCATTCCAGAGTACAGGCCCTAAAGAGCTAAGAAAACACAGCAACTGGTATTGCTGCCAAATAATTCCTAGACTCCAGCCCTGGTGTCCTCTACAATATATATATATATATATATATACACACAAATATGTTTGAATGATACATACAGTATATGCATTTGTGAGTGTTTGCTTATACAAACTTTATAGAAAACAAAGGCTTATATTCATCTCCCCCTCCCTTCCCAACATACTGTGCTGTTGTTCCATTTGGCACTTGCAATTTATCAAGACGAATCCTTGCACTGAACCATAACAGAAGATGGCTCATTCTGATAATATTGCAGGGACTCCAGCAGCAGGAGCCAGCTAAGAGTTTCCAGCTGCAAGAAACGTGCAACATAATAACTACTTTCAGAAGTGATAATGGTATGAAATATGGCGCGCGAGCGTCGTTGCTGCAGGAACAGAAACATTCCTCAGTTGTTTTGCTTGGTTCTAATGCTTTATATAATTAGAGTATGTCATAATTATAGGTCTGCGGTACAGTTCAAGCCCTTACTTGTAACCCGCCCCATTCATGGCTATATAAAGTCTGTGAGAGCTCCTAAAACACTGATAACCAACCTGTGGCTCAGCTGAACTTATACCCAAAATCCTTAGCCAAACTTTGTTTTCATAGTGAATTAAATTATAACTGTGCAGCCAGAATTATTTGAGGTTATAATGTCCTGTATGTTAGAGATGCCTCACATGCTCACATTCAAGACTTTGCAAGGGCTGCACCCCTCCTCTGGAATTCTCTCCCACGGTCTGTCCGACTTTCTCCCAACCTTTCTGCTTTCAAGAAATCTCTTAAAACGCACTTTTTTTAGAGACGCCTACCCTCACTGTTAACTACCAAATGCAATACCGCTTACATTACTACATCTCTCACCCACTTAACTCTGATCTTGCCCACTCCCACACCTTGTGTATTATTCCCTTCTCTTTAGATTGTAAGCTCTTTCTGAACAGGGCCTTCCTCACCTTTTGTACCTGTATTGATTGTGATGTATGTAATTCAATATGTTCTATGTATGTTATTCATGTGATTTAGATGTACAATCACATTTACTTTACAGCACTACAAAATATGTTGGTGCAATAGAAATACATGTTAATAATAATAATAATAATAATAATATTATACTGCAAACAGGCAAAAAGCTTCTAGGAATAGATCATAAGCATTGCATCATCATTACCACTCCTCCAGCACTTATTATTTCTGTCTGCATCGCTTGGTGTTTTTCACATCCCCAATACATCCTGAATGGAAAATTCTTTCTCTATCCCACTGTGCACACTGTACATCTGCATGGCCTTTATACATTTACAGCTTGGAACCTCTGTATCCATAATATCTAAACTCCCCCTGAAGCTTTTTCTGTCTTATCCCTCTAAATCACGCAGCATGCCTTAAGTATTTCAGCCCACACAATTCAAAACCCCATAAGGAATACATGCTGGACAAGGGAAAAGATGTTGTAGATCAGTGTCTACATCTAGACAGTCACTGGCACAGCCACAGGTGACATAGCACATACAAATCTGCATCACATATTGAAGAAAATACATGCATAGAAATCTTGGGCCTGCACTACATTTAATTCTTATTACTAGTCACATCTCCCCACTCTGGCACCAGGGTCTGTAATACTGTATATAACATCTATTGATTAGGGAATACCACATTTTACTGGCTATAAAATATAAACAAAATTTCCCTCTTTAACACCCAGAGTTTCAAAGTACCTTACTGAAACAGGCTCCAGAAGAAAATAAATGATCGCTGTGCATTCACATAAAGCACAATTCTAAGCAGCTTTGCAATTGGCTTTATTTATTTTTTTATTGTTTTTGGATTATTTGCGTTCTTTTCCTTACTCTTTCCAGCTTTTAAACAGGGGTCACTGACCCCATCTAAAACAAATGCTCTGTAAGGCTTCAAATGTATAGTAATTGCTACTTTTTATTACTCATCTTTCTATTAATGCCATCTCCCATTCATATTTCAGTCTCTTATTCAAATCAATGCATGGTTGCTAGGGTAATTTGGATCCTAATCAGATTGCAATGCTAAAGCTGCTGAAAAAATCTAAATAGCTTAAACACTACACATAATAAAAATGAAAACTAATTTACCAGTTGACTTACTGTAGCGTACCTCTTTATCACGCTAAAAGTAAACTTAAAGGTGAACAACCCCTTTAAACTAAGGGCCTCTTAAAAAATATGCCATGAATAGTAACAGAAACATGCTACCCTTTGGTCACTCCGTTTAGTCAAACCTATTCATAAAGATAAATTATGTATGCTTATCCTATGACTTTCAAATAATCATTTCCTTTGTACCTATTACCCCCAAAAGGTTTGCAAGAACATGCAAAAAGGTTTACTATTATTATTAATAATAATAATAATACTATTTTGAAAGACCAATAACACAAACCAAAAGGCTTTGTATAAATGAACTAAATGGGAGAATAATACAGTGCAATTTGTTTTTTTTGCTCCTGGGCAATATTCATGAGGTTTGCTATAATGCCATATTTTTAATTAAATGATTACAAATTTAGCTTAACAATGCCCCCAGTCTGCCTATTTATGTCCCCTATTCCCCACCAAGTTAAGCTTCATGAACCCAACACAATACCTGCCATGGGTGACTAGACATGGCCATATTTTTCACAAACAAAAACATATCTGTAACTGTTATTATCATTAATAATAATAATACATATTTATAGTTACATTGGGTTGAAAAAAGACCAAAGTCCATCAAGTTCAAACACTCCAAATGAAACCCAGTTCACATACCTACACACACACAAACACACTCACATAAACCGCACATATCAATATGTATCATAATTTTAGTATGAAAAAATTCTATGATATTATACTGAACATATAGAATGACATACAAAGCAACCAACAATGGATGCACGAGGTGACAAGCTTGAAAAAGAGTCAAGGAATGTCTTGAAACGTTGCTGAACCTGGTTTGAGCCATGTGAGAATAAAGTTTTTTTATTACTACAGAAAAGATGCTGTTCAATATGTTATTGATCGAGGTGAAAAGCTTGTAATACAGATCTATTAGCTTTGTACATATACACCCATGGATGTAGGAATTAAATGGCATATGAACTCACTGTAGACCAATAATTCAGTTGTATGCACTGATCCAAAAGAATGACTGGCAGACAGACCCATGGCATTAATGAACGAGGAAAAATGTCTTACCAGACTAAATCATAGGGTGATCATCATTAAATGGCACCTTTTTTCCAAATGGGACATAACATTGCTTATCAGATAAAAAACTATACCTTAAGAGAACAACATGTTTTGTTTCACTTTAGAAACTGGTGTTATGTACATGGAACATATTTTTGTCATGACATCAAGGCAAATAACAACATACATACAATAAAATGTAAGGTGGATAGGCAATACTTCAGTATGAATGGACAATACTATTGAATGAATAGAATATGTGTATATAACATGGGCTCTTCTGTTTTAGGACATTACTTTCAGAGAATTTTCAAAGAAAGTAAATAACTAGGCATATATACAAATTAAGCTGCTAGACCAGGAAAAGAAAACATGAACACTGTCATTTCTTCTTCAGACATCTATATTCATGTGGTATCTAACAACTGGTTTTGAGTGACTGCCATAAGTTTATATAGGAAACAAAAAAATCCCCAAAAGGCAACTCAATGTGGTTAAATGTGCACTGACACCACAAGAAACTCACCTTGCAAAATATAGAAATTCCAGGTAAGGAGGAATGCTCAGTCATCAAAAGCAATTGCATTTATCTACGAATATCTGTGTGTCGAGGTTTTGTTGTGGAGCAAAATAATGCACAAACATCACCACGCTCTCAGGAGTGATCTCAGCACCCATCTGAATCTAGTACAGCACAGAGCGGTGCAGGCACTCATTTATCTCGGTATGACTGGACGTCCTGTCATGTGTTTTTCTGTGTTGTGCATGATTACCCTGCACATCTCTGGGGCTAGCACAGGATGGAGGACTCAAAAGAAGCAGTTTTTCTTTCTTTTGTAAAAGACAAGCGAGTTTTAAAAATGCCCCCCTTTTTTTCATGACATTTTGTAATAGTATTCAAGCATGCAAGAAGATTCCTCCCCAGCATTTCCCTTCTATTAGAGAGTTATCTGCTGCTAAAGAACTAATTCCAAAACACATTCCTCCCCAGAACCAAATGGCATGGTGCATAATAATATCTGCCACATGAAGGTATGTTTTTTATTGTGTTGCTGGAAGGGAGCTGCCATATACAGCAGTGGAACATGTACATTCTTCTGTTGGCACAATGTATGGCTGTAGGGAAGCACTGAAACATCAGGTGTGACTGAATATTCAGTTCTTTAAAAAAAGATTTGTCCCAACTTCATATACACAGGCCCAATAAATTGCGACTGTCTATGGCATCTTGATTCAGGTAACGTTTCTTGTACCGCATTAGCCTGTTGGAAAAGTTATAGGGTAGAACTTGATATGAATAGTGATGGGCCAGGGGTCTAATTTGCGGCGAATTCCCGCAGTTCGCGAAACGCCAATGAAAATTCGCCTGGCGAAAATTCGCCAAAAAAAAGTCGCGTTTCGTTTTTAACGCGATGCGTCAAAAAGGTGCCGCAACTCGCCAATTCGTGAATTTCACTGGAAATTCGCGAATTTTTCGGCGAAGCAAAACTGGGTAGATTCGCCCATCACTAGATATGAACAAAGCAGTATAAAGGTGATACCTTTATTGGCTAAATTAGATAATAATCACAGCAAGCTTTCAGAACATTGCAGTTCCTTCTTCAAAGCTGATTACAAAGAAGTAATGTTGGCACTGACATATATATATACAGCATTTTGTTTACAACACATAAGCATAATTTGTACTGCAAGCAGAGACAGACTTACAGGGAGTTGGGTTATGCAAAGTAGCCCAGACCACGCACAAATTAAACCTAAGGGTAGAACTACAAAACAATTTGGACACTATTCAGCCGGATCCGACGCTGGGTGACAAAGTTGGATGTGACAGAAGTAAGGTAAGAGATAGAAATGTCATGTAGACAATCATGTTGTGTCGGATGAACGATGCAAACCCTTTGGGCTATGGTATTACTTACCTTGTTTCCCATTGTAGGTTGTGACAAATGGTACCCAATCTGTTTATCTTTTTTGTTTGTATTTTAGTAGAAAAAAGAAGGGCTGTGGGTGCACTCCTGAGGCCATATAAAAATATATTTAAGTACAATATTGTATTTTAGTAGTTTGTTCCTTGGTGGCTCTGTCTATGTTGTGGTCTACACCCCTTGGGTTGTAGCCTCTGTCAATAAAGTATTTTCTGAGGATTTCAAGGTGCTGATCCCTTTCTGAGAGAAACAGATCGGTTACGACTTGTCACAACTTACAACCCACAGCTAAAGGCCCTTAGAAATATAGCCAGAGAGTTAGATGGCACACTACAAAAAGACACAAGACAACATACTATATTTCCTGATCCACCTCATCTGGCATTTAGGCAACCACTAAACCTAAGGAAACTCATTATAACAGGTTCACTGGTTTTCTGGAGACAGGATAATTACCAAGACTTAAAACAGATGCATACATTTTTTCTGTGAAGACAAAAAACTACTACTACCTACTTCACACCTTAGGTCTAATTCTTGACTGGTCTGGACTACTTTGCATAACCCACCTCCCTGTAAGGGCAGAGACACACACCCAGCGACAAATCTCCTCTACTTCAGGGCAATTATCTCCCCAAACTGCCTCCCCTGCCTGCTAGAATGAAAATCACTGGTGGGATGGCACTCGGAGCTCTTAGTTTTCCGAAGTCGCCCAAGGTTTCCTTGTGAGGCAACTTTGAATGAAAGAATCAAAATCGCCGGCGGGAAGGCAGTTCGGGGAGTTTAGTTCCCTACTGAAAAAGAGGAGATTTGTCGCCCGGTGACAAAGCTCCCCAAATCGCAGGGTGTGTCTCTATCCTAAGTCTGTCCATGCTTGCAATACAAATTATGCTTATGTGCTGTTTCTCCTTTTGTCCCTCACAGTTTTTTGTAATAAAATGCTGTATACGTGTCAGTACCAACATTGCTTCTTTGTAATCAGCTTTGAAGAAAGAACTACAATGTTCTGAAAGCTTGCTGTGATTATCATCTTAGCCAAGTGGTATCACCTTTACACCACTTTTGTTATGCTTCATATCAAAAGTTCTACCCTATAACTATATGGCATCTTGAAGCCCCTCTGGAATTTGCCTGAATCCACAGATTGCCAGTCTGGGCCTGCCGAAGATAAATTGCTGTAAAACATACATATTTTAGAATGTGGGCTTTGTGATACATGCTCCGTGAGAGCCTGCACTTGCCACATGCAGGACTGCAGCAATTACAGGTAGCAGGAAAAAGTTGGTTAGGTGCCTGAAAATGTTTCATTCCTCAGGAAAAAAGCCTTTGATTGCACAAAATAGATTAAGTACATACATTATGATATATTTATATGTACTTGTATGTGTGGGCGCTAAAAAAAGCATTGGAAGAAAGACCGCAGTGTTGCAATGTAAGAACTAATATTAGTGTATTTTCATTCCTCCCTTGGTGGGCTACATTTTCTGCCTTTAAAAGGACAGAAAAAAGTAATTATGAATATGATGAGCCACTAAAAGAAAAAAGGCTGAAGGGGATATACTCAAAATATTGGATGTTTCACAAGTGCACCAACAGTAATAATAATAATGTATAACCTCAGCAAAAGGTATGCAATGCATTCTTAAATGTGCTAGAAAAACAAGAAATGTTAATTACAGAAGATGTGTACTTGTGTCACTGGGTGCATGTAAGTTCAGTAGCCAGGCAGATCTTTCAGTGGAAAAAAAAACTATACCCCCTCAAACAATGTAGGTCAAAAATATTGCATAAAACAGTTCATATGTAAAACCCTGCTTCATGGAACATGTGACATTGGGTAATCATAAATAGAAAATTGCCATTTTAAAAA
>CM044442.1:81982875-82001829 GCA_024363595.1 Xenopus borealis | reverse complement strand
TAATACTGGCATATTATATGCCCTGGAAAAGTATACAGGCTTGATGGGTGACCTGGCAAGCCAAAATGCTGTATCATAAATTACCACACATGAGTTTTTTTGAGAATGAACTTTAATATTTTTTTCAGGTGACTTATGATAGATATAGCAAGTTGCAAAATTACTCTAAGCCTTCATGTGTCATACTTTTTAGATGAGCTTCGTACATATTTATGAATTCAAAAACTGCTATCCATAATATGTTTAGCTGCACACAGTGGGCAGGAAAGCAGAATGAGGGGGATTCCCTACAATATGTTCTCAGTTTCTAGCAGATCTGTATACAATGAATTATAGTTTATAGGGTGAAAGTGGGCCCACATTTCTTCTGCAGCCTGTGACTCCATATAGACAGGATCAATAGGTTCAAATCCAGCAGGTCTGGATTTAAAGGATATGTTATTGCTGCCCATGGAAGCTATTCACAGAATTTAGTAAGAAATGTACAAGCTTCTTTCTTACTGTCACAACAGTTATTCACAAATGTTTGCCCTGTAAGAGGCAGTAGAACACGAGAAAGGTTAGCAAGTCAGATATGAATTAATTAACTGGCAGTGTGAAGTTCTTGCTTGTAATATACATTGAAAAAGGATCAGCACTCTTTTTCAACTGGTGAACGAAGTTTTTATTGTTAACACATCATCATATCCAATATGGATTATGATATGAGTATATGATGCGGTGTATATATATATATCTATATATATATAGATATATATATAGACAGCTCCAAAACGCGTTCATATACCATGCACCAATAAATGATTTTTTGATACACGCTGGATTGCGATAGCTGTGAGTGCTTTCATGAACCGCTATATTATATATATATAGCACATATATATGCATACACACAGAGGTATATGTATATTACACTTTTGCCAAATGGTCAAGTGTATGCCAACTGCATTAAGTAATCAGATACTGGTGGTGTCACTTGGCTATATTATGTACATCCTTTTGGCATGTAATACTCGACACTAGTATGTCTGCATCACATATTATAACACAAGTCCTCCAGATGAGGAAGCAGGGAAGGAAATGTATGATGAGTGCTGGATCTCATAATCCTCCTACCATCTGCGTCTTTTGAAATGCCAGGATAAAGCACAGAACCTTCAAGCAAACAGGTAATAAACTGGGAAATGGTGTGCATGTTAATCCTTATGACAGCTCCCATTTAATACTTTCTGTATAACAAATGGTTTCACAGACCCATGCCTTTTCAGATGAACATTAATCTTCTTACCGCGGGTCCTTAAATACAAGTAAATTACATTACATATCATTAGTCAAGCCCCTAATGGACAGATACATAAAAATGAATTCAAATCATAACTAACCAGTTCAAAGACTCATAGAATAAGCATTAACCTGTGAAGTAATTCCTCAGTGTAAAGTATGCTACATAGACTTATACATTTTACACTTCAAGCCAATGGCAGGTTTCAGTTATATGGAATTGAACTTGCTTTTGAGTCCTATACAGTATGTTGTTTGAACTATGGATGCATTCCTGACGCCAAACAGTTGACCTTTAAAGGGAGCTTGAATTAAATTAAGTCACTGTTTTAAGCCAGTTGTGTTGAAATACAGCTCCCAGCATCAGAGAGCTGAAAGTTGGTCATTTCAGACTTCTATAAGCTATCTTCTTTGCTTATAAAAATGTTCTAAAGTGGTAGATACATCACACCCTAAACACAGTTCCACAGCATGTGTCTGAGATTGTCAGCACATCTGCAGAATAGTAGGAGTACAGAGAGTTTGTGGTTAAAACATATTCTCTGTAACACCCCACTCAATACAAACAGCAGCCTAGTACTCTCTAAAACAGTCCCAAAGACTGAAAAGATCAGAAAAATGTGTAGGATGGAAGTTAAACACGGCATGATAAAAAAAAATGCTTTATTCTTCCATATTATCAGCAAACAACTAAAATAACTGTCAGTTATTATAATTGTATTGATTATTCACCAATCATCTATACAAATATGGATAGTTGAATTTTTACAAAAATGCTTAAGGTAAATGACTATATTAAAATGATTTTATCTGATGGCTGATAATGACTTATTTAGTTTGTTATTGCAGTGACGTGAGTGGTACCAAATAGTTGTAAGCCTCAAAGTTTCAGTTCAGCAGAATAAAGACATGAAAATATAATGTCGGCAAACCTGTGGTTTGTAGAGTTGAGTGCTAGGACCTTTCACTATTATACATAAGAAAAAGAGATTAAATATCATTTTGTCTCACTATAATACAGAATTTGGAAGTTTTGCATGCTAATCAACTAGATATGGCTATAAATGCTGCATTTTATGCAGTAAACGTACTGTACTAGCATATCAGCATAGGTAAAGGTTCAGCAGCCCCATAACAGTAATCCAGGCCGTCAAAGTTGTCCCCAGCAGCTCCCCATCTTGGATCTTGTTAGGGTATCTTTTTAGCGTTAATGGCACTGCACATGTTCAGTGTGCTCTAGTGCTGTGGGCAGCTGTTGAGAAGCTAAATCTAGGGGTATTTACAATAACCTAGCCGAGAACGAGATTGTTGAGCTGTAATGTAATATAAATCTGAATTAATCACTAATTAACCTTGTATCATCATGATGTGTATATGCTTTGTATTGTAAGTCAGATAAATGACAGCAGTTCATAGCATGTGCTGGTAATAAAAAGAGAAGAAGCTACTGGGAACATAATTCAGAGGCATAAACACTCACTCCTAAAGGGCATATGATTACCTTGGGCTAGTAAAAAGCCCAAAACAATGTGTAGCATTTCTAGCCAAATTCTTTGTTTAGCTTTAGTTCTTTCTTCTCTTATTTTGCTTCCCCATGGCCTGGAGTGTCGTAAGCAAGCTGTGACCTTTTGGGGCACCAGTTCATGATGACGATGTCCCTTGCCCTCACACAATAATAACGTGACCATATCATAGACAAAAATAGATCATATGGACAATCACTGCTATTGTGATTTCTGCAGCCCAAAGGATATGATAGAAAACCAGAAAGAGGATCAAAATCTTGTATCCTTGTAATGAAACAAAAATTATAACATAAAATTAAAGCAAACTGCCTTTTTAATGCCATTTTCAACTTGCTTCATTTAAAATCATCTATAATTGAATACATTATTCTATCCAGTATAGCTACAAGTTTAAAAAACACTGATCCTGAAAAAAATTATATCTATCTAATTTATACAATAACTTAGCAAAAGTAGACTAAAAAGTAGAAAAGTACACAAAAGAATAAGAAACAGCATTGTGACAGTAGCTGGTGATTTACATACTTTTGTCTTCTTTGCATTCATTAATTTTTTTCTCATGAGATAAATGTCCCATCTGCTTTGCTAATATGCATTCAGGATTGTTAGCTATCTGCTTATATAGTGAAATGATATGATAATCTTGAGGAGGCAGAGCCTTACCATATCCAAGTAATCTGAAAAATTCCACAATAATGTGTCAAAACTATTAGGGGCTGATTAACCAAGGGTCGAATTAAGATTATAATAAAATTCAAATTCCAAAAATTCAAATTTCAAATGAATTTTGGGCTAATTTGACTTCAGAACAGCCCAAAATTCAGTTTGAATTGAAAAAATTCAAATATTCGAATTTTGAAGTACTAGCCCTTTAAAAAACCTTCGAATTTGACTATTCCCCAGCTTAAAGATGCCTAATTGCCATTTTAGCCTATGGGGACCTCACAGAACTTGGCAAGAAAATTTTACCAAGTTCTGAGAATTCGAAGGATTTCGGTGAGAATTGATCAAATCGAATGATTTTAACAATTCAATGATTTTCATTTGATCGAATATGCCCGTTTTTTGATCGAAAATGGCCATATTCGAGCAAAAATGACCCCCCAAAAAAAATATTTTCCACTTCGAAATTCGACCCTTAGTAAATCAGCCCCTTAGTGTAATAAAATATTTTTATTGGAATATTATTGTTCCATGCCATTTCTGTTGGGCTGAGGGAATGGAATTGTAGCCTTGGGTAAGAAAACCCTCAAGATCAGAGAAGGTGGGTTCATAATAATCTTAATCATCTTGCTGACAAAGATGCATGGATGGGAACAGATGCCAAAATAGAAGTTATCTGGATGCTGAAATAAAATGAGCTTACCAGTCTTGGTTTTATTTCTTGGCATAACTTGTGCATGTAGATAGATCATGAGGCTTCTCTACCACCATAGCTGCTGCCACACTGAGTAAAAAGGAAAAACATTTACATTAGTAATAAAATTGAGAAAATCAGTGTAAATTGCAGTGGAACTTGGTGCTAACTCTTTTTTTCCCTGCTTACACCTTTCTTTACACCAGAATTACACTACACATTACACTTAGCTATACATATGTAAAATCCATTACATAGCTTTTTACTGTACATGAGATTTTACTGAGTGTAACATTGTGTAATACTGTATGTTAAGTCAAATACAGGAGATATATATAGGCTGGAGATAAAACAAAAAAGGCAGGAAAGCCAGGGAGCCATGGAACAAAACCTTAAGCCTGTGAGGTCTTGTAGAACTCCCAGATACCAACATGTTTGGCTGAAGAAACAACATTCCTGTCAAGTATCTAACATTTAGTAACCATTATATGAATACTTAATATGCAATTTAACCAAAAACATTTTTGGGCTAGATACCTCTCTGCAAACTGGGGACTAGAGCTATTGCCCTTTTTGTCCTTCCTTAAAACTTCCAGTTCCCCTGCCTGTACATTACAAATGCCAAGAGCTCTATGCATTTTTCCCTCATATAAACTGTACACTGATGGGAAAAAATACATTGACCCCGAACAAATCCCTCCCTTCTGGAAAGGACCATTTCTCCATTTCTAGAAAATAATGAAATGGTCTTCAGAAATTGGGTGGAGAGTACACCAATGTCCTTCTTCTTCTGTTCCCAAGTATTTCCTGCAAGGGTTTGGGGTGGGCCTTGTACGGCTGGCTCTGACTTACTAGACATAAAATACTGTACATGCACCAGCTATATTTGTTTCAATTTCCTAAAACAAACTGTAAAACAAAAACATACCAATTTCAAAATGAATAAAACCTGTTGAATAACATTTTCTGTGCATTCTTTTCACGAAAATACCAGTACCAGAGCATTATTTTGCTTTTGCACTTTATCTTTACTGTCTTACTGTAATTTAGCTGAGTTAGGTTAACTACAGATACTGAGCTCTGCCTAAACAACATCCTACCTTCACAGTAAGCTAAGTTACTGGGAATTATCTGTCCTCCAATAACCTAATTGTCTACCTCATAACAACAAAACAGAATAACTTAAATGTCCTTGTTTTCAAAGTAACTCAAATAACAAACACCCCTAATTTTCCATAATTTTGCAACAATAAAAAAGTTCTTGGGAGAACTGAGACTCAGCTTAGTTGACTAATAACTTTCATTAGCAAAACTGTGATAACACATAAAACATTGCATTAAAACTCTCAGAAATGTGTTCAAACTTTCATAACCTACCAAATTTTGTAAAATGGACATGGTAATTAGGGGGTGTGGTCATAAAATGGGCATGGTCAAAAAATTTGCCATGCTGCACTCAGCGCAACTTTTTGTCCCTCTTTTCTTTTTTCAAATGTTGGGAGGTATGCCGTTTATACAATTCTTTGACTTTCTTTGTTCTGTTTTAGCCAGCAGTTTTTCCCCTGTTACTGCTGGAATTTTTTTACATATATTAGGTTCCATTTTTGCATAGTGCAATGAAATTTTTCAAAAGTGGATGCCATATTTTTAATCACTGCCATTCAAGTAAGGATGATTTTTTATTTCAAAAGTTACCAACCCAAGAATTCAATTTTATATGTTCATTTTTATCCATTAGGCCAATATATGGGTCTGCATTTAAAGGTTTTAATATATGTTTTGCCCGGTTATGTACTGTAGAAGATACCACACACATTTTTGAATAATTAAAAGAAGTTGAGATACCAGATAATAAAATCTGGCTGGAAATACATTGCTGAGGTTTGACAAAACATGGAAGGGTTAATTTACCAATTTCTCAGTTTATGCAGGTATGATGAATATGTATAGATGATATTGAAAAGTAACTCGAAATCAGGGATATCCTTTATCTTTTAGAGAAAGGGACTTTAATTGGTCCAGAAACCTATGGCACAGGGGTATAACACTAAAGGGGTTATTTACGAAAACTTGAGTTTCCCATTTTATTAAAATGAAAAATTTGGCCAAACTCCCAAACCGGAATCCCCTTAAAGGGATACTGTCATGGGAAAACATGTTTTTTTTCAAAACACATCTGTTAATAGTGCTGCTCCAGTAGACTTCTACACTGAAATCCATTTCTCAAAAGAGCAAACAGATTTATTTATATTCAGTTTTGAAACCTGACACGGGGCTAGACATTTTGTCAATTTCCCAGCTGCCCATGGTCATGTGACGTGTGTCAGCACTTTAGGAGGGAACTACTTTCTGGCAGGCTGTTGTTTTTCCTTCTCAATGTAACTGAATAGTACGCAGTGGGACATGAGTTTTTACTATTGAGTGCTGTTCTTAGATCTACCAGTCAGCTGTTATCTTGTGCTAGGGAGCTGCTATCTGGTTACCTTCCCATTCTTCTGTTGTTAGGCTGCTGGGTGGGGGGTGAGGCAGTGATATTACTCCAACTTGCAGCACAGCAGTAAAGAGTGCTTGAAGTTTATCAGAGCACAAGTCACATGACTTGGGGCAGCTGGGAAATTTACAATATGTTTAGCTCCATGTCAGATTTCAAAATGAAATATAAAAAAATCTGTTTGCTCTTTTGAGAAATGGATTTCAATGCAGAATTTTGCTGGAGAAGCACTATTAACTGATGCATTTTGAAATTTTTTTTTCCCATGACAGTATCCCTTTAATTTAACAGAATACAGTATGTGAGGTTTAACAAATAGGCCCCTTATGAATTTTATACTAGTGACATTTTGTTGTGCACAACCTCTTCCGACTGTTATTACTCTACTTTATGTACAGTATAACCCACATTTTACATTTTTCAGGGGACCAGAATAAATAGTGTAAAGTCAGGGAAATGTATATGCATTATATATTGATGGGACCACAAAAAATGCTATAACATCTGTAAAACACTTTAAATTAGGGTATGTAAAATGGAGGCTTCACTGTATGTATCCAGCTGTAACTAGAATTCTAGAGGGAATAACATTCTGCAAAATGCTGGCTAGTAATTTTGTTAAGAAAGTAAAAAATATCAAGTCCTGTCCTGGCAAACAATGAGATTGTGTCACTAATAAAATTACAATTATATACTGTACATGTGCAACAGTCACTACTTTATATATTTATAGAAAATCTGTTGTTAAGTTTGTGTGGAAACTATGGAAAATACGGGTTCAAGTAATTTGTGTAATATGTTTTCTTCCTTGCAACCTCTAGAAAATTTTCTGCGGATGCCCGTGATTCATTGTAATATGTTTCTGAAATGAGTAGAAATGAGGAAATAACTTATGACACGTTTTATGTTTATATTTTTCAACTAAACCATAATGCTTTCCTAAATTTCACAATAAACAAGCCACTGTTGTAATTTACTGCTTCATAAATAAACCCCAATTATTATTTTTTTTACTAGGTTATGTTCGCTGAAGCAGATAATCTACAATAAAAACACAGAAATATGACAGGACAAAAATGAATGAAAAAAGGCCCATGTAATCCTTTCCAAAAATTTATTGCTAGTTTGTTAGTTATTTGCTTAGCCCAAATATGGTTAAATGATTTTAAGTTTTTGAAGCTGCTGCTTATGCTGTAAGCTGTTACACTACACAGTTATTCCCAAGTATCTAAGAAGGTTGTCATTGCTGAAATGACTCCTCCACCTTGGTTTGAATTGCATATGTAATACGGTAGCTCCTGGCTGAGAGAAGCTGGCAAAGAATGAGGCCAGCAGTCTGTTTGGAAGGATTAGGATTCCCTTCAATGCCCTTATGTTCAGTATCCGGTATGTCCCTGTGGAGAATGGGAACCAAATACGAGCTGTCAGCCTTTATACATTTTGACCATTAACCTATTAAATTAATAATTCTTTTAAAGTTGTTTGCTAAAGGAAAGCTAAAATATATTTTTCTGAAGGACGGAATTTTTTTTATAGTTTATGTGCTCCCTCAGAGATTACCTTACCGGAATTAGAGCAGGTTCTAACTGGTGCAGAAAGAAAATTGTGACTAAGACACAACCCTGTCCATTCATTGACAGATATAACATAGCAAATATACATGCCCTGCTTAAAATAGCTGTTTTTCAGTTTGGGATTATCCTTTGGCACATGCTATTAGAAAAGCATATTTTTCATGAAAAGGCTTTATTTATATGAAACAATGTTTATGTATTTTTTTTATAGAGACCTGCAGTAGTCTCTATACATTATGTATGCATAAATGAGTCCCTGCCCAGAATGATATTTGGTGCCTGTGATGCCTTTTGAGGATAAAATGTCCTGGAGTTGTGAAATGGAGAGGAATACGTTTAAAGATTATAGGGTTCTCTGTAACATCAAAACTATGACCTCCTGGATAGTGAGATTGTGGTCTATAAAACTAAAAATTCCTAGGCTAAGTAAAGTACAATGGAAGTGTGACTGATCTAGCCAGCTTAGCTATACGCATGCAAAAAAGAGGGGATACATATACACATTCCCTGGTCCTCTTTTTCGCTTGTCGTTTAGTATGTATGACTGTGTCTTGTCTAAATGAACTTTTGCATACAACAAGCAACTCTGCTTGTGGCATGAGTGCAGAAAGGGCTTCTTTCTTCTGTTATCTTTTTTGTTGAAAGTGTATTAAATTATTATGCAGGCTGAGAGGGGTTCCAAAACTTATATAAACTATAATATATATATATATATATATATATATAATTTTTTCCATACATTTATAGTTGGTGTCGCTGGCACAAACACCCATACATGATAAAGTATTATATTGGAAAATATATGCTATCAAAAAGCAGTATGCTAGCCGAGTGTAGGATGCAATGTAGGTTTCATTTAATATACTATAAAGAGTTTTGATGCAGCTACAATCTTTCATCAAAGCTGCTATCAATTCTGTGACTCACACACATGAGACAGACAGAGAATTATTATCCCAGACAGGTCACCCACATCTGCTTTGATGCATAATCATGCAGCATGCATGGCGTCTGCTCTCACCATTCTTGATAGAAATATGCATCTATGAAAACACACAATAATCACTTATTTCATGCACTTCAGCAAGGTTAAAAACACATTATTATCCCACATATAAAACGCAGTCAACATATTATATTCTGTGCATGAAGATCATTCTTTATTGATATAGTGCCAACATATTACCCATCGCTTAACAGGATTTAACATTATTCACATCAGTCCTGGCCAGTGGAGTCCCTATCACCTTCATACACACTGTTATTGGAGTGTGGAAGGAAACTCGATTGTCTGGAGAAAACCCAAGCAGAGACAATACAGAGCAGTGCCCTGGCTTTGAATCAAAAATAGGACTCCAGTGCCGTAAAGCATCTGCAAAATACTATAGTCCTAGTTTCAAGACATAATTAATTTAAGACATTAAAACACAATCACAATAACATTCTTTCTTTAGAAGCTTCAGTTGTATCGCACCAGCCATATATATTTAGGTGGGTCAATATCCAGGCTACTAAAATAACCATTATACAAACTTTGCATCTTTTGTTACATTACCGTTTATTAAAATTACAAGTCTCACTTGTGCCACACTTGTGCCCCTCTTCAAAGTATGCCCCTTGTAACTATCCTACAATACAGCCCATTCACAGCACACAGCTCTTTTATACAGGCAAAGATGCCATCCATGTTTATGCTATTCTTACCCCTACTGCTGAAACTATGGGCGAATGTCTCTAAAACCCCACAATTTGCACCAATTTGTTATAATACTGCAGGCTCTGCCAGCTAATTTGTCAGCTTTCTTTCCATTTTGGGCGCGCTTACAGAAAGATTTCTCTCAATTGTTTTCTAAAGATACTCCATCACTATCTGTGTTGGTAAACAATTTTACTTATCTGGGTTATTCCATTTTGTTTCAAGATTATTATGAAACTTTATACATTCATATTATACAGTATTCAGTTTTGTGAAGAAGTCCACATAGAGGCCCAAAACTGGTCTCTCTCAGTAACAAAATGACCTTGTGTAATGCATATTTTGAGTATGTAATAATTATTAGATTCTTTTTACTATTTACAAGTGTTGCAAACTATGTGTAAATGCTGAATTACAATTCACAGCAGAACAGTTAAAACTAAAGGATGTTTAGGGTGTTGGCATTCTAACTCTAGAGAGGGGTGGAGGGATACAGGATGGAAATGCCTAAACCATTTTATCTGAAATTGAGACCGAGCCCTCCCCAGCACCTTCTCTAATGGTCATGGGCCAACAGTAGAAGAGGAATGAGAAAAGGTAGTTCAGCTTAAAGACTTTGTCTCTGTTTAGTCTATTTACAGAACAAAATAAATCGGTTTTGGAAAAGATTCAAATGAAAATTCCTGGGAAACAGATTCCAAAAGGCCTTCTGTATAATCCTTCAATATGTGTCTAAACAGAAGGAGTACACATTCAGAAATCTTTTGCACAAAGTGTATGGCTAAGTCCAACTTAAATATTTATATATAATAGAAAAATCAGCCTACTGTCTTCTCCTCACCTCTAATTTAATTACTAAAAATGCAAAGTAAGTGAGGAACCCCAGGCTTCCTCAAATTTATAATATACAGATTTAAAGGTAAATAGGAGTCGCACTGAAACTGGACAAGATTGAAAGTAAACCACAATGGGTAACGAGATTGCGGAAGTAAGTGCGCTCTGTATTGCACCACATTATACAGGAACAATATTTAAGGAAATTGTACAAAATGGGGCAATAAGCCAATCTAGAAAAGTATTTATTTTTAACTTTTTTACACTGAATCTACTCTGACTAATCTGTACTTACAATAAGTTACTCTTTACTCTTTTTCCGGAATCGCCCGAAGTTACTTCGTGTGCACAGCGCTGGCGCTTTTTCATTTAAACTAGCGACGGACAGAGAGAAGGAAGTTTGGGGAGATTGTCGCCTGCTATTAAACGCCAGGCGACAGAATCTCCCCGAATCTCCTTGTCTGTCCCCAGCCTTAGGTGCACAAAGGGTCCATTTTCTGAGCACAGCTAGACAGAAACCAAAATTCTCTGCAAATAACATATTAGCACTGCATTCTAGGTTTTACAGAGACATGGGGATATTCACAGCAAATGAAGCTGAAGTACAATAACATCTATCCTGTTCCAAGAAGAGGCAGTTCCAGAGATTATCTTGGGGGCCACATTTGATTGTGCCAAACTACAGCGTTTGGGGGACATATTTACTAACAGAATTTATCTTGGGATCTCAGCCATCACTGTTAAGTGCATAGGTTTTCCATGAATAAATGAGCCAACTAGTAAGTAGTTGGCTATTAAACTTAACGATGCCTAAGAGAGCAGCAAAGATTCTTAGTCTCATTACACACTGTCATGTGACATTATTGGCAAGTCACTATAGCCACAGGGGTCATATTATAATCCTCCAGTGTAGCTGCTTGGAGGTATGCTAATCGATTGTGTTTGATGTAGACCATTGCTTTTACTAAAGAATGATAGTTAAAAGCAGGATATCATATTTAGAAGGAACTAGGGTGTTCAGGGAAATGCAGGAGCCCTTAAAACATTGTCAATACTATATAATAACCAAAATGACATACACTTTATCAATTACCATCGATAGTTTCTCTTCTTTGCCCTAATACACACCTTCTCCCCCTTCCAGCAACACTCCAAATAATAGACAGGATATGGCCTTTTGTTTTTGTACCCTACATAAATGTTCAATAGCTGATCATCACTTATTTCTCTTACCTTTAACAGTTTTTACTCTGTAAAATGTAAAAACAAACACTGCAAGGCCAGTCGCAAAATAGTAAAAATCAGTTAAATTAATACATAACATGTAGTAACCAGATTTTACCGGAGACAGACAATATAAGGAGAGCATATTTGTGTGTCTAATAAACCTCAAAGCTGTAGCAGTTACCAACTGAAAGAAATACATGTCAGGGACTGCACCTTCATCCCACACAAGAGAAATGCAGTGGCAAAATAAATTCAGTTTAAACTGTGAAATGAAAGTTTTGGTCATGTTGTGTTTCTGTTAAACAGCTGTGAAACGGAGTAAGATCAATAAAGAACTGCTGTTTATGTATGAAAACAGACTTTAGCATTATTTGCAAGAAAACAGGCTGCTTGCCATATGAAGGTCATATAAACTGTAATTGTGCTCATTGGTAATATCAGATGGAAACGTACTCATCCGCTTATGATAACTTATCATGCATATGTATAGATTTTTATTGTGCCAATGGAAAAGTTCTCCACATATGAAAAGCGTTACAGGGAGGCACACTGGATAATTATCAGTATATAGTAAACAAAATCCAAAAACTATGTACAGATAAAGGCATAAAGTATGAGACTAGAGCTTGCCACAGTCCAACAGTGAAACCCAATCTTGCTCTTTTGTGACTAATATGGGATTAAAAAGATGAAAGTGATAGTTCACTTTTTGATAAATATGCCCTCAAGATGTCTGCACACCGTTATTAAGATCTAACTACAGTAGATTTGGAAGTAAATAAAAGCATTTGTACTGCTCTTTCCTAGAGGTGCTGTGGATACAGTGTAAATAAGTCTAGGATGAGACTTTAAACAGAGAACACTAACAGAGAGCTAAACTCTAAAAATGAATATGGCTAGAAATGCTATACATTATATATTGAACAAGCCTAAATGTTAAACATCTCTATAGTAGTAATGATCCTTCAAATGTCTTAAAAGTTGTCACAAGAATTTCCCATTATTTTAGTTGTGTCTGTGTACACGCTCAGTTTGCTTTGAGCAGCTGTTGAGAAGGTAAGCTTAGGGGTCCTTGTAAATCATCAAGCAGAAAATGAGGTTTGTCTGTAATATAAGCTGGGTGAGCCAATGTCTAGGACATTAGAGGGTCTCTTTTGTCTTTATTTTGCTTCCTTGTGCAGCTTTGTGTAATCATTAGTTGCATAGCAACTGCTATGAAATACTTAGTATATGTGTACACAGGTTCATGCTGCAAACATAGACTAATTGCTGAAACCATTTTTAATCTCATCCTGTTCATCCTATTTACTGATGCTTCTTTCTCGTGGTACTATATCCCCCTCCCATGATCCTGTTCTCTTGGCCTGCTATATGTGGCTGCCTTCCTATCACCCTGCAAAACACCATACCTCTTTATATTTTAATCCTCTCTGCTTTGAGGGTTTTGACTTTTAAAGCACTGTTATTGTTCTAATAAAACTCAAACAGGCTTACCAGCTTTGTGCCACAGTAGTGGCAGGGCACCGACACACCTCCTGTACAGCTGCTGCTGAAGTAGAGCACACTGAAGGGACGGCAAAGTAAGGAGTTCTAAAGGGGAAAGGCTGAGATGTAGACTTAATGGGAACCAAGTGTTACACAGACTGAGAAACTCATTCACACACATCCTGAGTACAGTATGTATCGGCACCTCCCTATTAGCAAGATTAGATGAATTTCAGTATGTTTAAGCATCAGCTTCAGTGCACCTAGTAATGCTATCACATACCCTATGGGTATCATTCTCATCAGTCCCTACATAATCAATAGCTTTTAGAGTATATGTCTCTAAATCTCATGAACCAGAAATAGAATTCCAATATAAATTTTTAACTCACCAAGTCCTGCAAGAGGCCCAGATGGACCACCCTGAGCCTTCAGCAAGGGGAGCAGATTCAAACCAACATAAGGTAGATCAGGCACTCCAAAAGGCAATCTTCCACCAGGCCGTAAAATAATTAAAATATTTATTATGTAAAAACAGCATAGCCTTATGAGTTTTGTGTTACACACACTTAGTCATAGGCTGAATACAAGCAGTATGTGACATAATATTTAAACAGCAGTTCACCAATCAGATAACATTTTCAAATAGTCAATTAACAAATCCCACACATATATGTGATTGCATAACCACGCCCCATATGAGGACATGGACACCATCTTTGTACACCTTTATTTACAAACTATTCAAAGCAGAAAACAGAATAAAATAAATTATTGAATCCTTTGTAGAATCTAGTGGACAACATAAAAATCCACTTAGTCTCCAAATATAACATACATGTAACACCTTTCTGGATGAAACAGACAAATACCAACTAGAGGGGTAGAGCATGGGCTACTACACGACCCTTTTTCACCAGGATGGGCTTTCGCAAAATGGAAATTGCACAAGCTGATGTTGTTTAACTACAACTCACTACTGCTAAAATTACGAAAGAATAGAGTTGGATGCCAGGGGTTCTTTGCAAAACAGTAGAACATGCTTTATTCAGGCATAAAGTGCCACAGGGTTATCATACTCACATATGAGGTAGTGCATATCTCAAAGTACATTCACAGGTCTAGCAGAGACAGCATATAAAGACACCACACTAGGAATAGCCAAAGGAGTTGAGAGATCACTTTCCAGGAATTCAGTACCTTATGTGGCCTAGATCCCCTACAGCAGACTTGGAACAGGGTTACACCATAGCCTAATTCCCTTGTCACTACTGCGGTCCCTACACTTTAGGCAAAGCAAAGCCTAAAGCAAAGCAAAACCAAACATGTCTTATCCAGAATGCTCCACATTACGGGATGATCTTCTCCCATAGACTCCATTTTAAATAATTATTTAAATTTTTTTTAAATAATTTCATTTTTCTCTGTAATAATAAAACAGTACATTGTACTTGATCTCAAACAAGATATACTTAATCATTATTCAAGGCAAAACACTCCTATTGAGATTATTTAATGTTTAAATTACTTTTTAGTAGCCTTAAAGTATGGAGATCCAAATTACAGACACTCCATTACCCAGAAAACACAATGTCCCAAGCATTCTGGATAACAGGTCCCATACCTGTACTGAGAAAATTCATACTACACCCAGGCAGTATTAGAGCCTTAATAGAGTGCCTAATTCAGATGGTAGCTGTGTCTATAATCTGACAAAATGAAGGAAATATGTGTAGGCACACCTACTGAATAATTTCAGAAACTGTATAGTTTGCCATAACTATTGCTAATTTATGTACATCGCCATGCAAACATGTAGAACCCTCTGTTACAATTGTAGGTGATTGTAGTCTTGAACATTGCAATCATGTTGCATTCTATAAAAGGTCATTTTAATCTTCCTACCATACACATTCAAAGGAGAAAATGATAGTAAATAAACATAAAGGATATGTTTGGATTGCAAAAATGGCCAACCCCTTTGTCACTGTATTCCAGATGCTAATTAGTTCAGGTGCACAAAATTATCCTGACAACCCACATAATTATTTGAAGTGTTTTCCATCTGTGTTTAATAATAGTGGTTCCCATGAATAAATACACCTGCCTCTGTAACGTGCCTCATTTAGGCACTGAATTCTCTTGCTAAAGATCCAAAAAATCCATTAAAACCCATAAGTATTAGTATATATATATATATATATATATATATAATAAAGATAAAGAATAGCACTGATAAAAGAAATATTCTCAGTAATTGGAATGTTTTGACCAACCATTTGATCATTTACTAATAACTGGCTTGCATTTTGTCATAATGTTATATTGCTGTCATTTTCATTAATAAATCATTCTTCTCCATAAAATGTTTCCAGCCTGTCATCACCTCAGATACCTACATTACCTGTGTTATACAGCACCTAGAGTCCTATCTGCTAGCCACTCACCTGTGGCTCAATCTGACACATTTAGAGGTGTATAGTCATCTATGACCTATGCCAACAGTGTTATAATTGGTTTACCAATTCTATCATGTAGTTTGTATATATACCGGACTGTCAGTATAAGCATTATATGGCTATAGACATATTGTATGGCTACAGTATAGCTTGTATATATCCCATTTGTTGACTGACAGCCTAAAGGAGGCTCTTTTTGGCAGTACATCTGTTTTTTATGCAACCAAAACTTGCAAACAAGAAATTCACCTGCTTTGAGGCCATTGGAAGCAACATTCATGGGGTTGGTGGGCAACGTTTTGCTCACAAGCCACTGGTTTGGGATCACTACAGCAGTTTTTTTTGTGTTTTCAACAGCAGAACCACAAGCTGATCGGACACAGATACCTGATAATTACCCCCCTGCTTTGATATATGTGTTGAGCACAAAGTACACCCTGGAAACTCGGCATGTTTCCAAACTGTACAGTAACCTAAAAATTGCCACACCTGTTAACAGCTAAAGGTTGCCTTTTAGCTGCTGGACGTGAATGGAAGAAGGTCACAACTGCAACTTATTGCTCATCTGGAAAGAGTTCAGCACTGGAATCAGTTAGTGACACTGGTGAAAATGTCACTGCTGAGAATCTTCACGTGGTTGCTCTCCAGCATATGGCTGTATTACTGACTTGTTGCTATTTACCTAAACCTGGTATAAAATTCAACAGGAGAGACCAAATAAAAAAAAATATTTCAGTAAATATTTCCTACACTAGTTCTGTAAATGTACGCCTTTCAGAAAGCAGACAATGATTTTCAACTATCTTAACCACAAGTTTCTCCACACAGCTCAATTAAATTCATAATTAGGGGGATTATTGGTCGCACCTACTTCCTACAGGCAGATCATATGTCAAACATACCAATACAGGAAAACATTTACCCACCAGCTTCTGCATTTTCCTGCAGAAGGAAAGAAAACACAGAAATGGGCCACCATGTCTGCGTCAATATGTGATTTAGAGTTTTTATCTTGCTCTCAAGTTTCTTTATAGTACCCTCAGTTTTCCTTCAGTACCTGGAAATCTTATATCAGTGGGCATGGTGAAAGTCTGAACCATTTTAGTGTGGAACCAGAAAAACTGCTGCAGTAAAGCTAAAGCCAAAATTTATTTTAACAACTTATGCTGATTTTTTTGGGAGAGAGGCATTCAACCTACACCAGCACATTGCACCCAGATTAGAGAGGTTCTCTGAATGAAAGGTACTTGGGGATACATTTATGTCTTTGGGGGTAACAGCATACCTCCCAACATTCAAAAATGGAAAGATGGACAAAAAAGATCTGGCCATGCCCATGTTATAGCCACACACCCCAATTACCATGTCCATCTTACAAATTTTGCCAGGTTATGAAAGTATGAACACATTTCTAGGAGTTTTATGTTTTATGTGTTTTTCAAGTTTGCTACTGAAGTAGAAATTGCCCTTTAAACTGCATGTCTCAGTTCTCCCAAGAGACCTGCTTGTATTAAATATGATTATTATTACTACTACTAACATGTATTTATATAGTCCCAACATATTTTGCAGCATTGTATATTGTCAGGGGGCCTGCGGGTCCCAAGGGAGGGATAGTCAAGATCTAGGAGGAAGCCCTTCCAGAGAGTCCAATACACGGTACAAAGGGATGATCAAGAGAATAGTCAAAGTCCGGGCAGTAGTTCAATTAGGCAGGCAGCGAAGGTTCAACGACAGGGAAACAGGCAGGAGTCAATATTAGATTCAGGCAACAGTATAATAACACACAGGAACACCAAAGATGGACACCTATACTTGGTCGCCAAAATGGCGTCCTTTTAATGTGATTTTGGCACTCTAGCCTTTACAGATTATATTTTTGACTAACTACTGTATATTAGAAACATTTTTTATTTTGCACAGTTTTTATTTTTACACTGAACTATTCCCCTATGCTTCATTTCTTACATTTAGAGAAGCCCAGCCTGAGTGTTAGATTCAAGTGTAACCCATGCTCTATTGCAGTACAGTATGGACAATTACCCTTTTGGCTAAAATAGCCCAAAATAGTGTTACACAATTTATAATTGAATCTGTAAATCTAAAAAGAGCTGTAAATGACTTCCATAAACTGATTAAAGGTGACCTTATTTAAGTTCAGTGGAGGTCTACAGAAAACAGTGACAGTAGAAGCCTCTTAAAAAAATGCAAGATTCCTTTAGAAGCATGAGTGAAAACAGAGCTGTTCTGTTAATTCAGTGAAGATAACAGCAAGCTTGTAAGCACCACATAGCATCTGCCTTTAGAAGCTGGAAACATGTTTCATAAAACACTTTCTGGCATGGATAGCTTTATATGCACTTGATATTAGTTTTTATTTAAAGCAACCTTTTCTATCTATTGGGTTTTCTAAAATTTCAACTGATTTCTGTTTCATTCATGTAGGATGGTGCCAATAAACATGGGATGTGTGGTTTATAAGTAAATGTTTAGTCTGACATTTTGTCTTAAAAATTCCAGCATAAAGAATGATTCTGAATTAATCAATATATTTTAAATTAGTATATAATTGCCCATTCATTTCCAGTTATGTATGTGACTGCATGTAGCCATACATGGGCTTTGCAGCTATTTCATTTATAACTTATAAGTCTGTGGTCCAGATGCTCTGCAGCTCTCTGATGTGGCCATCTACACAAATAGCACTTAACCAGTCATTGTCCTTATGAGAAGACTGCATGAGGAGAACCAGGACTGGACAGGGATTCAAAATAGGCCCTGGCATTCCTAGTAAACAGAGGCCAAAACTGGCCCCACCAGCCTACTTAATAGTCACTTTCTATGGCATCTTAAAGCAGCCCCTCTGGCATTTGCCAGAACCCACAGATTGTCCAGCCCTGAGGAGAACCAGTAGGATAAGGATTTCAGGCAATAAGGCTGAAACTGACCAAAGTATGTGCTTACAAGCAGGGCCGCCATTAGAAATCACGGGGCCCTACACAACAAAATTGTCGGGGCCCCCTG
>CM044442.1:81967235-81980654 GCA_024363595.1 Xenopus borealis | reverse complement strand
AATGTGATAAAATAGGATTTTGAATATTTTTTTGGGGTGACGGGTCCACTTTAATAATCAGACTAATTTGAGCATGCCATGGAGGCTATCCATTTTAAAATAACCCCCAATCCACAAAGAATTTGTGCAATGAATCAACATGACACTGCTGCCAAGGATTTACTCTGGTGGGTGTCTGTCTTGATTATAAACTTACCACATACATATCACTCCAAATGGGACATGACTATACATCTGTTCACTGTCTCTTTCAACAAATGTTTGAATCCATGTAATACCCTTCTGACATCCTTCTGTTAAATTTATTTATTGCAGGTCATGAGAACATAAGACTCATCTTCTACCTCCATTTCAGGCCACGCATACATTGGTGTTTATTTCATGATCTGGACCCTACTATTTGCAGTACCAATTTTTTTTGGGGGGGGTCATATTTGTTTGCTGTGTCATCCATCTACAAGTGGTTAAAGGCTAGCAGTCTTGTGTGCCTTTTTGTGACTATTTATATAAGAGCACTCCATGATTTCCTGGAGTACTACTACTATCTTTAAATTGTCTCTTGGTCATCTACTCCAGCCCATTTCCCTGCATCTCTTTGAGGTAGCTCTTTTCTTTATTTCTTAAAATTTTTATTCTTTTATCATATCTACTAGAATCTCTTCTGCTGAACCCTGCATGGTAATGCTTCCAACTTCATTACTTGTCTATAGTTGCTGTTGCTTACTTCACATTAACCAATGTCCTGAATCCATTTCTACTCACATCCTATTATATCAGTTACACCTGCTTAGCTGAATAGCAATGGAAAGAATGCCACACATGAGTCTCTCTTTTTTTTTTGTTATGAACAGTGCCCAACTGTAAAATGAAACCAAACCTTGTCTGAAGAAGTCTGTCTAGTTAGAGTTCTATTCATATCATTGTTAACCAAGTGAATAAAAAGTTTCAGTGGCAGTACTTCAATGGTATATTTTGCCCATATCAGTTTTCTAATGTCTAACAAGCTGCCCAGTCACTGACACCCCAACACAGAGCAGGCACTCTCAAACTATTCATGTCACAGATAAACAAGGAGAGAGCAACCCTTCCAAAGGACCAATCACCCAAGCCTCCAGCAAGGAATATTCCAATGAATGCAGCCTTAAAATATCAACAAATCACGTACAGGGTAATGTAATGGAAGTCAAAGTCTAGAAGCCCATAGCAATTAATCAGATGTTTATTTTCAATCAGCTGACCTTAAAAACATACCTTGTAACTGGTCGCCCTGGGTTACTAGGCCAGTAGCAAACTTTGCACCTATTATTACATTACCTCATTAGACTCTTTAATTCACATAAGGTAGACTGTACAGATTTACAACATATACATAGATATGGAAATCAAATAATGTGATGTTATGTTTTTTATGTAATAAAATACAGTCAGACTTTTTTTTTACTATAGGAGATTGAATGACAACAGTATCCCTTTAGCAGTTGAATGCCTGCATCTAAATAGCCTTAATAGCCTAAACTATGATAATATGATAATCTCATTTACATCGCATACAACTATATACTATAAAAGACAGTAAACTAGTCACTATCTTACATTGATTTTGGTTGAATTAATAGGTAATGTATGGCTCGTGGGAGATAGATGGTTCCCTGTTTTCTATGCTAAACAGAAAGTCATGTTATGCAGCTCAATTGCTACAAACTAGTTTTAATTCTGTTTATTTATTCATTGGCACAGATGAATCTGAAGGAAAGAAAAACTTCTTTGTGATAGACTAATGTGCAGATTTATAATTATAAATTATACATTAGACACATTATATTTTTTAATACATATTTTAACATTACAATCCACTGAGTCTTTAGCAAAAGCCCTTCCAGATATCAAACTGCCCAACATTCAGGTCTGGGTTTTCATTGCTGTAGAATGAGGGAAAGCTTCCAGTATGAAATGATCTCAAGGTAACGGAATACACCCTGGGATTTTCTAGTCTGGGACATTTTGGATGTAAGCCCAGACAGGTGTTATCAAAGTATCCACAAAAGCTGTGTGAAGCAAATCTGCACACAGAAATGGGTGACTGGCTCTAGGTCCTGTTGCCAAACAGCAGTCTAGCAGGAATTGGTATCTTGTTATCAGTCAAAGAACAATGATGAGACTCTTTTGAAAACTCATGGGTAAAACTGAATTTGAGAAGCAATTCAGTTAAGAATAAACATCTCACGGTTTGTCCCATGAAAACTCTTTTTAGGTTTATGGGGAAAAAACTGTAACTGAGTTTGGAGAAAGTTTTTTTCCTCAAACAGAATATCGTCGTCCATGAGTTTTATAAAATGTGTGCAAAGTCATTTTGCTCACCAACCCAATTATATTGCTCAAATCAGATTCTCACTTTTAAATTCTACACTTACGATACATATTGGATGCTTTGGTGGTTCTTCATTTTAAAGGGATCCTGTCATGGGAATTTTTTTTTAAATGCATCAGTTAATAGTGCTGTTCCAGAAGAATTCTGCATTGAAATCCATTTCTCAAAAGAGCAAACAGATTTTTTTTTATGTTTCATTTTGAAATCTGACAAGGGGCTAGACATATTGTAAATATCCCAGCTGCCCCAGTCATGTGACTTGTGCTCTGATAAACTTCAATCACTCTTTACTGCTGTACTGCAAGTTGGAGTGATATCACCCCCTCCCTTTTCCCCAACCAGCAGCCTAACAACAGAACAATGAGAAGGTAACTAGATAACAGCTCCCTAACACAAGATAACAGCTGCCTGATAGATCTAAGAACAGCACTCAGTAGTAAAACCCATGTCCCACTGTGTACTATTCAGTTACATTGAGAAGGAAAAACAACAGCCTGCCAGAAAGCAGTTCCCTCCTAAAAAGCTGGCACAAGTCATATAACCGGGGCAGCTGGGAAATTGACAAAATGGCTAGCCCCATGTCAAAAAAATCGGTTTGCTCTTTTGAGAAATGGATTTCAGTGCAGAAGTCTACTGGAGCAGCACTATTAACTAACGCGTTTTTAAAAAAACACGTTTTCCCATGACAGTTTCCCTTTAAGTGACTCATGGGAGACGAGAACCTTCATCAATATACGTTTATAGAATTCGATTCTGTGGGCAAAGATCACTGGGTTCATGGGTTACAACCATGTTTTTTTTATGATGCTTTGCAGTGTGGAGAGATTCTATAGGTTTTCCATACAGCAGTTCAAGATATAACTGATATTATAGGATGGTGACATATTCTGAATAAGATAAAAACTGGTCTGACATTAATAAGGACGTTAGAATTTACCCCGGAGTTAAGTGACATCCATTTATATGCTGTTAAATGGCATTCATTGGCCCTTACTCTGCCAAATCTCTACAACGGGTGTGCTATGTCTACTCATACAGTGTATGCTCTGCAGGAGATGGACCTCTTTTTGACTGTGCCATAGCCCCTCAGCAGTTATGCATATTGTGCCCATATGAATATTTTGAACCTCAGCACTTGTATCTTGTTACTCCGTAAGGTACACTTGTGGCCCTTTATAAAGAAATACTATTGTTCTGATACATTTTTTTTACTATACAGTATGTAAAGAATACACTTGTACAGTTATCTTAAAGAGACCCTTTTACTACTGTGCAAGGAAAGAGGGTTTATTTTATGCTCCATTCAGAGATGCTTCAGTCAGAATATGACTGTCTGGCTTACTATAACACACACTATAGCACAATTTTGTGTCTTTTCACTATCCACTGCCAGGATTATTTCCTGCTGAGTTTCTACAGAGCAACAGACTTCCTTGCCTTGAGTAACATCTGTAAAAGGAAGAATTAGGGAGAGCTTAATAAATACACAAAAAAAATGTTCTTACTATCCTTCACTGTGGTTTCTTTTTATACATATAAGTGCTCTAAAGCTTTCCTTTCACCTAATAAGCAGGAACACCAATCTTTTCTAAAGTTCAAACAAATGCCTTTTTGCTTAACTTTTGCTTTGGTCTATATAAGCTATTTTTTACTTTACGTTGTTTGTCTACTGAAACAGCTCTCGAATCTGTCCATCTCCCCCACAGCTTTACAGCATGCAGTTCATCCTTCATCTGTATCAAGTTGAAACCTCCACTTCTACATTTGATATTTTATCTACACTTCTGTTTTTTAGAAACTCATAACCTATGCATAACATAGTAGTCAGTTTTCTAATGACCACAAAAGTCATTACTCCCCCACAGCTACAGGAATTGGCACATTTCAAGAAGATGATAAACCCACTGAAACTATTTTATAATTGATAAATAACACATCATTTTATATCGATAAAATACATGTAGTTGCATCTAGGCTGTTCCATGTAATGCCCGAGGCTTTTAAATTAACAGTGAATATATTTACAGCCAGGCAGTTCACAGCATATATCAATGCAATTCAAAGCCAATATCAGACCAATAAGTACTCACATAACAGGCAATAACTCACAGTCTGGGGTACTATTAAAGTGATACTGACACTAAAATGTTTCTTTTCAGAATATTAATCTACATAAAAAGTTACCTAAAGGTCATGTTCTGCTTTGTAAGTAATAGTTACTTGAAGTTCCTAAACCTGTCTGTTTTGTCAACCTGTCAGCTTGTCAGAGTTTCTAATGCTAACAGACTACTGCTGCACAAATATGGTAGCCCCCTCATAGAGGAACATGGGGGTAAGAAAGGTAACATAAAAGTATCAGGCAAATACATTTATGGCAACATTATAAATAGCATTGAAAGATAATAGATGTAAAAAAAAAGTTATTTTCTGATGTCAGTATATCTTTAAATAAGATCCAGCGGAAGCAGCTGACAGCCTATCGCCTACTGTCCAATGCACCAAAAGCGGCTCATCGTGTAAATCAATGTGAACATTCCATTCTCAATTTGTATCCAACCATGGCTGAAACAGCCGGAAAATACATTCATAATTAATGGGGGATCCAAGAAACTCTTACTTACATCCCCGTATGCCCATATGGGAGACTAAACACAACAGACAAAATATTACTACTGTGGTTGCACTCTGCTTTCTCTCTACATTTATCCCAATGAAACCCATATCTAGAGTGTAGGCCTATTCTCATATCTAGGGGAACCATTCTGATACACATATACAGTTTCTGTAAACTTACACTGCTACTAGAAATTAACAAAATGCAGCACCAGATAATCCTTGCTGAGACAATAATCTCTTTCATAAATCACTCCACCACCAGCTTCCCTTTTTGCCTGCAATAGTCCATATTCCAAATAACATGCTGATTGTCTCCAAGCCCAAGTCTGAGAGGCCAGTAACAGAGGTCTGCATGAATAAAACATTTTGCTGCTACTGTACTTCTAATAGTTTTCATCAGCATTAGCAACGAACCAGACTCTTGTTTGCTGTTTTGTCTGTATTGCATTATAAATAAAAACTTTTATTGATAAAAAAAACTATTTTATTTTCTTGTTGCAGTACTATAGAATCCCTTATTCTGGAAACCAGTTATCCAGAAAGTTGTGAATTACTGAAAGGCCGTCTCCCATAATAATCAAATAATCCAAATTTTTAAAAATGATTTCCCTTTTCTCTGTAATAATACAGTCGCTTATACTTGATCCCAACTAAGATATAATTAATCCTTATCGGGAGCAAAACGAGCCTATTGTGGTTATTTAATGTTTACATGAATTTGAAGTAGTCTTAAGGTATGAAGATTCAAATTAAGAAAAGACCCCATACCCAGATAGCCCCAGGTCTCAAGTATTCTGGATAATAGGTCCCATACCTGCATTATGATAAGTCAATATGTTTTCTTTTGTAAAATAAGCTTGAACACCCCAAGGCCTGACTATTGTATGGCAGAAATATTAAAAACTAGTGGAATGTTTGCTTGATTTACACTATTGCTGTCTGTTGTGGTCTTAACATAATTAATAGAGAACAGAGATAAGGAAGCAATACTCATAATAAAAAACATAAATCTGCATGACACTATTTTAGTTATGTATTAAGGGTAGAAATGTAGAAAAAAAGGGAATTATGTTATGATAGTATGCCTATAAGTGCCTTTGACAATTGAATAGTTGAGATCAAGTACATTTAATGTAACAGACGAAGAGGGAGCAGCTGTCTGGAGGACATCAATATATGTTGCTAAGAATATGAATAGCCATAAATCAGACCCTGCATTGTATGTTTGTGCAAAAGTAATTGTAACAGTGATCGGCATTATGAGGTATCTAAATGTGCTACAACATTAGAAGTGCTTTTAAGATAGTAGTGAGTATAATGGGGACTGTTACCTTGGAGGCCCATTAAAATGCTTTGCCAAAGATGTGACTATGAGTGTCTCTTTCCTTGCATTAGATGCTTAGTTTGACAACTGCATTCCTGTCATTGTTATGTATTACAGGAAATACCCAACCCCCCAAAAAAAACAACTAAGATTTGTTAGGTTAGGTTCATATCTTTCAATAAACCTTATATGTAAACCTTTCTTTGTTTATCTTAGATTGTTACAAATGTATCTAAGAGCAGGTGTTTAGTGTTCTGTGCTCTTTGTTAAAAAGCCTCTTATTTTAATTAAGTTTCAGAAACGTTTTATCCTTTTCTGGCGTCAGTGCAAGAGATCAAAGAGATACTGTTGACATTTCAGTAAGAATCGCAGGACTATGAAATGAGCTGCCAAAATCCGGACATTTGGGAGTTATGCCTATGTGCCCTACCTCGAGTTACTAATTGGTTACTGCGTGGCTTGCCGAATTTTCATTAAGGCTAGAGGATTCTACGCTTTCCCAAGCCTGCCTGATAATAAAGGATCAAGAGAAGGAAAAAAAATATAGAAAAAACCTTACTTACTATTTTTCCCCTCAAGAGGAAGTCCCGGTACAGCCTCAAGAGGATTGGCTAGGCTGGAGGGAATTTGAAGCTTCCTGTAGCCTAGCCAATCCCATAGTGGAAAATAAAAGAGGAATACAGTAGTGGCACCTGCAGATGAGAAACTAGTAAACAACAGGGTAAAAATAGGAGGGTACATGGGACAGCAGGATGGGGGATCCTGAAAAAATGGAGTGTTGAGTGTCAAATCCACCACCTTTTGTTGAACAGTGTGCTAGAGATGATAACTGATCTCACATTATTAAATGGCGGGGATGCTGTGCCTTTACCCATTACTCTCAGTGTGCACTAGATCCTACCCAAACCCTAAAACTCAGCTACTTGCAGGGTTCATCCTACAGCCCCCAACCTGGTGTTGATCTACATCTCTCAACATCATACGGGAGGTAAATGGATAAAGTGGGTGTTTAAAGGGGAAACTGAAGCTACTCCATGTCTGGTCTTGAACTGTAGATAATTAGATTCCCAGTTTCAAATTCTCCCAATTTGTTTTCACTGTTTATAATGCAGCAGTCTATTACACGGTAGGAATAAGCACTACAAATAACCATCTTGCAAAGAAATGTCTTGGCATTTTGCTTATTTATTACTAGGGTACTAACAGAGGGTCATAATGAAAACTAGAACAGTTTCTTGTACTCCTCTGCCACAAATATAAAATTCTAGAGCGTTAGCTATCATAGACTTAATACAGTACAGCACACAGATTTGTCTTTCTTCAATGACCTGCCCTTTGTTTACAGGACATGAATGGAGAGGTTAAATCAAAACAAGGGTTAAAAGAAAAGGAAGCAGTTTATTGCCAATAGAATAGCCACAACAGTGCAAGATATAATACTATCATTATTCTGCAGAATGCTTTAGGGTGGTCGCCCAGTGAAAAATGTCCTGAACTGCGAGCTGAAATGGCATATGGATCACTTCAGTTTTCTGAAGCCGCCTGAGGTTTCCTCGTGAGGCGATTTGCAAACTGACTATGCTCAAGACCTCTAGCCTTGGAGGTTTATGCTAAAAACAGGAAGTCTGATACAGAAGCCCAAGTATACACAATAGAAGAAAAGAAAAGCTGTGTTTCTTTTGAAAGATGACTTAGAGCAGCATTATATTGAGGGTTTACTGGTATATTTACGTAGACCTTTCTGATAAAGCTAACTTAATTTTAGCCTTTCCTTCTCCTTAAAGTAGCCTCCCCAAGCACAAAAATCACCCTCTACCTATGGCCCTAGGGCCCAACGATTGGATCATAACAAATGTTAAATGGGAGTTTGGATCGCGGACCGCATCAAGAAACAGATGCAGCTGCGATCCAATTTTTAGTTCTGCTTGATCAACATATCGATCTGGGAAGCCAGTCAGAGGGCCCCAAACATGGCCAATAAACTACTGACTCAGTGGGCAGTGTTTATCAGCCCGGGTATGGCCATCTTTAGAAATCCAGTCACTGCAGCCTTTATAAATTACATTTTTGCTAACTAACTACGTATATTTTAAACTTGTTTTTACTTTGCACAGCCTATGTAACGAGTTTTCATTGTTATAATGAACAATTTCTATAAAATGGCCATGGCTATAATATTCAGTCCTCTTACCAGTTGCTTGATAGATTCCTTAGTTGCCACAATGTCTTCTCTGTACTTCAACTGCACTTCAAAATATCCTTGACCTCTTCTCTGCTGAAAAAAAAAATAACAGGAAAAATTAATGTTCAGCTAAACTTTTTAACGCTACAGTGTGTTTTGATACCATTAGGAATGACCTGCAATGACAAAAGTGGGCTTGCTACTGACAAAATCAGAAGAAAACGACAGAGGACCCACATTCCAGCAGAGAACTGTTTAGTGCTGCATGCCTGCACCAACAAGAAGATGGATTCACCTGGTCATTTATACAAATAGTCTCTATCCACAAAGCTAAACATTTGTCAATTAATAGAAAGGGAATTTAAAAAACTTCCAGAGCTACTGACAGATTTTTTTCAATACAAAGAATACAATGGAGAAAACATTGTGGACGTAAACTATAATAGATGTCTCGTAGCAGATTTATTGTACGGCCCACAAAATTCTAGTCATTAATGGTTTTACAATATATATTGAAATTGCTCCATAATTAAGGTTTCAGTTGACCCTCTACACTTCAGGGTACTGCTCCTTTAGTTATGACTCTAGAAATAATTCATTTTTAATTAGGAAATTATTTTTTCATCACAGGAATTCAGATTATTCTCTAAATGACGAGAAGGCCTCATAAAGGATTCACTTGACTGTGACATAAAGAATTATCAAGTAGTGATGCTGGAAGTCTTGGAGAAAGAATAATGGGCACTAGTCAGTTAAGGTCATTTTTGAAAAAAAAAAATGTTTTGTACAGAAAGGCAGTGGGTAAACATTGTTCTGAAAATGGTGTAAAAAAAGGGAGTTTAAGTGCAGATGCCCCCATCCCCAACTTCTGAAAGGATGAAGTCAAAACACTCTAATTGACCATAAAAAGACATTTATATTTATGCCAAATATTGGTAACAGTTGGTGTGGCTGATTGAGTTGCATGTCAAGTCAGTTAATATTAGCAGCTATACTTCATTTTGGAGGGACAGAGGCAATAGAAAAGGAGAAGAGGAATGATGTTAGAAAATGAGGGGGAGGAAGTCTTATGGGTGGAGCTCTTCACTGATTGTAAAAAATCCAGAAAAATAATTGTAGGAGTTTGCCATAGAACCCTCTCTTGCTATAGAGAGAATGCAGAGAATGACAACGAAACTGGAAAATCTGAGCTATGATGAAAAGTAGGGGTTGTTCACACTGGGTAAGAGGTGGTTAAGGGGTGATATGATAACTACAGTAAGTATACGGATCCTAAACAATACTTTATTTACCAGTATGTCTTTCCACCTGATGTGAGGACACCCATTCCAATTAGAAGAAAGTAGGTTCTGCCTAAATATTCAGAAGGGTTTTTTAACAGTGAGAGCTTTAAAGATGTGGAATTCTCTCCCTGAATCAGCTGAACGGGCTGATACATTGGAAAGCTTTTGTGAGGGTTTCGGTGGCTATTTAGCAAGGGAGGGAATACAGGGTTATGGAAGACATTTCATAGTGTTGATTCAGAGACTAGTCCGATTACCATCTTGGAGTCAGGAAGGAATTTTTCCCCCTCTGAGGTAAATTGGAGAACCTTCAGATGGGCTGTTTTGCCTTCCTCTGGATCAACTAGCAGCTAGGCAGTTTATATTTAGATTTAAAAGGTTGAACTTGGTGGACATGTGTCTTTTTTTTCAATCTCACTATGTTACTGTTTTACTATGTATTTACAACTACAATCCAACTTATATCTTTGACTTCTACTCTGTACATATTCTTCCAACTGCTTATTCTCTACTGATGATCTGCTACCCAGAACATCAAGTGATGTTCATTAGCTTGCTGTGCCCTTCCCAGGTGTAATGGGTCCATTTACAATACAGTCACATGAAAAAGTGTGGGAACCCCTCTAAATTCTTTGGAGTTTTGTTTATCAGTGGCTGAGCTTTCAAAGTAGGGACTTCCTTTTTATATATAACATGCCTTATGGAAACAGTAGTACAGGTATGGGATCCATTATCCGGAAACCCGTTTTCCAGAAAGTTCCGAATTACAGAAAGGCTGTCTTCCATAGACTCTGTTATGAGCAAATAATCCAATTGTTCAAGATTTCCTTTTTCTCTGTAATAATAAAACAGCAGAATAAAACAGCAGCTTGTACTTGATCCCAACTAAGATATAATTAATCCTTATTGGAAGCAGAACCAGCCTATTGGATTTATTTAATGTTTACATGATTTTCTAGTAGACTTAAGGTGTGAAGATCCAAATTACAGAAAGATCCATTACCCAGAAAGCTCCAGGTCCCAAGCATTCTGGATAATAGGTCCAATACCTGTATTTCAGTAGTGACAAAGTTTATTGGATTAACAGAAAATATGCAATATGCATCATAACAAATTTAGACAGGTGCATAAATTTGGGCACCCCAACAGAAATATCACATCAATACTTAATAGAGTCTCCTTTTGCAAATGTAACAGCCTCTGGACATTGAACATTATCCTGAAGAATTTGTTGATATGGGCTGAATTTATCAGAGCCTTGACTTTATCAAGGGCCCCAGACTCTGAACTAGCCACGCAGTCCCACAGCATGATGGAATCTCCACTAAATTTGACAGTAGGTAGCACGTGTTTTTCTTGGACTCCGGTGTTCTTCTTCCAGGCAAAGAGCTTTTTGTTATGACCAAATAACTCAATTCTTGTCTCATCAGTCCAAAGCACTTTGTTCCAAAATGAATGTGTCTTGACTAAATGAGCTTTTGCATACAACAAGCAACTCTGTTTGTGGCGTGAGTGCAGAAAGGGCTTCTTTCTCATCACCCTGCCATACAGATGTTCTATGTGCAAATTGTGCTGAATTCTAGAACAATGTACAGATACACCATGTGCTACAAGATGTACTTGCAGGTCTTTGGAGGTGATCTTTAGGTTGTATTCTTCTTGGTTTGCCAGAACTGTGCCTGTGGCCTTCCATTTCCTGATTACATTTTACCTTACAGTCGAAACTGACAGTTTAAACCCCTGATGTATTTTTTTGTTTCCCTAAACCATAATACTGAAGAATCTTTGTTTTCAGATCTTTCAAGAGTTGCTTTGAGGATCCCATCCCATTTGATTTAATTTAATACAACTGAATACTGCTTTACTAAAAATCTTTGTTCAGAAAACACACCAGTAAACAAGACATATCACATCATTTTTTTTTTAAATTGAGTAAATTATTATGCAGGTTGAGAGAGGTTCCCAAATTTTTTCATATGACTGTAAGTACAAGAAAACAAAGACTAATGCTTTGTACTGTATGTGGGTGTTTTACATGGACCCAGTCTATTTTTACCAGGTATTATGTAAAAGATTTAAATCAATAATATATTTCTATATGTGCTGATTCTACCAGAATCAGCTATTGTGAAATAGCAGTTCTTTTTCCTTTTATTGAAGATGCCATGGAGTTTAAAGTTGGAGAACAACTTGTTAGAAATCTATTTCCATGGGAACAAACAAGGTACTATTAAATATTGTGAATTACCATGTCTCATCGTGTTTTCTAAAGTGATGAGCCACTTAAAATCACTGTAATGTTGCATTGTCTGCTGAACCATAATATGTCTACTGTTGCGATGCCAGACATAATATGAATATCAAAGTCCTCTTTATGCCTGAAGAGTTCCCTGATTATGTCTTTGTCTGCAGAACTGAATTGGGTGCAGTACACCTGAAGGGCAAGGAGTGGGAGTTTGATTATTCTCCATACACATAGAGGCCATGGCCTCTAATGGATTCTGTATGTATTGTATGTTTTGACTACTTAAAAAAAGAATGTTTTAAATGGCTTTAATCAAGCAATGAAAGTTAAAGGGGAAATATAGAGCTATCATAACCCATTTCATTTCAAACTTTATTTTATAGGTTCTAACTTCTGAACAGAGCATAAGCTTGTCTGTATTTCTGATGCAACTACTAGACATTTTGCTTGTGGTATGCTGGACAGTAGCACATGCGTTATGTTTTAATCTGTTCCCCTTTGCACCAGGATGCATTCATTGCATAGTGGGCTGTAGTGCCTAGATTTCCTGCCTTTTAAGGTGTATGGTCTGATCAGTACCAACCACCATCTGAAATAGAACATCATGATCATTTAATTTACTAGATTTGTGCACTACAGTTCCAGACGACATGAACTAAAAGGTTTTTTTTTATTCGCCTTCTGATCTAGAATAAGTGGTTGAAGTGAAATGGGATACTTTGCCCCTATCTCTCCATTTTACAGATGACAGTAAGGGTAAAACAAACAGGGTTATGCAGAAGAGGTGGTGGGATAGGGGATTAGGTGATGTCATGTAAGTTGCAGTGCTGGGGGGGCAAAATTTAATTTTATGATGGGAATCCCAGTACAGGTATGGGATCAATTATCCGGAATGCCATTATACAGAAAGCTCTGAATTAAAAAATCTTTTTACATTGATTTCCTTGTTCTCTGTAAAAATAAAACATTACCTTATACTTGATCCAGACCAAGATATAGTTACTCCTTATTTGACGCAAAACCAGTCTATTGAGTTTATTTCATGTTTACATGATTTTCTATTACACTTAAGGTATGAGGATTCAAATTACAGAAATATACCTTATCCGGAAACCCCCAGGTCCCAAGCATTCTGGATAACATGTACCATACCTTTACTGGTTTTTGTGTGCCTTTTAGCTCAGAAATAGCATATATATTGTCCTAGATTGTTAAAAAAAAAAGCTCCTTTCCATTATGCTACAACTATTCATCTGTAACAAGCAAAGTTTCCCTGTGGTGTTTATACAAATGGCCTGTAGAGATCACTGTGCACATGAATTATGCTGTGTATATACAGTACTGTCTTTACTGTTCAAGAAAGATAGAGTTTATGTTACTGTTGTGTAATGGCTGCATGAA
>CM044442.1:81934057-81965094 GCA_024363595.1 Xenopus borealis | reverse complement strand
TTCCGCTGTGGTTCAACACAACACATTGCAAACTATGCTACATGTCCTGCAAAAGTTGTACAGTGCCGCAAATGCTCAAATGTACAGTAGGTCACTGTGATAAGGTCTGCCGTAGTTCTGCTAAAGATGTTCATGAACTCACTACTACAAATGTTACAGTATTCAGTGTTAATAAAGCTGGTACATTTATTCCAGACAAGTTTATATACACTGTCAATGTCAATAATGCTTCTGCTGGGCTGTGAAAAGAACTTTGTACACTTTGTGCAGGAACAGCAACTACGAAGAGGAAGTGGTGCATGGTGGGCAACCCCCCCTCTACTAGACCACCAAGGTGAGTTGTTACAGTATATTATTTTGTTTCATTATTGCTGTTTATTACATTTGCTCAAATGCTTCCCTACTATAGGGGGAATATGTGGTGTTTATACAAATGGCCTGTAGAGATCACTGTGCACATGAGTTATGCTGTGTATACACAGTACTGTCTATACTGTTTAAGAAGGATAGAGTTTATGTTACTGTTGTGTAATGGCTGCATGAACCTGCTCAGTGTCGGACTGGGATGCCAGGGGCCCACCAGAAAACCTTAAACCGTGGCCCACTTTCCAAATGATTATTAACCATCTCTTCACACAACCTCTTTATTCTCCTAGTCTTTTATATCTGCTTACTATATTCCTCCATTATTAAGCATTTTCCCATAAAGAAATAGGGAATGACCATGAAATAGAATAAATGTTTAGAAGCAAGAGGGCCCAATGACACTTGGGCCCACCAGGAGTTTTCCTGGTCTCCTGGTGGGCCAGTTCGAAACTGAACCTGCTAATAAAGCCCTATTATACTCTGCTCATCCTCGGCTATCAAAAAACACAACACTCCCATATTGCCAATTTCTATAAAGGATGACGCTATAAATAGATGGGAAGAGTGCTCCAATCCCATTAGCTAATATGAAAGGAAAGAATAATTGAAAATAATGATGTATAGTTTTGCAATTGGAACACCACTGAAAAAAACGGCAAATTCCACTACAAATCCATGCAAGAAGATTTCGCTCATTCTGATTTTTGGCCTCAACAAAAAATAAGATATTGCCTCTAGCAAAATTGTGGTCACATCATTATCATAAAACTAGAGTTTTTTCATGCTGGAAAACATAGTATGATTTTTTATGAGCAAGTTACTAGGCTGATTCTGACCCTGCACAACATAATAATAGTATTAATTGGAAACAAATTCTTACATCCTTTATAATAGTTATTGTTCAGTTTAATCATGTATGATTACCTGGAAAACATTACATGTAATTTTGGTGTTGATTGTTGACACATATAATCTTACACATTATACATCCTCTACTAAATGAATTAGTACATGTCATCCAGTTTGTGATATATATTTTATAGAAATTTACATGCAGTTTCATGTGTTTTATTGTTGTCATTAAATGCATTTTATATCACTAATTATATTTAAGGTTTTTTTTTTGTTATGGAGATGTATCAGTCTGCATAAAATATGTTGTGGAGTAATGGTCTTGTTTGCTGATAGAGTTGCAGCCTAGTCATTTTCTGTCTTAGGCAGCATCAGGGTGTAGTACAGTCATCATACAAGCAAAAGAGACCGCTCAAAGCTCACTCCTCTTATCTGCTCCATGACTCCTAATCTGAAATAAACCTGTTTGCCTTATCGGAGTGCCTTTTCCTTGGAGTTGTAGTACAGTCAGTTTTGGTGAAAAACCAGTGATATTTTGCCATAATAGGGTATGTTTGAGACAGTTTAAGGGAGTGGTTGGGCAGTTTTTCATTGAAACTGGTTTTATACTGTATGTTGCCAACCATACCTTTGCAACTAAATATTATGGGTCCCCGTGAAAAGGGCCATAGGCTAATATTTATCCCTGGAAGGAATCCAGAATGGCTGAGGTCTCAACCTTGTTGATGAAACTGCACTTCTTATCTTTTGACTTTGCCTAATCTCAACTAAATGTGCACAATGTATGATAGTACATTATTTCTGAATCTGTTGCCTCATCATCCATTATTTGGTGTCCAATAAACTTAGATTTAATGGTTAAAACCACTGAAGCTATTTTCTTTTATTATTTCTACTGGCACAGAAGTTTAAATTATATACAGATCAGCTACAAGAACGTTCACCAAATACCCGAGCGAGGGCTCAGTTGAGAAAAATAATATATATATATATATATATATATATATAATAATATAACAATGTTCCACTGTCTGCAGCTGTGGAAGGAAAAAATAATAATTCAACAACCCAATCAGGTTCTATATACATTAGCTGCAAGCATTTAATCACAAGAGCACACAAGATGAACATATGTACATTGATAAAATTAATGAAACTTTTAGTCAGCTGCACATGTAACCATGATTTGTGCCTTCCTTTAATACTAAGCCATTTGTTACTGTTCCCACTAAACATTTTCTTTGGTTTACAAATTAACCAAATGATTATTTCAGAATGTCTTGCTGTCATACTATGAAACACAGTCATTTGTTTGGTTAAAAACTGAGTAGGAGCATTTTCAAAACCGAAAATGTCAAGTGCTCCGTGCAATTTCATACTATTTCTGACCCATTGAAGTTATTATCTATAATTCTAGGCAATACCTATCCTGGAAAATCTAAATTGCTTTAAAGGGAGTGTGCAATCTTCATTTGTCTGTCAGCTATCTTACAAGAGATGGGCCATTTAAGCATAAAAGTGTGTAAAACTGACTAAGAATGAACACCAAACGCTCCAAGAGAATCCCATTTACATGGCGTTATCCTATAGGCTAAAGCTCACCCACTGTGTTTTCAAGCAAAAGCCAGGATAATAGCTGATCAGATTCCCAACTACAGACCTTTTTCGCCTTTTTTGAGGCTCATCAGTGTAGTGCAGGGTTATCTGATCAGCTTAGAGAGAGCCACCATTTGGTTTCACATAAGTCTGTATGAGGCAGTCTCCTCAACCTTTGTCTCTTGTATGCAAAACTGACTAGGGACACCCAGCTGTGGGGTTACAGAAAGTCAGTTATGAATCACTTTCTAAAATAAAGTATAGCATCATTTTACATTACAGCATGAGTTGAAAATGCCAATTCAGAGTTAGCAAAAAAAGAAAAATAGTTTGATTACCAGAATTGGCATAGTGGAAGGTCAAGAAACGGTAATCGGTCTAAATAAAATTAAAATCACTTGATGACTTCTGTGGGACAAATTCCACAAGTGAAACTGTTCGCTCTTGGTCTACACTGTAACATTATGGAACTGTTCTAAGCTCGTTTAGACTGACCAACTGCACATGGGCATTTCAATGTTATTATAGATAATGAACAGTATACTGATCCTGCAGGACAAATCATTTGGTGGAAACTAGACTAGAGGGATGTTTATAGGGCTTATTGGGGCAGGGATTTTGTTTTAGGTTGTGACAAATTATGCAGCCACTTTTGGGCATTTTGTTTGATTTGATTTAAAGGACAAGGAAAGTGTAAAATAGAATAGGGCTAGAAATGCTGTATTTTGTATACTAAACATAAACATGAACTTACTGCACCACAAGCCTAATCAAACAAATGATTTATGCTTTCAAAGTTGGCCACAGGGGGCTGTCATCTTGTAACTTTGTTATACATCTCTGTCTGACACTGGCACTGCACATGCTCAGTGTGGTCTGTGCTGCTTAGGGATCGTCAGATCATAAGTATGAACAATTCCTATCCTCAGCAGTAAATGAAGGGAGAATTTCACTGCATACAGTCAGGTTTCTTATAAAAATGGTAGACATTTTTTAATGAAAGTATATTGGAGATAGATTTCTTTTTCATTAAAGAAAGTAAAAATGTGATTTTATTTCTTTGCCTTTCCTTGCCCTTTAAAGCTTAGTTTATACTCACAGCTTGTAGCCACTAGACATAGACCTGTGTAAAAGTCCATTTTGGTCTTATATCTGAACGGTTCCTTCCAGAATGGTTCTCTCTTCTAGAGCTATTGGCTGTGAGATCAGTATGACTTTTGCACAGGCAGTAGAAATGAATACCCTCACACATCTTGGCCGTCTGAAGCGAGATGACCCCCAGGTGCACGGTGCATGAGGAAATTGGCAGCCTCAAATGCAATGTAGAGAGAAGGAACACCAGCACAGCATGGGTGATACTAGCAGGCGAAGCCTTGCTCATTTATTGCTGATGCAACGTTTCTGGGTTTGACAAACGGGTTACGCCCCAAAACGTTGCATCCGCAATAAACCAGCAAGGCTTTGCCTGTTAGTATCACACATGCTGTGCCGGTGTTCCTTCTTTTTGCACAGGAAGGTCACAGCTTACTGTTTGCCTTTTTTCTAGACAGACAAGAGAAAGAATCAGGTGAAACCATATGTCTGAATGTAGCTAGATTATTAACAATCTTAACATTACTAGAACTTTGAATACTATGCAATCTGTGAGAAATCACTATGCTTTGACTTTGTCTTTTCTTCTACCTTTTCTTACCTACCTCATACCTTTTCTCTTTTCTGCTAACTTAATTACATGCTTTATATTTTGATTCATGGTTAGTCAGAATTCTGGCTGAAGGTCACTCATTGTATAAAATATGTACCTGTACCCAAACAGGTCAATTAGTCAGTGATTATGTTTATATGATATTTCATTACATTCCAAACGTTAGTTGTGCGTTGTACAGTGTTGTAAAGTATTTAGATACATTGGTATGGTAATTACTATGGAGTCATGAACTCACTCTGTACTGTCTAACAAGAACGAGAAGACTGCAACATTTAGAGTTTTTTTTATTAGGTCTTAATTTTTTTGGTCACACTTTTAAAGAGGCAAATACCAATTTTTCTGGTAAAAAAACCCCTCAAATTTATTTAATGTCTGATGGTGTTAAAAGTCTGATGAAAAAAGTACTCCAACTCAGACCTGCCACGTACATGTAAAATTCAATGGCAGATGTCCCATTAACAATTGGAAATTTTCTGAGTTGCATTGGGTTTTTGAAAGAATTGCAGCTTTAGGACGATTTAACAGATTGTAGGTTTCGACAGCAAAAATCCGATTTGGATTTTCTTACTAGTTTATCGTGACTTTTTCAGCACAAGAAAAATTTGTGAAAATGTATTTATAAAGAGGGAAGGGGAAAGTCAGTGTGGATTTGGTCGTAGTTTTCAGAAAATATTGAGAACTTTTCAGATTTTGATAAATAACCCCCTTACTGTAAGGTAAAGGGAGAAATGCATCAAATTGGCTTTATAGCAGCTGACACATCCAAAGGAGCAAGTCTGTAACATGCTGAATGTGCCCAGGGCTCTTCCAGTGAGCACCATAAAGCTATCTTCTTCCTGCTTCTTCATTCTTCAAATTACCCAGGGCAGACGCATGTGCAGAATGGAATACCCGGCTATTTAATTAAAGATTGGCTTTTCACTCTACTGCACAAGCGAGCTGAAAGAAGGACGCCGAAAAGGATTGCTCTGTGGTGCTCACTGGAAGAACCCCGGGTGGGTGCAGTTTTCTGCTGATAGGAGCACCAGCCCATATACATTGTCTCCCATGTGTGAAGGGGACAGTCTCTGACCAAAGGTGCTGTGAGTATTGCCTATCCACTGTTGATCCTGCATGTGCTATTGTGATTGCTGTACACATCAATGTGGATTGTCTGTTCAATAAACATGTTCTTTAGTTAAGTTATAAGAACCACTGGCGCCCAATCATTTGCACCCTGAATACAGTTATAGTTGCACTACACCCTGCCTCCACCTTGCTGCAAAGGCTTATTCCCTAAGATTTAAGGTCTCATCCAGAGCAATATATTGGGAGTGGAGCCTATAGATAGAGAAAGGTGCACTCAAGTTTACTATAGCGCTACATAGTCATTTGCTATTAACACAAAATGACAGTAGTTGAGCCCCCACTTCTATGCAAACATGGCTAAGGACAAGAATCAATGGGTATAAGGGGCAGTCTCAGTAGCATTAAGACACACAATCCTGGTGCATTCTATTTTTACTAGTTCTGACTGAGTAGTCCAATGTTTCCAGCTCTTTATTTCCATGGCAACCAACAATTGTATGGGATTCCTCAACTGCATGAGAAAGGGTAACACCCCCTCTCTTGTTTCATACCTCCCTGTCTAATATTAATGAACAAAATGATAAAACCAGCATTCTATGGGGGAGCAAAGACTTGCGGAATACTGTGTTTTAATAGGGCATTTTATCTTGAGGGTATGTGTTGAGACTTGTTTTGTTAATTGAAAAGCAGGAAATCCTGGAATGCTAACAGCATTGCAGTAATAGAAACCAATAATATCTTCAGTAACAGACATGGCAATTTGGCCCTGATTGGGTAAAGTAAAACAAGCTCCAGTGGGAATTTATATATATTGCCTAAACCAAAAAAAAAGGTTGTGGTGCAGCGCATGTGGAAAGGTGCTATGCAGCTTGCTTGCGCACAGATGCGGTGCACATGCTGGCGCCTTGGGGGGACTCTGGGGCAGTAGCCCCGGTGGGCTCCAGGCCCCTCAGTCCAACCCTGTCTGAAGGCTCAAGGTGATGCAAATAGGCCTCTTCATGTACTTGGAGAGTTTATGTCAACTAGTTCTGGGACCTTGATTACTCTGTCAATATGTTCCTAGCTCAGACAAGGAAGCCAGATACCGACGTTTCATAAGGAGCCAGGACTAAACACTTCACATCTCCTGTAACTAAGCTACCTCCCAGTTGGAGGTAATAATGCTTGCTGGCAATTATCAAACAATTTGCATATGAACATTATTACTAGTGTCTAATTGTAGAAACATTATGTAACATTTAATGCAGATTATTCCACACAGAGAAAATATTATTTATCAACATATTGGTAATTACTAAATTGAGTGGGAGCTGTAATACTACTTACTTGTTTTACCAACATCTTAACCCAGCATTTCTCAGACTTGGGAACACCCTTGGTTTACACAAGCCATGTCAGTATGCTGAATGGATTCTAAACTGCAGCTCTGACTCTATATTCAATCTGGCAAACCCTGCCCTGATGAGCCCCAATAATGGCATACCCTTTTGCAATTGGGAATCCAATCAACCTACTGCCCTGGCTGTATTTTGAAAGCCACTGGGTGAAGCTAAAGTCTTAAAGGTATTCCATGTAAATTTTAGTAGGTATCCTGAGCTTCCTCACAATATTTCTTCTGCTTTGCATATGAAAGAGGGACAACTCTCCTTAACCAAAATGTTTAGTGAACTGTCAACATGAGGCAGATTTAAACAGACAGTGGTAGTGTGGGTCTTTAAGGGCGAAATGCCTTCCTGTCGGCAAGAATGTGAATCTCCAGCGGGATGGCATATGTATCTCTTCAATTTTTTTAAGTCACCTGAAGTTTCCTTGGGGCAACTTTGGAGCTGACTTTCGGAAAACCAATGTAATATGTATGCCATCCTGCGGGTGATTCACATTATTGCCGGTAAGAAGTCATTTGGGGAGATCAGTCACCCGCAGTTGATAAGATTTGTCGCTGGGTGACTAATCTTCCCATCTGCCACCACCCTAAGAACACTGGGTAAATTTTGCTGCAACCACTTAAAGGGCAAGGAAAGGCAAAGAAATAAAACCACATTTTTACTTTCTTTAATGAAAAAGAAATCTATCTCCAATATACTTTAATTTTAAAATGTGTACCGTTTTTATAAGAAACCTGACTGTATGCAGTGAAATTCTCCCTTCATTTAGTGCTTCTGGCAGGGAAACAATCACTTATGAACAGCAGGGGGAGCCCCTGCCTTACTTACCAGCCATGCAGAACTCAAGCGGACCATACTGAGCATGTGCAGTGCCAGTGTCAGACAAAGATGTATAACAAAGTTACAAGATGACAGCCCCCTGGGCCAACTTTGAAAGCATAAATCATTTGTTTCATTAGGCTTGTGGTGAAGTAAGTTCATGTTTATGTTTAGTATACAAAATACAGCATTTCTAGCCTTATTCTATTTTAAACTTTCCTTGCCCTTTAAGTCAACTAGGCATATTTACTAACCCTGTAAAATTATGCACCTAGGTAGTAACTCACACCAATCAACTTCTGCAGATATGGCCATGCATAAGGGATGGTCATCTCCTGTAGAATCTATTTCAATTATATGATTAACATACAGGTATGGGAACTGTTATACAGAATGCTCAGGACCTTGGGGGTTTCCAGATAATGGATCTTTCTGTAATGTCTACTAGAAAATAATGTAAACATTAAATTAATCCAATAGGCTGGTTTTGCATCCAATAAGGATTAATTAAATATCAGCGTGGATCAAGTACAAGGTACTGTTTGCATCACCAGAGCCAGGGTTGCCGTCAGGGGGGCACAATGGGTACTGCTGTACCGGGGCCGAGCCTTATGGGGTGCCCGGCTGTGCTGCACTTATCGAAATAGCTGGGCCCCCTTGACAGTGCTGAAGCTGTGCCACCTCTTCCGAAGTCCCGAACCCCCAAAGAGCGGAAAAGCTGAAGTCCTGAAAAGCCGAAAGCCGAACTCCCATAGAGCCAAAAGTCCCGAAGACCTGATGTCAGGAATAGAGTTGAAGTTGAAGTCCTGAAGCCGAGAAATGACCCAAATCCACAAAAGGAGCCGAAGTTCAAGTTCTGAAGCTGCAAAAAGCTCAGAAGTCGCAAAAAGAACTAAAGTCACAAAATGAGCCAAAGTTGAAGTCCTGAAGCCACAAGCTCAGTTTTACTGAACACCAATTTGTGTTTATTTTAAACCCCTAGCCACCAATCTATTATTTAATGCTCTATAGGCCACGACCCCTACCACCAATTTTATAATAAAAAAAATTTGGGGAGCCCTGGCACCAATGTTGTTTTGAAGACTTTTATGGGGGGCCCTGGTGCCAACATTCCTTTCTAACTCATCAAGGGCCCTGATGTCTGTGTGGTCTTGTAACTGTAGTGTGGGCAGGATCTGGGGTGGGGCTTTGGGGCTGTGAGAAAATGTTGTTCTAATGATTTCTAATGACGGGCCTTCACAAAACCCTCCTACAGTCTTTTGGCACCATAACAAATACATGCTCTATGTCAATCCCAGAAATGCTGCAGAAATGTATTTGTTTCTAAATTAGGTCATAATATTCAAAGTATCATTTCATGATTTTCATTACTTAAAGGAGAATTCACTTGGGAACTGAGCAACGTATCAGCGCATAGGCGCATGTGCAGTTGGAGCAATCTTCCTGTTCGCAACAACTGTGTACAGTATGCGGCGAAAGTCACAGAGATTGTCGAAGGGAAGGGAGAAGACCCAAAGATCTCTTAAGATGGTGCCTGTGAACTCCGATGCCTGAATCTGCACCGAAGGGCAAGTAAAATGTTAGGGATATTTGCCCTGTGTAGTAGCTAGGCTGGGGGGGGGGGAGGAGGGAGTTCTATGTAGGGGAAGGGTTTTTTAAAGAAGGGTTGAATTCTCCTTTAAGATTATAAGTGAATCTAGATATCTAATTATTCTGGAGATTACCTCTGTTCCAAATTGGTAGTGAAGTAAGGCTAAGCCCAAGTGATATGGAGGGAGGCAAAACAGTCAGGATTTTGTTTCATGCTCAGACTGGAGTGCAGACTCACAGAATCAAAATTATAATACCTAGCTACGTTCCTCATGACCTTGCAGACACGTGTGCATATTGCTAAACAGTTTCCTATGAATACACATAAAGGTTTAGGGGGAGCCCCTACAAACTTCACATGGGCAACTTGGAGGCAATTAATCTGGTTTCCATTGTTGGATAATAACATTTAGCAGATTTTACTGTGCAGAGTGAAACACGGTACGCAGAGCACAATATGTTGATTGAGAGGCTCTTGGCTCCAACACAGGAATTTTAACAGTAATTAGGTATTTAATAGCTACTCCAATTTGTATGTGGTATAAGTATGGTTAATTGAACAATAAAACCCAATATCAGCCTGCAAGATGAGCTTTGGCCTGTGACAAATATCATAACCGGAGTCAGATTATTTCATATGTTGAGCTTTAGTAATTATTTTGCAGTAATTTGTTCTGACCTAATTTGCTTATTACTGAAGGAACCCGAACAGATAATGTATGTATATTCTGAAAGGTTCCCCATAGCTGAGTTCTAATTATTGTAGCTTAATAAATGGTAGTTCGCCAGAAACCATTGTCATGCTGTTCCGACAGACAGAAATCTTCCTAGCTATTAAAGCACAACTTTAATTACAATACACCAATTAAGAACACAATAGGACACAGAGCAAATAAGAGAACCTTGCTGTAGCTCCAATAGAACCCAGACATATTGTTATAGAAAGTATTATACTGCATATGGGATATAAGGGTGTCAGTACAGGGAATTATTAGAAAATTGCCTACCTAGTCAATAAAAATAAACTGTTTGAAATTGTATTTTACTTTTAGTTTGACTAAGCAATGTTTTGTTTCCTCTTCAAATTTGGAAACAATTTAATATAACCTGTAAAGCATACCAACTCCTTGCAGATAATTCCCAGGTTGGAATCCAACCTATGAACCAGGCTGTATAAAAGCAGTACCTATACTGACCATATTTTAACTAGTTTTAACTCATTTTATTTCTCTTTACTCTTTTCTTTTTCACTATGGTCCTTATCACTGCTAGTTGTGTGATTTGTTATGATGACATGTGTTCTAGTAAACATGCAGCTAGTGCCAATGCAATCAAATGCACATGTACCGCTCTGATAGCTGATGTAAGTATATGTACATCTGTCCCAGTCTGGGTCCCACAGATGATCATTACATGCCAAACCAAGTTTGAAAACAAGTACTGTGATGGGATGGGTTTTTCTGCCAGAATCAGTGCACCATCTCAATTTCTAGTAACTATTAAATGTGTATTGTGCCAGTATTTTAGTTGCCATTTAGAGTCAATTATTTTGGGAAAAAAACAATTCCAGAAATCTAAAGAATGCTATGAATACTAGGGCACAATTCCTGGCAGCTACTCACCAACCCGTTTCCAACATGTCTGTGTGTGTTCATTCATTTTGGAAAACTGGGCACTGGGTGCACTGGAGACTCAAACAACTTGAAAAATTTCCTGCATTACCACCATCCCTCAGATTTCCTTCCTGCAACAGGCCTTTATAGATTCTTTACTATTTACTAGGGATGAACAAATCTGTCCCATTTTGCTTTGCCAAAAAAAATCACAAAAAACTGAAAAAAAAATTTGCAAAACGGTGACAATTTTAACTAATTGAAAGTCAATAGGTGACAACATTTTTTATGTGTGACAACTTTTTCTCACTCCAAATGCATTAAGGCAATGGGCAATTTTTCTTGGGGCAACTTTTTTTATATCTGCAACTTTTAGAAGCAAATTTACAAAATTCACGTGAATAGATCGTAGTTCGATCGAATATGATCGAATTACGATTGTATATCGTAATACCGAATTATCGAATAGATTGAATGATCGGATATTCGATCATTCGATGATCGAAGGAATCAAAATTTTAAAAACCTTTGACTGCCTACTTCGCCAGATTGAACCTACTGAATTGCAATAGAAGCCTATGGGAATCCCCCATAGGCTTTTTTGACTAAGTCCTGCTCGAATACCATTCGTATTCATTGAGAAATCGAATATTGAGTAAAATGATAGCCTAAAACTATTTGATAAGCGTTCGATAGTCGAATAAATTCGTAGGATTTTTGGGGAATAATAGTAAATTTGCCCCCTAGTGTAAATACATTTAAGTCAATGACGTTTTTTCTCATGGTGACAATTTTTTCTTTGCAATTTTTTTGTCACAGTGAATTTTTCATGGCAAATTCTTGGTGCAGTTTCGCAACAGATGTTAAAATGCAGAATTTTGCCACAATACTCGTGCTAAATGGTGAAGTCTTTTTGTCATGAATTCTCCACCTGTTAAAGCATGAGTTTGAATTTGCTTTGAGCAAAGCATTGCAGCCTATCTGCACAGAAAAAGATTAGTTCCTGCATTTAAGTGGGCTGCATTTTAGAGGGCATTACAAGCTGACAAAGAATGAATATGCCAACAAGGGTGCCTATGCTAATGGTCAGATTCATATACACGTTATATAGAAAACTACAGTACTGGTAACAACATCAAACAAAAAGTCTCAGTTTCCTTCCCCTATTACAGCTGTAGGTTTCTGTAGGCTGCTAGCTAAAAAACTATAGGTTGATATCCTGGCCATTGAGTCACCTAGTGAGTCAATTATTGTGCTACCATATCCATACAGACACATCAAAATTCATTACTTCATTATTCTCCTATAGATGCTCCAGTATTTTGGGCAATAGCTCCCACCACTCTTGGCTGGCTAGCCAATGACTCCAATCACCTAACCAAGACCTTTCTATAGATATCAGGCTGAAAATCCTAGGGTCATTTTCCTACAATTCTTGAGCAAAAATGTGTGAAAACCTCATGTACTAACATCTAAATATGACTCACATAGGAAGCAACAGAAATTATTTTGGGCATTGTGACTCAGTCTGCAATAACCCTGGGGGCTAGAAGTTGTACTTGACTGAGGATGGAGATTTTTCTGCTGTTAAAGGGAGACATGGGCAAGTTGCTGAACAGTATCAATGAAACAAAAATGATCCTGTTAATAACTTGTTTTTTTTGGTTGGTGCAAGGGAGGAGGATGTTACAATAAAGCAAGGTGCTTTGCTCAGTTAAACAATCCTATCTGTGTTAAATAACACATCAGAAAGTATAAGGAGGAATTACCAGCAGGGAATTGCCAAGTAATTAGTTCTGTTAGGCAGATGACATACAGTTGCTGCAAGGAGGGGCCTTTCCTAGTCATATGCTAAACAGTTTTAGCAGCCCAGCAATTTCATCTGTTATTATTATTTAATTCTGCGCCATCACCAACAGAAATACAATGGAAACTATGCAAATCTATCTTTGTCTTGTGTTTTTCCCCCTCCTGTTCCAGTCTGATCAAGTTCCAAGCAAAATGTTAGAAATATGAACCAGCACGCAGCTACTCAGAATTTCATTTTGATAAAGTTTGGCACAAGAAACAGTGCTTCCCAACTAGCCTACTCAGAAATATAACTACTGTATGATGCTGCTCATAGTGATTATATGTACTGTAGGGACCAGGTGCACATGTCCCAAGCTTTCAGCAAAAAGTGGCAGAACAATAACTAGATATTAGTTTTTTTCCCCCCTTTAATCATATCAGCCTATGATTTTGTGCAGCATAGTATGGAAAGCATACAGTTGTATTGACCTTACAAAAATGTGAATAAAAATATATTTTTATTATATCTGTCTATATATGATTCAATGAGTGCCTGCCCAAGTTATAGTTTTTGACATTTCTGGTGGCCCTAGAACAGAATGTTGCTCCACACCACATCATCATTTCATAACAATTTGGTCTAGGATTGTTCCCTTTTCTGAAAAAACAACAACTGACCTTCCTATATCTTTATCTCACTTTCCTATTAATAAAATAGACTTTTAGTACCATTTTTCCTGACAAGGTGGCAAGCCTAGTTTGGCCCCATATTTGGTATATTGGACATTTATCTACCTATGTTGACAAACTGGACACTACTAAATATAGCTTTTTTACTATGTATTTCTCTATAGGCTATTAGTATGGTTATTAAGCTCCAAATCATTAATCCTCTCTGCATGTATGTATTTATTCAAGTGAGTTGAAGGTGACATACTGTTTTACTTCGAATATAGACAACTGTGCTAAAAAGCGGAAATTATAGAGTAAAAATAGGACATATTCATTGCTCCCCTCCCAAATCTGAGCCACATGGGTTTTGTGCAGCTAATTAGAATGCACCAGGCATTAGTCTGTGCAGCCTTCACCAGTGATAATAAGAGACAGAATTTTCTCTGTAACGCTAGAACAGGAGAGATGAGAGCCTGGGCAGGATAATGCTGGATAGAATTGCCTCCACGGTCACAGATTTTATATTCATCTTCCATTTCATATTAGTTTTTTTGCAGCAGCCCTGTTATCAGAAGAAGCTGTCGTTAGCGAAACGCATCAGGTGTGACATCACTTCCGGTCAGTGAGTGGATGCACAGTTGTACAGACGCCGGCAGAATCCATCTCTTTGCATTGCAAAAGTTCATCGCCACAATCTGCACCATAACACTGGAGAAAGTGGTGGTTTGATATGCACTCAGAAGTGTGACTTATGTAAATGCAATAAGTTTCAAGCCCTTTTTAAAAATACAAAGGCAAATTACACTATGGGCGCTGTCCCTGGTTTTTTAATTTCTTTACAGAAAATTTAATATATTGAAGTTGATACTGATATGCTGTTTTGAAATCAAGAATCTTGTAAATTGCTGATCCCACTAGTGAGTGGGCGAGCCACACACTGAGTTTTATTATTTAGAGAAAACATCATTGCACCTTGCTTTAATTCACTCTACCTTTTGAAGAAAGCACTATAAGCACCTTGTTTTACTTGATTATAATTTTATTTTGAAGATAGCAATATGTAAAAATCACTATAGCACTACAGAACAATCGAAAGACTTTCCATGCTTTGAGACACACACAGATTAGTTTTGCAACACCCTGGTGACTGTACTGAATATTAACAATATTGCACTAGGTTCTATTTGTTTTTTTCCATAGCCTGTGGTGCTGATCTATGATCTTTAGTTTGACTTTCTGCAAGGAGTTTATATACTCTCCATGGTTTCCTCTCACACTCCAAAAACATAGGGGCAGATTTATCAAGAGTAGAATAATAGTACAATCGAATTTGAATTTTTGAGTGTTAAAAATCACACATTCCAATTTTGATCCCCCTATTCAAATGTAAATTAGAATTGGAGATTTATCACACCTTGATCATGGAAACAGTCCTAATTCGAATATTCGCCACCTACAACCTGCTGGGTTTATTTATAAATACATATAAAGATACCCGTTGAGCCATTTGGAGATGTTCATAGACTTTCAGGGGGAAAACCTCGATTTGTACAAATCGAATATGAATCGAATACAATTCAATATTTCAGGTCAGAACCATTCGATCAAATATTAGACATTATAATTTTTCTCTTAAATAACCTCCCAGCCGAATTGTGAGTATATTCCAATTAAACGCCTTCCCTCACTCTGTGCTGGCTTAAATGAAAAATCGATTAAGCAATGTTAAATCATAGTGCAGATAACATGTATTCTTACAGGTATCCACTTACAAGCAATTTGACTACAATACTTTCTTGTGATGGATACAATATACTGTACTCCCTGCTACAACCTGCAAGTTTTGATGTCTTTTTCCTGGAGTCTAATAAGATATGATCTAGTGATGACATTTCCCGAATATATCCTATGCATGTCAGGCAAATGACAACATTTAAACTGTGCAGAATAGATCTTGTTGCCAACATCTGCTAGTTTCTATACTGGTTTAGGGTATCCGTAAGCAGGGTAGGTGTCAGTAGAAGACAGCTGCACATAGAGTTCTGCGCGGGTCCATTTTTTTGGGACCCGCAACCCGCAATCCGCAACCTGGACCCGCGACCCGCATTCTTACCCGCTTGGACCGCGACCCGTACCCGCAACCCGAGATCAACAACCCGGACCCGCGACTCGCTGACCATCAAGTATCAGGAAGTGCTATCATTGTAAACCAAAAGTGACATCATCGGAAGTAGCCGTGATCAGAAAAAAAGGAGTAAAACAGGAAGTGCTGTCAATTTAAACCGGATGTGACATCTTCAGAAGTAGAAATGCTGAGAAAAATTAGTAAAAATTGCTATAGCGAGGATCCGCGACCCGACCCTCAACCCGCCAATCTGCAGAACCACTGGCCCGCTTCTATACCCGCACCCAGAAATTCTATGAGCAACCCGCAGGGTACCATAACTAATTTTTTTAACCCGCGGGTACCCGACCCGATGCAGGACTCTAGCTGCACAACAGTAACAGGTTCATATTGTCATATTTCTTTAACACTACAAGGGACTTAATTGAACCAGTATATCAACCAAATTATTAAGTCTGAATATATGTAGAAGCTAAGTAGGACTTATTTTATAAAAGGGTTAAACTTTATGTACTATATGGACTACTACTAGTGACATGCAGGTCAGAACTAACCCACAAAACCTTAAGCCCCCTATCTCTTGCAAAAATTTGCCATTTTAGGACTCATATCCAACTTGTACCCGCATCTTCTCTCTCTGGGGCAAATTTACGAAGGTCCAAATTTTCGCTCCAAAAATCTTTGCCATACTTGCCCAACTACATCAGATGTTAATTTGCTACAACTACATGTATTCATCAAAATGCAAAATTCATCTTGGCAAATGAACGCTGGTGTATAGTATAAAAATTAGTCAGGGCATTTGTAGCGTTGCTTTCTTCCTAGAGAAACTTCATTTACAAATGCTTACGTCAATTTAAATGGTTACACAAGTGTAAATAACATATATTTAATAGTTACAACTTTTAAACATTATCCCACATTAAAATATTTTTTTATGATTTTTTTGAAATACAGGATATGATGTCACTGACATAGTCATTTTAAGGATGTAGTTTCATCATAACAATTTGCAAGGTAGAAACAGGCGAAGTAGACTTTGGAGAAAATAGGAAAACATATAGGAAAGTTTATACTTTGATAAATTTGCTGATTAAAGGTCCTTCGCCTGAGCGAAACTTCGTCTGGGGAAACAACGCTAAAGTTCTTTAACACTGAGCTTTTTCGCTATCGATTTGTTTAGCAAACAGGTGAATTTGCTGCAAATTGTCATATTGGTGAATTTTCACCAAAAAAACGCAATCTGTCCTTTAGTAAATGTGCCCCTGTGTACGTTACTTAGGTGTGCGCCTCTGAAAAGAGGGGCAAATTCACTAACATGCGGAGATTCGCTAGCGACACCTTTGCCACACTTCACCAGGCATAAATTCGCCAAGGTGCCACTAATTCACCTGGTCTGAGGTGGCGAAGGCAAGTCTGGCGCAAGAGGTAATGTTCAGTAAAGGAAAAAAACTGAGTGAATTAGTGTAGTTACCTCCATTCGCCTGATCACAACTTTGCCAGGTGTTAGGGTGTAAAGTTACACAAGAGCCTATCAACTTCGCTAGTGAATTTACGTCAGCACCAGTTAGTAATTCAGTGAAGTGGTAAAATAAGGTCACGCTGGAGAATTTGTGCTAGCGTTTGCCACTTTGCCCTTTAGTGAATTTCCCCCAGAGAATCTTCAGGAACAGTCTGACGAGCACCAACACTAACCCGTAATGGTTAGCCAAATTTCAACTCACTACAGGACATGGCAGGTTTTGGGTAAATCCGCACGCACATCACTAACTTCTACTATGTGGCAGTTGATTGATCAGCCTATAAGTCTATTATTTTGTGTGGTTCTCGGTCTGGAAGCAAGAACATAATTCAGTATTTTGGAGACTTCTTAGTAATTGGCACACACATAAGAACACTGACCAGAATATTGGAATTCACTGATCACAATTAGGTACTGTTATGTGGAAGTGTGTATAAATATTCACACATTTCTACATCAAACATTTTTTAACTTGACAAAGAATATAAAATATGGAAATGCAAATGATTTTCCCTCACCCATTTCTGACTTGCTTATAGAAGACTAAAGAATACACACTGATGTATCTTTTTTAACATGAAGCAAAACATATTACTGCAAACCAAGTGCCACATCCTACTAAGCTGGTTGACCCCGAGCCTTACATAGGGAAGTTTTAGATGTATGTATGTTTCAGTGTATAAGCAATGAACACTTTACATTCAATAATATTTTTCTGCTAAGGTTGCCTGGGTAGTGTGCTCAGCTTGAACTCTCTGATGACAAGAGAAACTCCCAGGAGATAGTAGTATCTGCTGCTTTAAACCTATACAGTGGAACTTTGAAGGGACAACCCCAGATCTTATTTATTATCACAGAATCAGAGCCTGCATTCACAATACTCTGGGTTTATAGTGTTTATAGTAAATACAAAAGAGCAGAAATGAGTGCCAAAATTGGGTCAATGGCAGTTTGCATTACATCTTTTATTTGATATCCATATAATGTAGACAGAAGGAACACATTCCATGCCAAATTTTGTGGTAGTTCCACTCTTTTGTTTTTTTGCTGTTATTAAAAGGATTCTGTCAGGATTGTTATATTCTGTACTTGATTATTACATTACACTGTGTATAGTGCAAATATTTTATTTTACAATTTCAAATGTTATTCTTGAAGCAATAAATGTATTTGTTTAGCTGTAATATTGCTATGTAGGCAACCATCTCAGGTCATTTTTCCTGGTCATGTGCTTTCAAAAAGAGCCTGGTCATATGTTTTCAGAAAGAGCCAGTTACCCAGACTTGGATTTTTACCACTGTATGCTGTTCTCATATCTACCACTAGGTGGGGAGCATGGGAGTATTTTTAGAAATGCCAGATTAATTTAGTTGTTATCTTGCTACTTTCCCAATGTTCTGTTGTAGGCTTCTGCGGGGAAGGGAGTGGGTGATATCACTTTCACATGAAGTGTAGCGGTAAAGAGAAAAATATGAAAAAAATTATCCTGTAATTCCAAATTTTCGGGTATCGGTACATATGCATTTAAGAATGTAATTCTGAATAAAGAATTTTATTATTGTTATATGAAATTTGTGATCATTTGGTTTTGCCTTTGGTTCTGTATTTTTTCTCTTGGCCTTTGACCTGCCTTATACGTTTCCCATTATTAAGGATATGTTTGGCTCAGTAGTAAAATGACTGAAGTGACAGAAGTTTATTAGAGCACAAGTCACATGACAAGTAAACCTGGTAACAACATGTCTAGCCCCATGTCAGATTTCAAAATTAAATAATAAAAAACAGTTTGCTCCTTTGAAAAATGAATTTCAAAACCTTCAGGAGGGGTGCTATTAATTGATGTATTTTAAAAAAAAAACTTTTTTCTGATGACAGAATCCCTTTTAATACTACAAAGAGCAGACTAATCCAGTAGACCATGTTTTCAAGCACTAAAGGACATAGCTGTTCACAGAAATCAGATTTGACTGTTTTTCAACAAACTATCCTTCCATGGCATAAGAAGTGGCTCCCAAACTGATCATTGTGCACCCAATCAAATTCGATTTCACATGATAAAAGATCATATTAAGATGTGATATATATTCCCATCAACCCTCTTATTGCCTTAAAGGGCAAGGAAAGGCAAATAAATAAAATCCCATTTTCCTTTCTTTAATGAAAAAGAAATCTATCTCCAATATACTTTAATTAAAAAATGTGTACCATTTTTATAAGAAACCTGACTGTATGCAGTGAAATTCTCCCTTCATTTAGTGCTGTGGATAGGAATTGTCAGAAGGTCCCTAACTTCTGGCAGGGAAACAATCATAATTATGAACAGCAGAGGGAGCTCCAGCCTTACTTATCAGCCATGCAGAACTCAAGCAGCTTTGTTTTTTGATTATTTATGACGATCCCTAAGAAGCCCAGACCACACTGAGCATGTGTATGTAGTCTAGTCTTACAAAGATGTATAACAAAGTTACAAGATGACAGCCCCCTGTGGCCAACTTTGAAAGTATAAATCATTTGTTTGATTAGGCTTGTGGTGCAGTAAGTTCATATTTATGTTTAGTATACAAAATACAGCATTTCTAGCCTTATTCTATTTTACACTTTCCTTGCCCTTTAAATGTAAGTTGTGAAAATTTTAAGTTCTGTACATTACATGCAAGAGACCATGGTTAAATAACAAGTTGGAATCTAAGTAGGATACCTCCTAAATTGTAAATGCTAATTAGAGGTCTTAAATGCTGTCCTGCCATTTCCATGCATACAATGCAATTGCTATATTTAATAATGTAAGACTGCCCTCCTGCCTGGGTACCCTTAACTGAATGTGTAAAACAGTCATCCGATGGGATGATCTCACTGTTAAAGAGACTAATCAATTATACAGTATAAAATAATCCATGAATGATTTCTTGCCAATATTAAACAGTAGCACTCGCTTTGTAGGAAGATTAAAGAATGAAGCACAATAATAATTCAGAAGAATAAAGGATCCTTATTCTTTTTGGATCATACAGAATTTTGGTGCTGACCCCCCAATCATCTAAGAGGGACACTTTGCAGTCACCAAACTAAGAGGCAAAAAATGAGGCAATATAAAATATATATAAAATAAATATATCAGTTGCATTTCTATTTGCACTATGACTGCAAAAAACTTTTGTTCTTCCTAAGTTAAGTGACTATTTTTTCTACAGCTGCGTGTGCTAGGACTTCGTGAAAATGGCACTCGAAAACCAAAGCCTGGAAGATAGGGAAGTTTAAGAGTAACAAGTATTTTCACAACTGACACAATATGCAACATAAATTGGGCGCCCATGAAAGGCAGGAAATGCCACAAATATAATCAAATACACTGCCATAACAACCTCAGTTGTTTTTTTCATGGTTTCATTTGAGGAAGCAAAACAAAAAAAAATAAGCATCCAAGAATTTCCTGGGCTTTTTTTTTTACTACAGGACTGTATCAGGATGACAAGAACTGTGAAAACAATGAATGCCTCGCAACAAAAAAAAAAAACATACCAATTACATATGTTCCTGAGATCAACCATGGTCATGCACAATATTGTAAATTGCCTTTCATCCAAACTCACTCACAGCTAATTGTTCTATGGTTTCATTAACGGCAAATTACGCAAGTTGAGGTGGTGGGATGTGATCCCTTTTTCATTTGTTATTCCTTTAACCAAAACATCATAAAAAACTGGGTAATCACAGCTGCACTAAGTGTGATTTTTGCTTTGCGCTGCCTTTCACACGATGCAGGCATCAAATGGAAAATTAGAGGTGAGTTCCTGAAAGAGCTATCCGAGCTTCTTAGTGATAATTAAGTGCCAATCCAGAGTTACCAATGACAACTTTGTTTTTATTATGTAAACTCAAAGCACAGAGAGGAAAAAAGGGTCTTTGGAGTTACTTTAACCATAGACGTACAATAGCACAGTGAGTATGTAATTACATTGTTTCTTTGGGTTGAAAAAAATGTTCATTGGTGCAACCACACTGCATGTCTCTCACTTCAGTGTAAACATATACTCACACAAGTGCAGAAACAGATAGAAATGTTCATAAATTCATATAAATACAGATACTAAGTAAGGGGGTGATATATCAAAGTCTGAATTGGAATTTTTGCAACACAAAGATTTTTTTGTGCACTGCAATTCTCGAATTCGAATTATGCTTTCAAAAACTTGTTATGCATAAATATATTAAGCTCTAACAATATACTCGAATGATAAACTTTGGCCTCTAAGAAATAAGTAAACTCAGTATTAATTATATCTTAATCTGAAACAAGTACAAGGTACAATTTTATTATTATTGCAGAGGAAAAAGGAAATAATTTTAAAAAAGTTTTGATAAAATGGAGTCTATGAGAGATGGTCTTTCTGTAATTTGGATAATGGATACCATACTTGAATATGTTTGCATATTTTTTTTTTAATAAAATTACTGCAGTGGTATAAGGTGACAGTGTAGGTAGGGAAGGTAAAAGTAAAAATAAATACGAATAGCAGCTTTTGTGAAGAGATATAGGAGGGAGAATGAGATTCCATCTCATAGCTGGAAACCGACTAAAGTCACATTTTTAGGGGACCTGAAAAATAGTGTAAAATCATGGAAATATGGAAGATTCTGTGTTAATGAGAAATCCAGTGTGTGTGTGTGTGTATTGCGTAACCTTTTACACAGTTTTTATTCTGCACAGAGGTGCTTCATATTGCAACTAAGGGTTGTCACCTTTTCTGGAAGAAGTACCTGCCTTTCTACTATTTTATTTTCTTCCATTTTCAATACATTGGCATAACTAGCATGTTTAGCAGTCAGGTCTGGCACAGTGACAGACCTGAATCTTTTTGCATATCAGTGATAAAAAATAGCAGAAGGTTGAGGACCTTCATTATGCATTTAAAATAGGAGAAAACACTTGGCAATAAATGATTTTAAGCTATGCCAGCTTCATATGTTTGCTTACCAATTTAGTGCCTGTCTTCAAGGAGAAAACGGAAAGCAAAAGTGGCCAAGCAGTGGCAAGAACCTGAAATAAAATTTTGAACTGTTACATACAGTACAAAAAAACAAATGACCACAACTAATAAATACAAAGCAAACCTATCTCTTTCAGCTGGTTGTCATTGAAGTATCAATCAACTGGCTATACAACATTTTGCAGCTTATCTCTCTAAAAGGCAGAATTATCAAATTCTAATTTAATGTTGGTGTTTTATTTTGCCAGTGTTCATGCATGAAAAGAATTGGATTGTTTCTCATGTTATTTTCAGATATTTATAGAGGTATGAGAACCATTATCCAGAGAGATCCAAATTACAAGCTGGTCGTCTCCTGTAGACTCCATTATAATCACATAATTCACATTTTTAGACAATAATAAAACAGTATACTTTATTCCAGCTACGATATAATTAATTATTTAATGTTTAATGGATTACGGTATTACCTAAATATTATAGCATAAACAATATAAGTATGTGTAACCTTTACTAAGAAATAATGTAATCACCAATGGCAAAACTCTCTGTTTGACGCTTACTGGAACATCTCAATTAAACTTAAAGGGGTTGTGCACATTTGAGTTAACTTTTAGCATGATGTAGAGAGTTATATTCTGAGACAATTTGCCTGCATTGATTTTAATAACAGACTGGAATATGAATAGGAGAGGACCTTACTAGAAAGAGGAGCAATACAAAGTATCAGCAATAATAAGTGCGTAGCCTTACATTTGCTTTTAGATGGGGTCAGCGATGCCCATCTGAAAGCTGGAAAGAGTCCGAAGAAAAAGGTAAATAATTATAAAACTATAAAAAAATAAATAATGAAAACCAATGAAAAAGTTGCTTAGAATTGGCCATTCTATTACATACTAAAAGTTTAAATAAAGATTATAAAAACAAACAAATACATAAAAATTTAAGCAAAATATTCAGACTCTTGTGGCTGGAGATCCTGCTGAAATCCAATGTTTATATCACTGTAGGATTTAAAGCCCTTAATAGTATTAAATAGCTGAGTAACTGACATTATGAAGCTTACCAAACTAAAGGTACAACTCCACATCAATTCCAGAATCAGGTCAACTGCATAAAAAACATTTTTTAATATGCTTGACTGCACTAATAATACCTGTCCTCTGATGATAAATCACTCTCCATTTCACCCTCCAAAGATGGAATTCTGATGGTATTTTTACACTGGTATTAAAAAATTAAAACATACCATTAATGAATTTACTGGACTAGTCTAGCCATGTGTTTGCATGTGCCATCATGTGCTCTGCTGCTGAATAGATAGAATAGATCTGCAGCAAGTTTTACTTAGAGCACATACTCATGTTCAAAGACAAGAGCCCATCATCCTAACCCTGTAACCCCCAGCCATAAATCAGCAGTAACCTCTGCCAGTCTTACAAGTGAGCACGGCCTCACACTTCAAGAAGCAATAATTTAGTGAGTAGTAATCAGCATATTTTTTTTCCCCTTTCTCTGAAATACTTGTGCTAAAATATAACTTCAAGGTAAAATACTACATATTACATTTATCTGTTGTTAGCATGTTTCTTCCCTTCTCTGTTCAAACACTCTACAGTCTGGTCTTTAAATTCCTGTCTGTTGAAGGGGCTATTCATCTTTAAATTACTTTTTAGTATGATGTAGAAAGTTATGTTCTGAGACAATTTGCTATTGGTCTTCATTTTTTCTTATTTGTGAATAATATTATTTTGAAATATGACTCGAAAAGGGCCTGAATAGAAAGAGGAGTAAGAAAAGAAGCAATAACAATACATTTGTAGCCTTGTAGTACTTTTGTTTTTTTAAATGGGGTCAGGACAAAAGAAGTAAAAGAGCAAAGCAAATAACTCATAAACTAAAAATTTAAAATAATGAAGTTTACAATTTTGCTAGGAAATGGACATTCTATAACATATTAATATTTACCTCAAATGTGAACCTTTAACTGTTAACATGAGGATCAAGATGAACAGGACAGTATAAAAACACATTATGAAAAAGGACCTTTACTGGTAGAATGACGACTTTCACCAGTAACTCAAGCCATCATCCAATCGTTGGCATTGTAAGAGGGGGGTTTTAAACAGGACAAAGTTACAAAAAATATATTTTCATTTTTAACACTTCAACAAAGCACCTAGTTAGAAACGGGAGACCTCTTATTTTAATCTCTTTGATAACCTGTGAGGTGAAAACATTTTTGCATGTTTTTGGAGATGGAAACCTACTGGTTCCAGTTTATATTATTTATAGAAGTGCAAAATAGAATAAGAAATAATAATACAATATGAGCCCCTTTCATTTTTCACCTTTGCTCTTAGTTGCACTAATCACAGGGGTATGCTGCTGAGCCAAAACAAGTTTAATGGAAGCTTTGTATGATCCCGGGGAAAGGAAGTTCCTTTCTCTGTGCTGAGAGCACTAAAAATAGCATAGTAAACTCTGCATGTCAGGGATTACTGGTGCTTGTAAACTCTACTACAACGCTGCATTAATTCAGCAAGAATACTGTCATGCAGCCTGCTTTGGGCATCAGGCACAATCAGTCGTTATGGGAACTGTGATGAGCAGAGAACACTTGTTTAGTGTTTTCCTGTAGTGCACTATCACCCCCAAATGGATCCTTGCTTAAACTTATCTTTCCACGGGAGTGGTTTGCTCCACTTGCAGTCCATACAAAACATGTAGCAACTTGCTCGGGATACTTTGCTTGAAACCACAACGCCCCACCCTGCAGCTGCACAGTAATGTCAATACTCTGCATTAAATGAAGTGTTGCTTAACCCTCCATGGCTCAATTCTTCATCTGCTTCACTGATCAACCCGAAAGTACCCCAAGAGGGACTCTATAAAAATTTACATTCTTGTTTTACCTAACAGATTGTAATGTTATTTAATTTGATAGTGATTACTGAGGCGTTGATCAGAAGAAAAACATGAGGGGAAATTTGATCTGTCTAGAGGGCATCATTCTAGCCATAAAATAAACAGGACACTTTCACATGTTCCTCTGAATTTAGCACATGGGTTTTCACTTACTGTAGCTCCGTCTGAATTTTCATGTCAGTGACAGCATGGCTTCTCAGGCTCCCACGAGCCAGGATTAAAACTGCAGCACAACTTGACACATTCTGGAACATGATTCAACTATTTTCACCAGGCCAGATACTGAAAATTTGTTTGATTCACTGAATGATTGAATTAAGAATGTAGCTAATGCATTTCAGTTTCCAGCCAGGCCACATATCTGGTGTACGTCTACGAAGACCGCAACTTCAGATGTTGCTCCAGTGTAAAACATGTCTAATATTTATGCATGAATGTGATTTTTTTTTAAACTGGGTAAACAAGTGCATTCTTTTTTTGGACTATAGCATGTACCATATACTCTTATTTATAGCACAACAACAATGTACAGCTACAGGTGCTTTGCAGACAGTGGTAGCAAATAGGCAGTAGGGCCAAAGGAGGAGAGGCTACTATAATGAGCTGTGCTGCTGCAGCTGCGTTACTATATCCTTACCATATGAGGCCAGACATAGCACTCATTCATTTCAATTCGGATTGCAACCACATAAAAAATGGGGCCAAACGGGGGTAGATTAATGCAGAAGATCCCTGAGGCTTTTTTCTATTATTATTTCATTTTTTTCTTTTAATATTTATATTTATTTGCTGCTGGATCCACTTGAGTGTACTTGCTGGGAGTTGTGCAATAGTCAGAATCCAAACTCTCAGCATGAGCATGTGCATGCACCCAGATGCAAGCAGATCCAGTGCTGTCAGTGGCATGTGCTGATCTGCATGCATCTGGGCATCTTCTCGCAGTAGGTGCACCTGATTGAACCCAGCATTTATCTGCCACAGGAGCCAAATCTATATCTTGTTTACTTAAATATCAGTTAATGCAAACTGCAAACTGAAGGTTTTACTGTAAGTAAATATGCAGAATGGAATTGATGTAATAACAAAACTGAAATTAAAGATTTAAACCTAATATTAACATACCATATTGGGAACACATATATACTTCTGTGTTGTTTACACATACAGTACATGTGAAACAGGATTCAGAACATCACTTATAGTTTTTTAGAATACAGTTCACATTATTCGTGAGCATATGCTCAAGCAAACAATGAGACATACTGCAAAACGGCACGTACCCTGATGCATGCACAACTATACAAACATGTGCACAGTGAGTACCTTTTACATAAAAGCAGGCAATGTGTACATTAATACCTCCATTTGCAGACACACAAACCCACACAGTTTTTAGTCTAAAGGCCAACATTATGTATGAGTGTAAATACACCATTACTTATTCAGTTTGATGCTGTCACCCATATACACAGGCAAACACTGGCACTGCAAATTAGTAGAAGGGAACACATACATAAACCAGATTTAGTTTACATGTTCACAGACAGACAGACAATAGCATATACTTACAGACAGTTACAGCTGAGCACAATTGTATATAGCATGAAAAGCAGACAATAGTGCACACCTACGCATACCACGGAACAAATAAGAGAGACAGGTAAAGTATTAGGTGTGAGGGGTGAAGTTTAAAGCTGCAATGACACAACAAAAGGACAGGGGGACTCAGCTTCCCCAGCAACAGTGTGTGAGTTAGAGAAGGTGCTGATGACATGACATACAGCCCCTATATTCTGTGAACTCATTTTAGTAAAGCTGAGGGCTTGCCATGACTGGCAGATTTCTACCATGGTGTTGTATAAAAGCATGGACTCCTCCCAGGCAAGCTTTAGCTTGGATACACTATATTGTCAGGCCATGATTAAGTGCCCTTAGGGGCGGTTCACCTTCAAGTTAACTTTTAGTATATTGTAGAAGGGCCAATACTAAGAAGCCTTTCAATTGGTCTTCATTATTTATTTTTATAGTTTTTTTTAATGATGAGCAATTTTCTTCTGTTTCTTTGCAGCTTTCAAATGGGGTTAACCGACACCATCTAAAAACAAATGCTCTGTAAGGCTACAAATGTATTATTTGCCACTTTTTATTACTTATCATTCTATTCAGTCCCTCTCCTATTCATATTCCAGTCTCTTATTCCAATCAATGCATGGTTACTAGGGTAATTTGTACCCTGGAAACCAAATTGCTGACACTGCAAACTGGAGAGCTGGTGAATAAAAAGCTCAATGACTCAAAAACCACAAACAATAAAAAATGAAAACCAATTGCAAATTGTCTCACAATGTCACGCTCTAAATTATACCAAAAGTTAACTCAAAGGTGAACAACCCCTTTAAGACCTATAGAGATGTTTTTTAATATACTATGTGCCCATAGTGTAGTTTATCAACAGCCATGTGATCAATTATTTTTCATTTTGTCCTGAACGACAGTAAATTCAGCTTCACAATGCATCTGCTTTCGGCTGGCAGATAATAATGAACCTGGCAACTGAAAGAGTAGGGAAAAAAGCATAACATACTAAGGGGCAAATGTATCATTATTCACGAATTCGAGGGCTTTTAGCCCTCAAATTAGGCAGAAATTCAACTATCGAATAGTTTTAGGCTACTTTTTGAGCGCTATTCCATTTCTCGAAAATTGAGTAAGATCGAACAACATTGTTCGATTTCAAGAAGAAATCGTGAAATTTCATTTGATCGTTCGAAAAATTCGTATGATTCAAACGATCGAGGTGTTCGATTGTACGAATGCTATTCGAGCAGGTAATAGAAAAAAAAGCTTATGGGGGGATTCCCATAGGCTTCTATTGCTATTTGGTAGGTTAAATAAAATTTTAAAGTACTTCGATCATCGAATGGTCGAATATTCGATCATTCCATCTATTCCATCTATTCGATACAATCGAATTTTGCATATTCGATGATCGAAGTGGCCAAATTTGCATATTAGAATATTCGATAAAATCGTACGGATTCGATCTTTCGAACTTCAAATTATTCACACAAATTTTGTAAATCTGCCCCTAAATGTTGTTTCTATGATGAACTGTTCCTTTAAATCTGAATAGGGCCGCTCCCAGTCAACTGCTCCTAAAACCTTGCTACAGGTTTAAACTTAAAATATCAAAACTGACAACAAATCTGTATGTAGCTTACAAGCAGCACATTTGTTTAACATTCATGCTCTTTTATCTGGGTTTCACATAGGCTACGCTTAACAATTCTTGAAAATGAGAATAGCAGAGAAAATAGACAAGCTAACTCAGCCGGCCTTCTGAATGTGTGTATCTTCAAGCACTTAGGGAAGTGGAACTTTTGAAAGTTTCACAATAGAAGTTGTAATGAGTCATAGGGAAGGTTGTTTAACCTCAGCAGTGATCTATCTCACTCATCTTTCATTCTTATTGTAAAAGAGTTGATCAAACGGAAGAACACTGAGGCTGATTTACTAACATAGGTATTAAAAAGCATCAGTGCAGTTACAAAATAATCAGATCTTTACTTAAATTAAAGGGATACAGCAATGGGAAAACATGTTTTTTTTTCCAATAAGCATCAGTTAATAGTGCTGGTCAAGCAGAAATCTGCACTGAAATCCATTTTTCAAAAGACCAAACAGATTTTGTTATATTCAATTTTGAAAGCTGACATGGGGATAGACATATTGTCAATTTCCCTGTCCCAGTCATGTGACTTGTGCTCTGATAAACTTCAGTCACTCTTTACTGCTGTACCGCAAGTTGGAGTGATCACCCCCCCCCAGAACAATGGGAAGGTAACAAGATAACAGCTCTCTTGTAGAACCACACTCAATAGTAAAAGCAGTAAAAGCAAAGTCCCACTGAGAATGTCAGGTGCATTAAGTAGGATAAATAACAGCCTGCCAGAAAGTAGTTCTATCCTAAAGTGCTGGCACAAGTCACATGACTGGAGCAGCTGGGAAACTGGCAATATGTCTAGCCCCATGTCAGATTTCAAAATTGAAAATAAAAAAATCTGTTTACTCTTTTGAAAAATGGATTTCAGTGCAGAATTCTGCAGTAGCAGCACTATTAACTGGTTTTGAAAAAAACATGTTTTCCCATGACAGTATCCCTTTCAGGACTGCCCATCTGAAAAAATTACCCCAGCTAAAATGACAGTGGGGATTGGTGGAGATCAGAGCTTAATTGGATGGGGTGGAAAAATACAGAATTGCCAGTTACCTGGCAATGTAATGTGATTTCTGCCTAATGTGGCAAAATACGAACAAGGAGGCAACATTACTTTCATTTTGCAGCTTGCAATAGATAAAATGAATTTCAGATTGGTTGCTTTTGGCAACTGTGTTGGAGGAACAAACCTAAATGATAAACCATACTAGTAAGGGCTTACTTACAAACATAGGTGCTAAATTGTATTTAGGTTCAGTGCTACCCTAAGCACCCGACCAAACAGCACTAGCACATAATGCTAAAAATCACTTTTTCGCTGTGATGGTCCTTGTACCACTCACTCCCCCAGCTTAAATGCCTGCATTTTCCTACCATGTATATAAATTGGGCATATATTCTCACCCAAGCCATATCATCGGTATGGCATACAACCCTCCATTTGCCAGCACCATCACATTTTCCTAAAACAAATAGCAGCTTTCACCAGGTGGCCATTTTCCCTCTGACACATCATTGGTAACATTGATATCTGCAAACAGGACATGCTGTAAAGTTCATGCAATGCAGAATGTAGGTTTACACAGGCACAACATATATACGCTGATAAAAAGTTCTGCTGGATATAAGAACTGTAATGGTTAAGCTTAGGGGTTAGGAGAAAAAATAGGATCGGACAGCTAGAGCTGAGTTTCTATGGGAACCAGCAATGCTATCTTTTCATTGGATGTTAGTAATCTGAGCTGAGAAGAACTGAGCATGCTCATAAGTCAACAGCCAAAGTAAATTCCTGAGGAGGGGGCAGAGTGGGTTAGATAAGTATAAGGATTTCTTAGTGATTAAAGGGGTTGTTCATCTTCAAACAACTAGTTGTTATCAGATAGATCACCAGAAATAACTTCTTCTTACTTTCTATTTTCTATGTGTTACAATTTTTCTAATATTGATGTGTAAACTGTAATTTTTCACCTTCTAAAGCAGCTCTGGAAGGGGGGATACATTTATTTGATACATTTCTTATGTTGGTCCCTACTGAGCAGAATCATACCAACTAAATGTTACAAAATTATGACAGTTTAGAGCCTGCACCTGAATTACTGAACTGCCAGACTCAACTTCAGTAACTAGGTGTGGGCGGGCCCGGGTGCGGGCCGCGCAGCCGTTTTATGACGGCTGCAGCGAGGCGAGATCTGCTGGGGTGCGGGCCCTGGTACACTCGCACCCCCTGCTCCTCCGGGAGTTACGCCACTGCTCAACTTTAAACTTAGATTTTGGAAAAACTAATAATAGAAATTAATTGAAAAAAGTCTTTATTTCTGGGGAACAATCTTTAAGCAAACTTTCTGGGAAGCAAACTTTAAGCTGTATGTCTCCTGTGGGTTATCCTTAGGTCCAGATGCATTCTGGATAACAAGGTCCCATACATGTATCAAGCATATCATTCTCTCAATCATTCTCTAACCAAACTACTTTTAAATATAATTTCCCATTAGTAACCTACATTTGTATAGCACCAACACATTTATTCAGCAGTCACAATGGTTTCATAAGTCCTTAATGTATTCACACAACACACACTAGGGTCATTTAAATTAGAAATCAATTAGGTTTGGGTGTGGGTTGAAACCCACCCAGACACAACATCATTCAAACTCCTTGTAGTTAGCGCCCAGTTTGTAATCAAACGCAAGACCACACTTTTGCAAAGAAGCGTGAAATATTGGCTACCACTGGACCTGTTACCACTGGACCTACTACCATAAAATAAATAGAAATAACATGAATTAAAAGTGATATC
>CM044442.1:81900757-81918597 GCA_024363595.1 Xenopus borealis | reverse complement strand
AAGCCCACCCCCACACAAAGTGTTCATTATTAAACTGGTCAAAAAATGACTAAAGTCTCATGTATTTTTAAAGTAGGTGTTTACCTAGAATATTAAAAATAAGTTTATTCTTATTATTATTGTTAATTATTGTAATATTTTTGTATTCTGACTCTCTATAAAAAGTAAAGCAAATTTTTTAAATGTTTTTTTCACAGAAACTAGACAGACCCTAGCAACAAGATACATTCCTGTATACTGCTGAACCAAGTCAGCAAAACTAGACTATAATAGTACCTACAGTATAGACAGAGAGTGATGTCTCATGTAATATATTACAGTTATATAGCAGCTACTGTATTGGCCAAGTCCTTATTTGACTCAGGCATGTTGCCATTAATTACATAGCATTAATTGACAAATTCATTGATTTTATCCTTCTTCTTGCACCTAATGACACAGACATGGTTAGAAGGGATTATTCCATCAGTCCATCTTCAGAACAATATATATCAAAACAAAGGCTATTTTTATTTAAAAGAGAAAACAACAGACAAGTTATGCTTGAAGAAAAACACTCTGGCATAAATATATACAGTATGTATACTTTAAAAAATCCAAAATGGCAATTTTTGTTCCAACGTGTTGTTAATAAAAGATCAGAATGAAGGTTTGGTGCCACTGACCAGACACATTCTGTATGGAGTTTGTACGTTCTTTACCTGTCAGCAGGATTTACTTTATTTTCTTCCCACAGTGCTGGCAGGTTAATTGGCTCCTTCTGCAACTGAACCTAGTGTGTGCATGCCTTGTAGAGACCTGTGTTTGTTAGCTCATCTGAGGCAGTGATTGCTGTCAATGATAAGCAATTCCTGTAAAGCATTGTGTAATATCTTGTTACTGTATGAATAAATAATAACAATAAATCATCAAAGTGAATGCAAAAGAAAAAATGACTAAACTTAGCCCTATGTTATCCTCTAGAAGTGTTTACATATTTTTTTACTCCCCCCCCCCATGTTTCCCTCTACTTCTCCAAATATAACCTGATGTTGCCTCATCTGTCAGTAGCAGCTATAGGTTGAGCACTCACAAACAAAATAAAGCCCAATCATATACTACTGTCTCCAATGCTTTTTTGGATTATTATACACAATTACAAACTCTTCCTTTCTAATATATATATATATATATATATATGCTGTTTTTAACCACACATTAAACTAATTGTGGGCCTATGCGTTGCTGTATCAGTCTACAGAGTGCAAGGAGGAGTCTTCTGTTCAGAGGCTATCTAAAGGCCAGCTGGCATGTACTACAAATGTATACCGTATTTGCTGGCGTATATACGACTTTTTGGCCCAGAAAAATATGCCCCTAAGTGGGGGGTCGTCTTATACGCCGGGTACTACCTCATCCGACGCCGATCGCGATCTGCCCCGCTGCTCCAGCCGCACTTCCTGGTTGTGACGTCAGAAGTCTCGCAAGACGAGACTAGACGCGCAACCAGGCAGCAGTGAGTTCTGCGAAAAGAGCGCGGGGAGGCAGAGCAAACAGAGTTTGAGCAGCAAGACGTAGAAGGTAGGGCTAAGCACCTTACTGGGACACAGGGAAACATGGACACAGAAAAGCAGCAAGCAGGGACACAGAAGGGGGGCTGACAGCAACAGTGACACAGAAGGAGGGCCAACAGCAGCAAGCAGGGGCACAGACTGTGTGCAGAAGGTGTGCGGAAGAGGGGGTAGTCTTATACAGTGAGTATATAACAAACTGTACATTTTAAGTGGAAATGTTGGGGGGTCGTCTTATACGCCCAGTCGTCTTATACGCCGGCAAATACGGTAATAATCTTAGATGGATCCTCGAGAGTGTAAGGCCAGCTAGCAGGAAACACCAGTGGTATCACAGCCATAGAGGGACACTTTGCAGACTACCATAAGGTGCTTTAATGTGACGAGAAAGTATCCTACAAGAAAGAAAAGCAACAGTTCACAGATGGAATTTGTTTGGAAGTCACTTAGTCCATCCTACCATGTTGCAATAAAGCTGCAGCACAGGATTGAAAATGCATTCAGAGGGACATGAGTTTCATTCATCTGGGATTAGTGACAGTCCATATGGTCAAAGACATTTAATAGATGGCTGCGTGATTATTAAAAATGCAAATTGATTAATTTTTGTATTTACATGTCCGCCTGGAACCAGCTGAATCTATTTAAGAAAAAATTATGATTACTCAAGAGTAATATGATTTAACATTACAGTGCACTGAAGCACTGATTTAAGAGTTTTTTTCCTTTTAAAATGTTTTCTGAAGGACCAGCTGCGCTGCTCCTCTCCATATACTACAAGTGAAAACACTACAGATTAAAAGACTTTTAATTTAATATACTAAATAGATTTCCAACACAACTTGATGGGGCTTTATCGTGTATACTATACCTTTAAAGTAGGAAACTTTTAAAAGCTGACACAACAAAATGCTGCAAGAACTAGGTATATGGACCATTATAATTATTTGCTATATTCATTCATATCATATGACCAGGACAAGCATAGATACTTTGTAAACTGTTCAACACAGACACTGACGTGGCTCCAAGTACTCATTGCCAGCAGTATGATATTCATCATCATCATAATTTATTTATATAGTGCTACCAAGTTATAAAATGCTTCCCAATAATCTGTAACAAATAAGGCTTCCAAAATAATATAGGCTAGGAAGGCCCTGCTTACATGAGCTTACAATATCACAGACAGTATTATTCTAGAGCGGATTACATTTTCTCTGTAGTACTACGATTTTACCTTTCTATATCAATACGGTATATTAACATTTTAACTTTTCCCACTATAGTTTTAACTCTTTAAACTTAACACTCTGCTATTAGTATTATTATTAATACTAATAATACTAATAAAAAAAAATTGGTTCGACTTTTTTTGTAAATTTTAATTTATATCCTATGGTTTTTCAATGCACAGCTGCAAACATCAGACTTTAGTCCTTTCTAGCATAGTTCTTGCGTGATCATGGTCTATCCTGCACTGCACTATGAGAAACTGAAAAAAGTATGATGTTGCCATTGGACACAGGTGGCATTTGCGATTCAGCACAAAGCATGGGCTCCCAGAGGTCCCTAGATGGCTCATTAAGTCAACAACCACACTATGACTTGGGAAACAACTATTAGGAGCATGAAGTCACATCTTACTCTTCAGATTTATAACTGATCTAGACTCTATAAGATTATATGAGTCATTACTTACAGAATTACTTACAGGCCTGAATACAGATCTGATAACAAGGACACACAGCACAGATGATTGTAAGGTAAAATGTTCGCACATATCTTATGCAGTGTAACATGAATCACCGCATATCAAAATAGTTTCTTAAACAGCTCACATTTATATATTTGTATTAATGACCCCTTTTAAATTCCTATTGGAGATGCTATAGACATTTTTATATTAACTAACAAAGTCTTCAGAGAAGAGTGCAGAACTATGTCTATAACAGCCCTTACTGGTACATTCTGGAATCTTATGATGTCATACAGCACTAAAATATAGTAGACAAGATTGATGCTGTAGTAAGTTCCTTCTTACATTGCTTTTATAAAGTGACATCTTACATTATGAATCTGTAATTCAAAATTTCTTACTTCTAAAGCACGTGCATAACGTTAATTTTGATTTCTTCGTTTTGCAACTATGTTCCGTAAAGTGACATCAAATACAGGTCAGATTCGCCCATCACTACAAATGAAGCTACAGCATACTGTAGCAACTCAGCAGGACTTTTTGTGGTCAAGTGACCGTACTTTAGTCAAATAATTGAGTTCCTGTTTAGATATGAAACATACTAAGCAAGAAAGAAAACATAAAAAGAGAAAAATACTAGCACGTTAAATCTAGACCCTGTGGTGCTTCCTAATCAAATCTTGGTTCTGCTTGCACTGGGAGTGAAAGAGTTACTGAAAAGCTCTCTGTGACTTATAAAGTGTTCACCTGTTTTCACGGCAGCAGCAGCATTTTCAATGCTATAACATAATGTAAGATAATTGTATATGAACAAAATGGCAGACCTGGCAATGCTACCGAGATGGAGATCTGCCATCTCTAAAGTGCATCTTTCCTAGAGATATAGAGGGGAGACGGATCCTGTTTATTAAAGAGCATGCTCATCTCCTAATGAATCGTTGCACTAACCTCTGTCTGCTGCATGCAGCACATAAATGACATTCAGTGGAGCTCAGGTTCAAATGGTTAAACCAACCACCCACATTTTCTAATTTTCTACTTTAATTCTTATTTTAAAAGAATGTTAACCATCTGGGGAAAAAAAAGATTACCTTGCGTCCACTGTACTGTCAGATAGAGTCACTGGGTAGTGTACAGGCCTGTAGTCCACGTCTGAGAGATGCCTTAGGGATTCAGGCTGTACTTGACAACTTCATCCACACTCTTTTTTTACAGGATCTGCTTAAAGTATTTTACCCGTCTGTCCTTGCAAAACCAGGCTGCATTTCCCCTCAGTGAGCTTCCCCCGAGGCCCTGTCTCCTTTCACATACACCGCATCCTCCTCCCAGCTACGCCTGACTCTGTACTCACCCACTGGGAGGAGGGAACTTTACACTACACTACACTACACTCACACACACACAGCTTTGCTTACTCATGGAGCCTCATAATCGTACTATGAACTACACTCCCGGCAGACAATTGTACAAACAAGGCAATAAGAAAACAATGATCATCCTTCTCAGTGAGCTTCCACACTGTTAGCATTTATGTACAGCTACATCTCAGATGAGATAAGACTGTCATATGGCTCCACGTCATTTAGAGAGAGAGAATGACCCAATTCTAGAAATTTTTAAATGATCTAGCAGATCTGTAGCCTTGAAGCACGTTGTGTAGAAATAAATACTTCTTGTTTCGCCAGCTCACATGATTCAATACATCTGCCCTTTTCTGTGTTGTTTTTCTATAATATTTTTTACATATGAAACCACTGTTCTGTTCTAAAATCACAACCTGCTTAACCCAAGCAATAATTCCAGTGCCATTAATTCCTGAACATACAATAAGCAAAGAAACAACCACTTACAAAGTAGATCTGCTCTAACTGAGCTAAGCCTCTTACCACAATATAATTTAGTATTTTATATGCATTGCCTTAACAGTGCATTGAAATTAATGTGCTTGCTTCTAAATTCCCCTGCATTTTGCGAGCAGGAGAGCCATCAAATCTGAAAATGCCAACTGCTACTTTTATAAAAGTGTTTCTGGAAGGAGCAGGCTGGATCATACTGTTCTCCAGGAGGGCAGGGTAAAAGCAGCGAGGACAGAACCCAGCGCTGTGGGGTGGAGCAGTCTGTCTGCCAAATGCTCCGGGCCTGTCTTTCTACCAGTACTAGGCCATAGTGGAGAACATAATGCCTTGGCTTTAATGTAGGGCAATTAATAAAGCTCATTTGTTGTTCGTATTATTTGGGCAAGCTCTGTGCAGATTTCTTACCATTTTCTGTTTTTGGTTATGCATATTTACACCAATTTAAAGTTGTTTACAATAATAAGAAGTTAGACTGTACTGGAAGTGCAATATAAGAGCTGAAATGTAGCCCTGTCTGTTTAACAGAAACACAAACTCTATAGACATTTTAACGAAACTGCTCAATATCAGTAATAACTAAATATACTAGAAATCATCATATACTTAATATGCTGGGGATGCTGGTAGTTTTAGTCCAGCAGTGGAGGGCCGCAATTTAGCTCCATTCTCCATTCTCTAACCATGCCAGGTCATGAATAATGGAATAACCCTACAATCAAAATAATGGCAAGATTGTGCATGTCTCTCCATAGTAATGTGGATTCAGGTGGTCTGCATAGAGGAGAAGCAGACTGATAGATCAGACAGTAGGAGGAGGGGACTAAGAGCGGTGACATAAACGGTGACATAAACGAGTGCTCTCCTCTCTCGTACACACACTCAAACTGGCTCTCTACATTACCCCATGGGGAAAGCAATTACAGCAGTCTCAACACATTTACTTTAAAGCGCTACGCAATATGTTGGCGCTATAGAAATACATTTTATTAATAATAATAATAATACCGATCAGGGTTAAAACACTCTCAGTTACTATGGAAAGCAGGCCCCACTCTACACAAATACTCATTAAGAACATTTTGCAACAGTGCTCTCCTGTTAGGTGCTACACTAGATCATTTCAAAAAATATTTAAACACCCAATTGTAAATTTCACTTATCACTGGTACTTTCAAGGAGAATAAAAAGCAGGAAGGGGAAAACAAGCCTGTGATCTCTAGTTTTGCAAGGCTTATATGTGAGCCCAGAAAGGGTTCTGTACAGAGAAATGCTATAATACATATACACGCTTAACACTTGCTCGTTAAGGTATGAATGATAAGAACGGCAAAGCAGAGAGACAAATAAAATTTACTTACTGTAAAGTGTGCAGTATAAAGGCTTGTTGGATGAAGAGGGTGTCTAAGCTATTGCATTTTTTCCCTCCTACTCTGCCCCCCCTCGCAGAAAGACAGGTCTTGTACGTCTCCTCTACTGTAGTAGAAATGATGTCTGCAATACAGCTCTCTCCCTCTCTCTCCAGTATGTAAATGTGTAATAGAAGCCAAATATGGAGCAGTTGGCTGCCTCTGCAACAGCTCAAGGATCCTACTTCATGCAAAAGGGAGGAAGGGGGGGGGGACAGAGAGAGAGTGTGTGTGGAGGCAAGGCAACACTCTGGCAGACGGCCAAGGCAGCCACACAGATTATTGCATACGCACAACAGAGCTGTGGCAGTCGGCTTTAACCCCTTCTACTTGCAGATCTGCCAGCCTGCCTTCTACTTGTTGTATTTTCTCCGGCTATAGTAGGTGCTGTTTAATGTGTGGGTGTTCCCCTTAAAAAATAAAACAAAAAGGGGTTTTGGGATTCTTCTTCATACGCATCAATTAAAGGAAGAAGGAGCGAGCAGAGACGTAACAGCATAGAGTAACTTTAATACGTGCACGCGTTTAATTCATGTAGGGTGTGTGCCTCTGTTGGAAAGAGAAGAAGGGGTGGAGGAGAGGCAGAGAGTAGGAATTGTAAGGGCAAGCCAAGCTCAATGTCCACAGAGAGGAACAACGCAGACTTACGTGTTCACGTCATGTAGGAAATCGCCTCTGACTTAACCCTGTCTGTGACAGCAGGCTGAAAAATGGAATTCATTCCGCCACATAAGCCTTTTAAATAAGGCACTGTCCTTATTTGTGTCAATTGTTTTTTTTTTTCCTGTTTAATAAGGGAAAGAAATTCCCTGCTATTTTCAGATCTGGGCATACCCTCTTCATGTAAAGCCTTTTTCTATCACAAGTCACTTCCTGGGTGCTTCAGTTGCTGCCTTGTAGGAAACAGTGGCAAGGCCACCTATTGGCTGTTATCTAGTGCCTTCTGTGTTCAGCAGGTGTCAAGCGTTTTGTGTCTTTACTAATCTGTTGTTTTTTCCTCTCTCTCCAGGGAACAGAGGGTTACTGAAAAGCATGCTACCAGACTCGGTGACCCTGAAGAGTACCCTCTGGTGGTAAAACATAATAGGTTGTGGAAAACACAGCAAGCAGATGGTTTGTCTCCTTCATACATTATATAGTGAATAAAGTACCCCCTCTTGTAAATTATAAGGATATAACTTATAATATCCACATATTTTGCAACTGGGGGTAGTTATTTATTATAATACACAACTTTCAGTGAGTCATATGACAGAAATTACATCAGAACTCACCGTTTATAAGGATATAATTTACAAGATATTCACAGCTTTTGTGTATTATATAGGGTTTAATTAATTAAAATTCATCTTTAGAAAAAGGGGAAAATCCTTTTGTTTTAATGCAAGTTTTCTATGTGTCTTGAATACCTCCAAGGTGGTTTCCAAATCAAAGAGAGAAGTGAAAAGAAACCAAATGATGTTCAAGACATGGCATGCACTGTGGATTGCCTATTAGATAGGACTGACCTGTTGGGCCTCAGGAGCCATGTCAGATAAGCCTTAAGTATTGTACTGAAAATGTTGTATATATTTTAAGATTATTTTATGACCCTATTAATATTTTTTTCTTTTTGATGGCTACAGGTTTAATCAAAAGTTGTGTGACATATTTGATCAATGGTGTAGCAGTGTAGTAGCAGGTCCATATCTAGTAATTAATAACAACCAATTTAATGTGTTCATTTCATTCATTCTTATTGCATTGGACTGTCAAATGTTAAGTACTGATTGTTTACTATGAATTAAACCTGAACAAGACCTTGTGCCTTGGTGTATACTGCTTTAGGTCAAATTTGACCGTTTTATAACCTTGTTTTTTTTTTCTTTCCCTCCAGAAGGAGAATAGAAGAAATGGTGAAATAAAATGGAATAAGGTATATGTATATATATTTCATAAAGTTTCATGGTATAGTATCAATAAGTATGTTGAAGAACAATTACACAATATTCTCCAATGTCAGTTAACTCATAATATTTGTAATATTTCTGTTTATAGTGTAGCAATAAATAATAATTAGTGACTACTATGAAGAAATGTCTGCAATGAAATTAAGAGTATAATGGGGTAATTTATTAATGGTAGGTGACAATTTAACCATTAAAAGGTTATCCACACCCCTATAATAGTGCACATCATACCTGACTGCACTTGAACCCTGTAATTTATGCTGACATTGAGCAGGACTCTGAGAAAGTGCCACATGCCACCGTTTACATGGATGACATAACTTGTGACCAAAAGCAGAATATTCACTACCCAGGTCAATTTTTGTATGCCCCCAGAAAGTGGGAACTGCTGCAATCATGATGGAATTCTGCTGCTGCAGTGGTCTCTGGGTATTGGGAGAATGTACATATTTATGACTGACAATTGCAGTTGTGGTCAAGCAAGTTTGCCACAGTCAATCATGAAAAAAGCCATTCTTGCAGCCAAAGAAGCTGCTTGCACTTTCTGTATAGTTGAATGTAAACTAGATTTTCAGCACAATTGCGTCTGATTTTAAAGTACACACACGTGTGCTCATTTTAACTTATGGCCCCCTCAAGGTCAGAATGTTGTGAATTATGGGGGGAGCTCTATTTTATTTATATATATATCTATATATATATAGATATATATACATGTATATATATATACACAGTATATATATCTATCTATCTATCTATCTATATATATATATATATATATAGATACATTAAAGGAAGGACTCGCACTCCAAATTCTTGTAATTATTCATGTGATTTATTCTTCAATGCATATAGATATATATATATATATACATACACAGTATATATATATATATATATATATATATATATCTATAAACATATCTATATATATATATACACATATACATTCACAATGATCAAGGTTTATTATCACAATGAAAAGCTAAGTTATAGGTTTATAAGTTTGTAAAGTAATTTAGACTCAGATTTCCAAGAATCAGATATGGATTCTTAACAATTCCCTTAGGTCATACATGCACACTAGTAATTCAATTACTGTAGAGATTCAGATTCTTTATTCGCCAAAGCCTCACGTGTTTATCATTGTCAGTACCAAGGCCTCATCCAGGTGAAGCAGCAAAATATGCCAATATCCATCATGAGCTTGATAAATAGGGGTTTTATTCTATTGTTTTAAACACAATTTTCTTTCTATGTTGTACCAAATAGCAAGGGGATATAATTTTTTTCTTCACAGCAGAGGTAAAAGGATAAAAACCCAAATATCTCCTGTGCTGGTATAATGCAATTGGGGAAGAGTTTCAAGCATCATGACAATGCAGTTTGAGGGTGGGGAGGGGAGGGGGGTATTGACCCAGTGGACCAAATATCTGCATTAGCTATGTGTGCCATAGGTCTAACACTGCTCATTCCAAGGGGAGTTTTGTGCAAATTTGAAATCATAATCATTACCACTTCACAGCAGAAAATAATAATAATAAAATAAACTATAGGTTATTCACATTAAGATGACATGCAATTTCAATGGCTGTAAAACACACTTGCAAATTTACTGATTATAATATAACAGCTGACATTGCAAAATAATTTAAGACATGCCTGAAAACATTATTGTCATATATTTGTACACTGTCTTGGAAAATGAAATAACAAGAACAACTGGAATGCCGTGTTTTGCACAAAAAAAATAGACATAATTATGATAATATGCTTATAGTTTGCCAACAATTCCTTTGGACAATCCAAAAAAAAAAACATACCGTAGAACTTGTTATAATGCCTTTTAAATGAGTAGGCCCTTGGGGTCTGAATTTGGAAAGACTTGATACAGAGTCATGACTTTTATATATATATATATATATCTCCTTCCTGTCCATGAAAAATTATGTAATTACAAAAAAATTGAGAATGCAATGACACGATCATAGTCTTTTAATAATCTTTTATTGTATAATACAGCTTTTTTAAAAACCAAAAAACCTTTCCAAAACAACAGCATTTAGGTCTAGCTATTAGGACACTCATCCAGATGCCAACTTCTAGTACAGAGTCTGTTCCAGATGGAGCAGCATGCAAATTTTATTTTCTTTAATGAAGCATCACCAATGCTAAAAAAAGTTCACCACCCACCTTAAGGATGCAATAAGAATGCAATTGTATAAACCAATCACAATATGAGCATGTGATTCAGTCAGTAAGAGGGATTTACCATTAAAAACCTCACAACATTTTTTGGCTAGGGCTTGTGAAGAAAGGGGGCTTGCTGACCACCTGAAACCCATAAACAGAAAAGTCCATTCCAGTAGCTACACTAAGGGGCAGATTTACTATTGGTCGAATTTCGAATGCTAAAAAAATTCGAAATTTTGGGAATAGTGGGAAATAGTGGGGAAGTAAAATCCTTCGAAATCGTCTATTGAATTTGAAGGATTTTACTGCAATTTGATATTCGATCAAAGATAATGATACCCAATTCAGTAGCTTTGAGTAGGTGGTCAAATAAAAATTTAAAGGGGAAGTTATTCGACCATCGAATATTCGAATAAAATTTTATTCGAATATTCAAATCATTCGAATTCAAATATTCGATGGTCGAATTTGCCTAATTTGCATATTTGAAGATTCAAATTAAAATTTAATACAAATTCGATTGAACTTCGAATTCTTCATGTGAATTTAGTAAATCTGCCCCTAAATAACATAATTTACATAGATCACTAGATACTGTCATGGTTGTTCAACTTAACATTCCTGGTCTGGAATCAATACATTAATGAATTAATTAACGTATAAAGTTCGTGTCATTAACATTCCATATGGTGTTTGAAGTATATATATAAATCAAACCATAAACCAGTTTGTGTGACATTTTGATGAATAATCCCCCAACAGAGCATTGGTTTTGGTCCAGTAGCCAAGCACAGCATATTCTTTTTATGATAGTTGTAACATATTTTGGGCATTTTCTGGTTTGAGTCTTCATTGTAAACAAATCGCATTAGCCTGTGATTTATATTTCTGTCGTTAAATGGGCACAGAGTCAATTTTCTCACATCAGATCAGCCCCTAGTATTTACCATAGTAGGGTTTAAAGAAAATGTAACATTTTTGTTTTCTGCAGCCATATTTAATTATTTATATGTAACTGTAGTGGAGCAAAAAAAAAACATTGTCCAGGGCACACCAGTTTTAACCCTTTCACTGCACTGATTTGGTACTTTTATTTCCATACCATTTTTGAACATTTTGTACTTTTTCGATTTAAGGGCCTTTCCTGGGGGGCCTTTTAATTTATCCAGGAAAACAATATATGGTTTCAAAATATGCTAGAATTTTGGTGTAATTCCACTTCTGTTAGAAAATGTATGCTTCAAACTGCCTAACACATAGTACAATCACATATATGAGAATATAATCATACATTTCTTATCCCCTGTCCATACATCTGACAGCTTAGACAGAGGATTTGCTGGTCTACATATCACACATTTTATACTAACATTCACCATTGCTTGTGATACTGTATTAGGTAATAATGTAGGCCTTAAAGGACCAGTAACATCAAAAAATGAAATTGTTTTAAAGTAATAAAAATATAATGCAGTGTTTCCCTGCACTGGTAAAACTGCTGTGTTTACTTCGGAAGCACTACTATTGTTTATATAAATAAGCTGTTGTGTAGCCATGGGGGCAGCCATTCAAAGGAGAAAAGGCTCAAGTTACACAGCAGATAAGCTCTGTAGAACATAATGTTATCTGTTATCCATTACTTATCCTGTGCCATGTAGCCGTTTTTCAATTTCCGCCATTGCTACTTAGTAGCTTGTTTATATGAACTATAGAAGTGTTTCTGAAGCAAACAGATCAGTTTTAAGTGCAGGGCAACAGTACATGATATTTTCTTTCCTTTAAAACACTTACATTTTTTAGTGTTACTGTTCCTTTAAAGGGGATTAGAAGTATCCAGCTCAACTTATACTGTGATATTCCTGATAACGGTCACATGGAAAACACTGTTAAATGACACACAGAAAACTGTACATTTAAAATATTTGTTTAAAAAGCCACAAAGCTGGCACATGCCGTCCATTTGAATCTGTGTCTGAGTAATGCTCCAGGGGTTATTTTTAATCTTGGAGAATGCTAATTAGTTTACTATTGCAGAGAAATTCCCATTGATTTAAACTGATTTCAGTGAGCATCTTAGATTTCAATGACCTCCATAACTACCGTAGCAAGTCAGCACATTGAATTAAGAGCTAATTAATTTTATTCACCCATACGAGTTTCTGTGTTTTTCAGTTCTATTAAGGTATAAAACAGCAAAGTCACATTCATTGAATTGAATACCTCTCATTTCTGCTAAGCTGAACCTGTCTGTATGACCTATATCACAGCATAGCAAATACATATGGTATAATAAAAATATATTTTAACATTGGTGCCTGACGCATGTTTCGCCAAGTGTAGGCTTTGTCAAAGCCTTTGACAAAGCCTACACTTGGCGAAACGTGCGTCAGGCACTGCAGTTCCTTGCTACTGAGATAGCGATCGGGGAGAAGGGGCTAAGGAGAGCCGCATGATTAGGCGGCCGGAGTGATTACTTTAAAGGGGAGGAATTTCTTTATTCGGATCCACTATTAGTTGCGCCGTGTTTGAGCCAATGTCCAATTGAATTGCTATACTGGTGTTGCGTATTAGCGTTGAGGGAATAGGCCATATCACCTAGGTGCCTCTGAGAGGACATAGCGTTAGCCACACACACGCTCACCGTATACCAATTACTGGGCCTGCTCACCAGAGCGCACCAAAATTCATATCATTATGAGACCTTTTGCCAAACCAGGCGCAACCATGATTTAACTTATTAGATGGTCCGTTAACCGACACAAGGCTGTTCCAGGCCGTAAGTGTTATTTATTCACCTCCCAAACTCGCAAGACTCCGGGCCACTCTGGCTCCCTTCCCCAAACCCCTCTCATTCTGTAAGGACAGTTTGGGTGAGAAAGATCTCCAAGTGACCAGCGCTAATAACCAATTACGCTGATACACTATACTAATTATAGGAGATCGGATATCCACCTTTTCTTAAATGATTTTAGCCCTTTTTAAGTATTTTCCCAATGGAATGATTTTTTAGGAGTATATTAAAAGTTATGTTTTAACTTTTCATTTTTGGTAGGTTCACCAACCCTGATCCAATCATGTTCCTCTGGCTATTCAAGTCACGCTATTTATTCACCTATGTCACAATGAATTACACATGAATTTCACTTTATGTATTGAATAATTTATTTAATTTATGAAATACCTAACCAATAATGATAACAGTTGAATGAATTCACTTTTATTCACATAATGAATTGATCACATTAATTTTTACACACAATCATGGTTACTATATCCTGAGGGATGGTGCGACGCCACAAACTCCTCTTTCTCCTTCCCTTTGTTGCTATATAACTGACTTTAAAAAAGGGGCCTGTCCCTTTGACTTGTTACCGACACCTCAGATGTGTATGGAAGGTGCACCTTGCACACATGTATTATTATACTTTATATGGCGCTTGTTACTAACACCTCAAATGTGTATGGAAGGTGCACCTTACACACATATATTACTATCTTTTATATAGTGCTTGTTACCAAAACCTCAGATGTGTATGGAAGGTGCACCTTACACACATTTTATAATCCTTTATATAGCACAGATATATTCCACAGTGCTTTAACGAGATTATACAATATGCACTGCACAGATGGACAATCTAGATATTTCACTAAGAAGAGTAAATAACTCTTTAAAGTTCTGAAATGTTGTTACATGCTGAGTTTAGGTGTCCAAATTATTGTAGTCACAGTAACTGAAAAACTGTGTACTAACAATTTTACGTGGAAATAGCTTGTTTGGCGTGCTAATTCTTTTATTGTGACTGATATATATATCTATACAAAAAAATACATTGTAAAAAAATACTTTATGGTATACAAGTCAGATTTGGAGCAAAGAAATTTGTTTTGTATGACCTTGATATAATTAACTACAGAGGAAGCCACCTTGGATTATGCGTTTGACACAGAATAACTTAACTCAGACATCCCATTTAACTCACTTATCGCAGAATATTGTGTCACAGCATCCCATCCAATTAAAGAGTTCACCATTGAAAACAATGGTGCTTTGGTATGCTAATGAAAAGGTTAAATGCATTAAATGAGTTACGATGACTTTAGATAACACAGTTTCTTCAATTAACCCTGAGTCACAACGCATTTAACACACAAATCCAAATGGCTGCATCTGTACTCTGGATTCCCTCAAAGAGTGGGAATACAGTTTCTGTAGAAATAGGAAAGCAAACAAGTACCTATTGCCCCAAACCATTAGAGACATAAGGAAATTATGGGGCAAATTTTCTATTATTCCCGAAGATTAGCTCGACCAAATTCGATAAGTATTCGACCATCATCAAATTGTTTTAGGCTATCATTTTTCTCGATATTCAATTTCTCGATGAATTCGTACGATCGGATAACGATCGTTCCATTTCACGAAAAAAATGATAAAATTTCCTTTGAGCATCCAAAAGATTTGTATGATTCGAGCGATCAAACGCTTCGATCGTACGAATGGTATTCGAGCAGGACTTAGTCTCAGAAGCCTATGGGGGGCTTCCCATAGGCGTCTATTGCAATTCGGTAGGTTCAATCTGGCGAAGAAGGCAGTCGAATAACTTTAAACTTTTGATTCCTTCAATCATCGAATGATCGAATTATCGAATATCCGATCATTCGATCTATTTGATCTATTCGATCATTCGGTATTCGATGATCGAAGCGACCAAATTTGAATATATGATTTCACGAAAAATTCCTACGATCGTTATTCCATCTAATTAATATCTAATCTGATCAATTTCTGGCAAAACACTTGCTGCCAATATTTTCTGGAACTTTATATACTTGAGCAGAAGTACTGCCACATTTTGTATGAGATAGACAGAAACATCTATAAACACAAATTAAATTATAAATAAAAAGTACATTTGTGATTCTATGAAGGACTGTGAGGATGTACCTCATAACATTTCCTAAAGCAATTTACATGTAAAAAGCATATAATACAATACACGCTCTTATAATGTTTCCTGCATTCTACACCGTTAGTTTCCATTGCAAAACCTACATAACCTCTACAATATTGGTGGTGTGTGAAAAACATCTTCTTATTTACTTCACAAATTCCTCAAACTGAGTTTTCATGAGTCTAACAAACTAAATCTGATGGGATTGGAGACACTGCAAGGATTCTCTGTTCCTCCCCCCTTCAAACACAGTGAACCAGTTAAGGTGATGAAGTTCCAAGTACCCAAAATCATTGTCCTAACAACATATAACCTTTATCCACAAATTAAAAACCATTATACTACTTTAATATCTAACATACCCACCCATCTCACAAAATTAGGAATGGCGCAGGGCAGTGTCCTTAAAAACAATAAAAAAAAGACCCAATAGTTAATCCTTGATAATCCTTTGCCACCCCGTGCATTACTTCACTGTTTTGTCAGTACAGGTTATGTTTTAGTGCTACAACAGTACTTTTGTCTAATTGGCACTTCAGCACCTGAGCTGGTCTCCTGTATTTGGGGGTGTGGAAGAAAAGAAACCTTACAGTGTCTCCAATCCCATCACTTAATTGGTTTGTTACACATATGGGAGGGTTATATAGTATAGTTAATTCTAAAACAACTGTACTTGCTGAGTAATCATTGAAGACGTTTCACTACAAATCTGAGCACCATCTTTAGTTCAACTGAAGAAGCTGCTCAGATGAGTAGTGAAACTTCTTCAATGATTACTCAGAAAGTCCAGTTGTTTTAAAATTACCTATACTAGATATACCATGACTTATGAAAATATTCATGGTCACTATGGGAGGGTTGGTACACTATTTCACTACTTTGTCTCCAAGGTGATTATTCATGAGATAAACCATGGGATAAGTTTTTTTTCTTTGAATTGTCAACATGAGCTAAATGTTACTGAGAGGATCTAAGATCATGGGACATATTTATTAACATTGGAGACAAAAATCACAGATGATGTCACACAGTAACCAATCAGCAATAAAATTTCACCAGTCAACTACAAGCAAAGATCTGATGGGTTGTTATGGGCAACATCAGAATTTGTCTCCAATGCACCATCTTTAGTTCAACTGAAGAAGCTGCTCAGATGAGTAGTGAAATGTCTTCAATGATTACTCAGAAAGTCCAGTTGTTTTAAATTTACCTATACTAAATATACCATGATCTATTACCTATACTAGATATACCATGACCTGGATGAATGAAAATCTTCATGGTCAATATGGGAGGGTTGGTACACTATTTCACTACTTTGACTCCAAGGTGATTTTTCATGAGATAAAGCATGGGATAAGTTTTTTCTTTGAATTGTTGACATCAGCCTAACATGTTGTACAGGCATAAGACATACTGTATTTACAAGATGACCATGCTGGATAACTAGTCAAAGGCCTGTATGAGGAATTCTGAGTAGAGTCTAAAGGCTATCCTAATACCTTTCTCTTTTGCATCTATCAATTCCCAAATCCTTTTGCCATAATGAGGCCATGGTTGTAATTTTTAATCTAGACAGTCTGACTGCAAACTGATACTATTACATAATGCTCTTGTGAAACCCTCCACAGTGCCCTTTATGAGTGGCTAACATACTGTATAACAGATGAGTACAAACAAAACATTTTTTCTTCTGCAAGGAAAAATCTTGTTTCAGATCTATCCTCTTTGCTTGCCTATAATATGTCAATCACCTTGTCAAAATGTCTGCAACATTAAATAAAGTTCCATTGGAAAGTTTATGTTGCTTTGGATTGCTGTAAGGAGCTGTATTTTTCTCTGCATGTTTTTCAATGCCTGTAAATTGCTTTATTTAATTTGGAGTGTGTTCTTTGTTTATAAATCATCTTAGCCTTTTGGTACCTATAGTATTAGCTATTATTTATGGAATGTTTTAGAACTAATTTGTTATAGAACACTTGTGTCATATAATATAAAATCAATGTTTTCATATTGCTTTTTCCATGAGTTAGGGATTTTTCATATATTTTGTTCGAACACAATTTATAAAGTGGTTTATACAGTTTCAGGTAAATGCAGTACCTCGGACATATCACCATTCATTCTTAGTGCACATGTGGTATACAACATATGGGGGTTATTTATCAAAATCCGAAATGTTTTCACAATTTTCTGAAAGCTATTCCGATCAAATCCACATGGATCCCCCCC
>CM044442.1:81834600-81860334 GCA_024363595.1 Xenopus borealis | reverse complement strand
GGGATGAATCCCATCTGGCCCTGGACCTTTATTTACCCAACTTGATTAAATGTTTCTATGGAGAAATTTAAGATCTGAGTTTATAGAAGAGGCCCATAGAACCTTCAAGATTTGAAGCCAGTTTGTGTGGAAGAATGGGCCAAAATCACACCTGAGCAGTGCATGTGACTAGTTTCTTCATACAGGGCTTTTAGGTAGTTATAGCCCTCAATAGATTACCGGAGGATGGTTGAAGTAAATATAATTCCACAGTATTAAACTGTGAATTTTAAAATATTGCACAATTATTTAAAAAAAAAAAAAATAGCATCGCTAATCTCCTCAACAAACAGCAAACAAAATACAGCCATGACATTTTAAAGTAAGAGTGGATTTCTCAATATCTAATTTGTATGCTGAAAACTCCTGTCCATTTAAATAGGAGATATAAGAAGCTAGAAATCAAGTTGCTAAAATGGTTAGGCTAGGAATTCATCTGTGAAAATAAAGTACCAAAATAGTACATTTATTTAACTTGTGGACCAAAACAAATCACCTTTTGCCTGGTATCTTATGCTTAAGATAAAAAGGTTTTAGATGTAGTTTTGATAGCATTGACACCTCAGGGGCATTAGTGTATGATTTGAATACCAATTCATCTGTATCAGTATGATTTGTTGGCTATAAACCTCCTTTATACACGAGAGCTATTAGTAAAGCAGGTAGAGCGTGGAGAAAGCTATATCGCTCTTTGAAAACGATCACGTATCACGCCTGAGAACCATTAATGACCAGGGCTACAATTTGTCTGCTGCTCTGAAAGACAGGATCATCACAGGATTTCTCATTTACACATAAGCTCTTGAAGGCAATTATGTTTCTTCACAGCGAATGATTGACACACTAAACATCACACAGCATATTAATAAATTTCAATGAAATGAAAGGTGTCACACAAGCATATAAAATTATTCTCTCATATACTTGTCTGCACCTTAATTACACACAAACTTTTTATACAGTTTTTATTAGTGTATAAACAAAGAGACAATTTTACAAAAATGGATGTGTGCATACCATATTTTGCCCAAAATATGTAAGCTCGCGTGCCACGTCAAGGCCCTTCATTTAACATTAGACCTATACTGACTACTGTGTACTAAGGGGCAGATTTATCAAGGGTCAAATTTCGAGGGTTAAAAACCCTCGAATTTTTCCCGAATTAAAATCCTCCGAATTTGAATATCGAATTCATAGGATTTTACCGCTATTTGATATATCGAACCACTGAATAGAAATCATCCGATTTCTCGAAAAAATTGTACGAATCGTACCATTCGAACGATTTTAAGCATTCGATCGAATGATTTCTATTCGATCAAAAAAACTTAGAAAAAGCCTATGGGAGCTAACCATAGAGAAATATAGCAACTCGGTATGTTTAATCTGGCGAAGTAGGCAACCGAAGGAGTTTTTAAAGGGCAAGTACTTCGACCACCGCATGGTGGAATGATCGAAAGCTTTTTTATTCGAATTGTTCGAATCATTTGATTCGATCAAATTTAGCAAATTCAATGGTCAAAGTAGCCAAAAAAAAAAAAATTCGTAGATTTTGCATTCGAATCCTTCACCCAAGATTAGTAAATGTGCCCCTAAATGTTAAAGTGCATTTAAAATAATTATTTTAGTAGTATATATATTTTAAGTACAATGATTCTGTTTACTTTGCCTTAGTGAAAACTTATCTATACTCGCAAAAAATCCCCTGGGGGATGGGGGATGTACAGTGAGATGTGCTTCCTCTAAAGTTGTTATAAATAACCCCTCCACACTGTTCTTTTAACTACAGCGGTGTGGAACCGGGGGAGGGGGGAAGGTGAGGTTGGTGATGTGGGGGGCCTGGTGTATAATTCACTTACCTTTTCACATAGAGGGCAGGAAGAAGCCTACATGAACTTAAATTGAAAGCACTTTTCCTTAGAAAGAAACCTTTCACCAGGAGCAGAGTCAACCTCATAAAAAATATTGCCAAGCTGTAGGATGTAAATTTCCCACAGTTCAGCATTCTCCCAGTAAGACAAAGACTGTGATTCTGTGCATGCAAACTAAACCGTGGATTGTGCATCTGCACTGAAGTGTTGAGGTTACATTTAGAGGAAAATTATACTACCAAAATAAATCCTATGACGTGGCATATTACAAAATATTATCAAACTGGAATATATGCACATATTTAAGTAAATATTGCCCTTTTACATCTTTTCCCTTGATGCACAATTTTGTCATGGTTTGTGTGCTCCTTTACCTGACCAGAAATAATGCAGATCTAACAGTAACAAGAATGAGTGGGACCAACAAAGTGCAGAACTTTTTCCATCAATTGGCTCTTGTGATTTAACATGTATGATGAGTTTGGTTTGTTTGTGTGCACCAGGATCCAAGGTTGGATCCCAGGTGGTGGCCCTTATTTCTTAAAATGACAATTTTCTATTTAGTATTACCCAATGCCACGTGCCAATAAAGAAAGTATATTTTTATGAAATTTGTTGAAGCAGGGTTTTACATATGAGTTGTTTTATGCAATATCTTTTTAAAGAGACCTTGATTTTGAAGTAGTCAGCCAGCAGGAGGGCTAAAGTAAGCATATCACCTTAAGTGATTTAGTGGCCATATTTGTCACATTGAGTATGGTAGACATGTTATAGAAAGCAATTACAACTTTTGATTATTTATGAACTTTTAAGCAAGATCATTTACAATAAAAAATGGTTGTGGATATAGAGAAAAGCTGACCTACAAATTAGTAAAACAGCAATTCGTGGGGTTGCGTTTTCCTTAAATATATCTTTGTCCTATGGGACATTTATCCAGAAAATATATCTTCAATTATTAGGACATCTTTGGCTTAACAGAAAGGAGATAGAGACATAAGTACCAGGTGATAGATTCCTACATAGAGGCAAAATATTGCATAGGATAAAATTATGAACATTACACACTGATTTCAGCAAAGTGAACACTTTTCATTCTGAAGATTGCAAGGCTTACTTAATTGGCAGTTTGCACAGTGCAATTAGGGTGCAAGACAACATGTTCTTTTACTCACACTGTCATTGTTTAATTGCTTGATTGATGTGTTTTACCTGTGGGGCTCTTCATTTTCCTAGGTGCAAAGATATTACATGCAATTTGCCACCTGCAGGTAGTGGTGTTTCCTCATGGGTGGCAAATTGCCCTGTGTGCCACCTCCCTATACAAGAACCATTGGCAAACAGAAATTTTCAATTATTACTTCAGATTCTCAGTCGACTAAGGGCTGGACCTAAGTCCCCTAAGTAGGGACTAAGGGGCTGATTTACTAAGGGTCGAAGTATGTAGGTCGAAGTGAATATTCGAATTCAAAAACTTAGATTTTCAAAGTCATTTCTTGGATAATTCAACCATTGAATAGGCTACTTCGACCATTCGATTTGAACAATTGAATAGTAAAATTCGACTTTGAAAATCTAAGTACTGTATCTTTAAAAAACCTTACATTTTAATACCAAATTAAACCTGTCAAAGTGCTGTGTTAGCCTATGGGGACCTTCTAGAGCATTTTTCTACTATTTTTATCAAAGTAAAATTGTTCGATCGTATGCAAAAATAATTTGAATCGATTGATTTGAATGATTTTATTGTACGATTGAACGATTTTACTTCGATCACAGAATAGCCAAATTTGTTGATAAATACTTCGATTTCGATATTCGAAGTATGTCACTTCGATGGTCGAATTTCGAAGTAAAAAATACTTCGAAATTCGACCATCCAAGTGAAATACTTCACTTAGTAAATCAGCCCCTTAATGTTTGAGTGCACTCAACTGAAGGCTGAAAACTAGATGTACCTTCATAGGAGCTGTGTATGCTATTGTTCCTGTGGGGACCTATACTGACCCTGAGAATCAAGGCCTCATTTGGAACAATTATTGTGGTAAAGCGCAGAGTAATGGTGTTGCTCATTTTACTTTAGCCTACCATTAACAACACTTTCTCTCTTCTTTATGACAATATATGTGTGTGTGATCTGTTAAATCACACTTACAGGAGTTCTTTTTGCTTAAGCCAGATTTACTATAATGTCAATGAGAAATGCACCAGCTTCTTTCATTATGAAACAATTTCTTCGGAACCTGAACTTAATGCACATACTATGCATAATACTGGTGGGTGAATTCACAAAAAGGTTTTATGCACAATGGTAAATTGTGTTACAGAAATCAAGTTCTGTGTTGCAGAAATCAAGTCACTTACTAAAACTATATGGAAAAGGACTTAGCTCAGCAGCCTATAGTGTTAGAAAAATATTGTTTTCTATTAAGATAACACAAAGATAAGACGGACACTTACACCTAGGGGCAGATTTACTAATGGTCTAATTTCCAAGTGAAAAAACTTCAAAATTCGACCATCAAATTTTTTTGGGGATAATTTTCGATCCAAAATGGACCAAAGTGTCAGTTTTCAATCAAATTGAAATAGTTCGAATCATTCGAATCAACGATTTTCAACCAAAATCCTTTGAATTCTTGGAATTCAGGACTGGCTCTAGGAGGTCCCCCATAGGCTAAAATGGCAATTCAGCAGCTTTAAGGTGGCAAAGTGTCAAATTTGAAAGATTTTAAAGGGATAGTACTTCGAAATTCACATTTTCTAATTTTTTCAATTCGAACTGAATTTTGGGTTATTCACTGCAGTAGAGCCCTTAATTATTTTGAAATTCGAATTTTTAAAACTCAAATTTTATTCGAAAATTCTCTTCGACCCTTACTCTGGTGTAATGCAATAAAAATACTTTGGAGGTATTATGCTACTATAGAGGTAAGTGTGTGTTTTTTCCATTGTATCATCTAGATTTCCTGCACATAGAATCTTGTGAGTTTGGAAGGACTGACCTTTAGGAGCACTCTGGAATAACTGAGAGTGCATTGAATCCTATTTTTTTTTTTTTTAAACATGGAAGAACAGAATTTGATTTAGTGAAGGGGTAGAAAGTCAAGAGATCATACTGGTAGCCCAGGTTTCCTTTGTTTAATTAACCTTTATGTCCCATATACTGCAACGTAGGGGTGATAAAATGATAAAAGCATCATCATTTTCATCTTGAGGGATTTTGAGGGAAGAGGAGCTTCCTTATACCGTATAAACCTGCTCAATCCTCTGGGCAAAGTTGTCATCAGGGTTGGGACTGATGATATCCGCATCTAAAGGGCCCCTAGATATACTGCAGCCATGCCACAAAATTACACAAATTGTTTATGTTACATGGGAAGGCCCATTTATCAAAGTCCAAATTCATCTCAATAATTTCTGAAAACTACTACAAACAAATCTGCACTTGTTTTTTCTCCTTATTTATCAATACACTTTCCCAAAAATGTTCTTTCCGGGAAAAAAACAGAAAAACTTTTTTTGCTTTTTTCTGATTTTTGCCCGAAAACCATGAAATCTTTGGATTATTGCATGAAACCCAACCTAGATCAAGATATCTTTGGGACCTTTCCCATTATATGCAACCTCAGCAGGTCTGAGATGCCAGATTTTCGGATTTAGACTTTTTCCATCCTTGGGGTATAATAAATCCCTAAACATGTATATTTTATAATAAAAAAAACATATTCTGCCATGAAACATTTAATAAATAACTCCCATAACGTTTTGATAAAACTTACCTGCCTGACTTGCCTGGAAACTTAATATAACTTACATAGAAGCTTATGCAACTTGTGTATGAAGCAATGGCAAAGCAAAGAAGCTTAACAGGGGCAGACAGGGTCAAATTCCATTGACCCCAATTAATTAAAAACTGAAGGTAACTTCCACTGACCCCAATGAACTGACCAACATTAATTAACTATTTTATTAACTGCTTGTATGCATGGCTTATCAGAGAAATATCAGCTGGCCCTACCAGAGGCCATCCCTTCAGATTTAATTTGAAGCAACATAGATGGTTCTTCACAGTGAGGACAGTGAGGTTATAGATTGCACTGCCGGGTGATGTTGTGATGGCTGATTCTGATAATGCCTTTAAGAGTGGCTTGAATGATTTCTTGGACAGACATAATATCAAAGGCTATTGTGATACTAAACTCTGTAGTTAGTATAGATATGGGTATATATAATTTATGTGCATGGATGCTGGGTTTTCATTTGGAGGGTTGAACTTGATGGACTTTTTTCAACCCAATTTAACTATGTAACTATGTTTATGTTGGGGACTGCTAGCTGATTTATATGACCTATTACCTACATGAACTTTTCAGCAGTGGATACGTTATTGGCTCTAGAGAAAGATCATTGAGACCCCCAGACTTACACGATTTTCAAAACTGATGCAAAAACTTGCACTACATTATCAAGCAATGGCATGGTAGATCCATGTGACAAAGGCGACATGTGGTCTGGTTTAACGTAGTACAAACTCCACATACCCCATTTGATTTAAAAAACTTAAGATAAATTACACTACCCCCCCCCACCCAGTGAACTGACAAATTAATTAATGGAACTATGTATATGAAGTGATTATAACTATTATATAGTAACATAGATTAACATAAACTGTTTATACAGGAATCTATTTTAGGGGCTCACAGAAAGATCCTTTGGTCCATAAACTGGGAACAAGTTATTTTCCATAAACATATATTGCAGATACTTATCAGTTCCACTGGACTGCCTATAGTTCCTGCTATTTTTGCCTATAGTTCCTGCAGTATTTTTTACACCCCTGCTTTTCAGTAGTGTGTTTCTATCCCTTTTTGTCCTAACACAACCTACCTAATTGCTAGTTGATCATTTGTGTAGTATACACAAGGGGTGTGGTTATATATTTTTATACTCTGGGCTTGTGTTAGTGGGGGGGGGGGCATATATATAACTTGTAGGGATACCAAAGTTTATGATGATGGCCTTGCCTCTTAGTAATACCAGTGCAGAGGTACCACCAGTGAAGAATCCACAAATGATATGAATTGAGAAGAAATCTATCTACTGGTGTAGTGTACCGGGTAAGGAAAGGCATCTGACTTACGTCAGTGCAGAGAAAGTTTAATAGTTCAAAATAAAAAGATATCCCCTCTTTACCATTCAAGTATGTAACAATTCCTTTTCAAGGATATATGTCTTATAACCACAAAACAGCCACCTTGCAACAATTGTTTCAGTTACAAAGTGCCTTTAGATCGAAGGTTAAACAGAGTTACCTTTAAAAGTAACAAGTGCTAAGATACAATTATTGTTTGTATATAAGGTGTTTATGCTTCTTGTGTGGAGGAATAGTTGATTAATAAGAATATCCCCCAAACAATGTAATTTCATACAATATTTAATAAGATGAAAAGTGCTAGTGCATTCTTTTAATTCTACAATTCATTATGTGTACAAATAAATAATTGTAAATAAATTGTAAAGTGACTGTTTTAATGAAAAATTTATTGAATTCCTCTAGATCAACTGCCCTCTACTGGAATTAATTTCCAACCATTGTATAAAATTATGGTTTGAAATTTATCAATTATCAATTAATATTAAGTAATCAGTGGCTTATTTAAAAATTAATTAGTATATGTTGGATATAGTGACTCAGATTGCACGAGATAGGAAAAGGAGTTTAATAGAAGGTGTAGAAGTCCCATGTAAGAATCGTATAACTTCGGTACCCTACAAAGTTCGAGAAGTCAGCACCTCTGGGACTGTGGTCTTAAAATTACCTAATCTAACTGTCAGAAGGCTAACTTTCCTATGAAACCACAAATCCCAGAGTGCTTAGTACAGAAAACAGGTTTAGAGAATAAAGATGAAGTTGTCAGAGCACTATAGAGAAAAGGAGTATTCCAAATAATTTCTTTAAAGTGGACCTGTCACCCCAAAAAAATATTCTAAATCATATTTTATCACATTAGTCAAGCAAAATGAAAACTAATTACACTATATAAATGATTTTATTCTTGTTTTCTTCAGTCTGGGAATTCAAAATTATAGCAAGCTGGCAGGAGCCATTTTGTGGACACTGTTATTAAGGCAAGCATTATATAGTGTTAGAATCTTGTTTGTGCACCAGAATAGGGGACCCAATCTCCATCCCCATGTCCTGGCTACACAATTAAATGGTTAAGAGAACTGGGGGAATGTGTGGGGAGCAGTGGCATCTAGGAAGTGCTGAATGGAAAGTGAAAGTAATTATCTGCCCCGCCTCTATACCTAAGGCATAGAGGAGTGGCAGACAATATTTGATTGACAGCTGCGATTTCTAATTGAGCTTAAAACAGCTATGAATGCTTTAATAAAAATTTGAAATTGTTTTTCATGTTTAATTTAAAAAGGACTTTTATTAAACAAACTTTAAAAAAAACCCCAAGGTTAACAATAAAAATGGTATGAACCGTCTATATAAAAATAAGCTGCTAACGCGCATTTCGCTTGTTAGCTTTTTCATAGGCAATGGAATCCAGAAGTGCAGATGGGGATAAGTGAAACATTTTTCTCTATAGTTCTATAACTTAATATTATAAATTAATTTTCTTTGCTAAACCTTATAAAGGTAGCTAGACTTTACCTTGGATTAGCAGCACCCACTGAGCCCATGTCCCCATCTGCTTGTGCCTCTGCTACCTCTTCCTCTGTTGCTGTGGAAACAAATTATATCAAAATGCATTATATACAGTAAAGGGACAGACATGCTGAGTCTTCAGATTTTCACTTCTCATGCCCATTGTAAGATCAAGACATACTGTAGATTACTCAGCACAAAATCTATGTAGGAGTCTCTTTTAAAGCTTAGTGGTTGCAATAAATTATACAGGGCAAAGATAAAGCCTAAAGAGTAAGATGTTTTGACAACATGATCACTGATTTTTATCTGATTTTTCTTAGCAGTGTTGGAATCATAAAAAACCTGCATTAATCCAGATGTCAGCTGTAAAGACAAGTCTGCTGTAAAATCACATAAAACATCTTATTATAAAAGCTGGAGCCAAAGATAAAGGCTGTGTTGAAATGCTGTAAGATATGCATAGCCTATTGTAGCTCTGTGGGTAACCAGCCTTCCTGTTTACAGGAATACTGTACTTATCCATGAACTGCGGATAAGTTACCCTTTTGCATGATTCATGTAAAGAGCCAGGGTGGATTCACCATATGGAAGCAAGGAACATTTTTAATGAATTGAGTCAAGATGTTTTCTCCATTTTAGAGCACCTACAGTTCCGGGTGCATTTATACATGACCCTTTGAATCTCATAAAACTAGACCAACAAGAATGTTTTTTTTTTTACGATTTTTATAAGGTGTACAAAACAAGAGAGAAGCAGATCCAGTTACTATTTGAACATTTGTCAATTATTACTCCAAACAGGTAGAATAATTAGCTACATTACGTGGCAGGAAAGACAAAGATGAACCAACCAAAAACAAATAAGGGAATAACAGGATGATTGCTAGTGTGATAAAAAAGCACAAGTTATTTAAAGAGTCTTCAGGTTCCTTATGATTTAGAGGCCAAACATCTTGCAACGGGTGAAGACAGATGAGGCTGACAAAGCAGTGATTTCTATAGGGGTCAGCATAGGGAGTATTTTGGTAGATTTATATTCAGAACCCCAAGTAATATTATGGTATGGTATTAAATTCCCTTCAGTAGCTTATCCTCTTCCCGGGCTGGTATACCTAACAGGAAGCAATTGGTTTAAAGCCAGAGAAAACACATGCAGAGATCCAGAACCGAATCATAGAATGTACATGGCAGGTTTGGAGAGACGAAGGGTTGGTCATATGGATATCAAAATCTATTGTAGGTGGCTTGTATATAATGGTCTCAGAACAAGAGTAGAAAAAGTGGCAAAATAGTCCTTAGAAGCCCATGCACAAAGCCCTTCCAAGGGCAATGTGACAGAGCACATGGCTGACAAGTGCAATTAAGCATTTTTTTTTTATTTAATTCTCTTTTTAGAAAGAAAGCGAAAGTTGTGCCATCATGGTGGCACAAAGGTCAGCATTAATTGATTCATGCTAGGGCACTATCTGCAGTGTGTTTGTATGTTGAATTCCTTAATGTAAACTGGTTTCCTCTGACACAAAAAAACATTCAAGCTGGTAAGCTTGTACCTGATAAAACTAGGGTATGAATGTGATAAGGACCTTAGATGATAAGATCCAGGGTGGTAGAGTCTGTTGTGAATGATATATGTTAGTGCTATATACTGTAAATAAAGAGTAATACAGTTTATCACTTTATTACAGATAATCGGCTCTGTATGCAAAGTTCAACTTGGTTGTCATAAGAGACAGAAATATTAGTCGGCTATTCTAGTACCTACAGTACAAAGTTACACGTTTATATGCACATATTGTTGGCTATCTTTAGGTAAGCTGGAATTGGTGCTTCTTGTCTGCCACAAAAGCAGCAGTTAGCTGGATTTGGAGCCACTGCACAAAATTAAGACCTCCAATTAACTTTGACAGAAATGATGTAAAATGGATGGCCAGTGGGTAGGGGTAATAGTTTATAGTGGCACAAATGCTATTGGAAATGGAATCAATACTGAATGCCGCTGTATGACTTCAAGGCAGAATGCTCTTTGTTATGTGTTGAATACAGTCCAAATCAATTGAAGAAGGATAATCCTTTCATTGAAGGAGTGATCAAAAGCAGAATCACAAAAGGTCAGCTTTTACCAGTGGTGCATGATATCTCTATTTTAGTTCAAGTAAACATTTCACCTTCACTTTATCAGAAAGAAAATGAAAGTGGTGATGTGAGGATTTCAGTTTGTCTGTTTGTAAGTACAACGACCAACCCTATACATGACTTTGTATATAGGCTGTTTAGATCTCTTCACTTGCAGTAATATCTTGTTTAACAAAGCTATAAATCCTGATTTAATATGCAATGTGTGTAAAGGTAATGTTTCTGCTACTTAATTTCAACTCAGGTTAATATTTAACCATGCACAAGTACTCTAGGTAGTAGAACAGTTGGTTCTTGCTGTTCTATAAATGGCTCAGAGGCAGGGTTAGATTTACAGTAGCTTGTCTGTCAGCTGATTCAACAAGGTAAACACCTTGATAAAGCTGCTCAGGGAGAATTGAGTTTCATTGCTTAGTACCTGACTCATTTCTGTACCTTCTGCCCTTAACTTAAACCACCTACTGTAGGTGAACTATTACCTTTTCCCCTGTACTGCATTTGTGTAGCACTCCTACTCCCCTGCTCCTTATACTGTTATAGTACAGTATACTTATACTAGGACTGTACCACCAACATATACTGTAGAATGCAGCAATATTTTAGTTAGTTTTACCTTTACCTGTATTAAATGCACCTGGTAGATTGTACACAAGAATTTTATAACACATGCAATGTGGGGTGTTTTCAGATTTGTCAGTAAATAGGCCCAAACATCAAACAGAGTGCAAGAGTGATCTAGGCAGCCTTCTTTATGAATACTTGTGTTGACATGTGAGGGATAAAAAAAATATATTAGAAAGTCTGTGTTTAAGACATGTTTTTAACAACTTGTCTGTCTATACACTAAAACAGTGTTCCCCAACCAGCTCATGAGCAACATGTTGCTCTCCAACCCCTTGGATGTTGCTCCCAGTGGCCACGAAGCAGGTGCTTATTTTTAAATTCCTGGCTTGAAGGCAAGTTTTGGTTGTATAAAAACCATGTACACAGCCAAATAGACCCTCACGTAGGCTGCCAGTCCACATAGAGGCTACCAAATGGCCAATCGCAAACCTTATTTGACACCACTAGGGACCTTTTTCATGCTTGTGTTGCTCTCCAACTCTTTTTATACTTGAATGTGGCACACGGAACAAAAAGGTTGGGGACCCCTGCACTAGAACATATACAGATGATTTGTCAGCTCCACCCAACAGTTTTTTTTACACTAATAGAGTGTATCCTGTTGTCCTGGTACATCCATGTAACCCTGGTTTGTCATCCAAACAGTTTGCTTAAATACTGAAACATTCACCAGAGTATCCAAACACCCATGTCACTTAACATTAGATACACAATGTTTGTTATTGAATGTATTGTTATTCAAGTATAACATGCACCTTGCAGTTAAAGCACATGTGCTGGTTGCATAAGCACTGAATCTGTAGCTCAGATAAGCACCACGTTTAACTTATCACAGCCTGGTCTCATGGCCTTTTAGTGTGCAAAATCTTAAGGGGAAATATGTTGTATTGAAGACATATGCTAGACCAGGTTCTAACTAGATTAGATGCTATTGTGGGATGATGATGTGCAGTTAACTAGTTCAAAATTATAAGACAATGTGATTCTAATTAGACAGAATTATCGTGCCCGAGTACCTATACCCGGCTATTGCTGCTCAGTGTGAAGTACCGCTCTGCTTCCTTTTTAGCTGGTGGTCCCTACACCCCCTCACAAATGTTTCTGAGAACAGTACCATCCATTTGCTGACAATATTTTCTCTTAAATACCCCCATTGCACCCTTGTTTATATTACTAATCTGCAAATGTTACCTTAGATTTTAAACAAACATCACAAAAAACAGCCACAGGCTTCTTTCTGTACATGTCAGTTCTAAACTCCTCTGAACAAAAGTCTCTTTCTTTATTCCCTCCCTGCTATAGGGTTTACTCTTGCCAAGGCCCTGCCTTCACTATCCACCTTCATGCTTTGCACAGCTTAGAACCAATTCGCTATTTCTTCTTGCAGCATCACATGGCTCCTGGTTAATCCCAGGGAGGAGCACCATTGTCTTTTAGGTGCTAATAAAGATTAATGTGTGGTTTGTGTCAGAGCTGCCAGCTGCATTTCTCTCAGTTGTAATACCAGTACTACAGGTCAAAGTCAATGAAAAAAGCACTCCGTGACATTGCTTTTGTTGACATAGAATGGAAGTGTGTAACAGGCTACGAGCAAGAAATTGACTTAGGTTCCACTGCATTATTTTAATCTACAGTGAGTTAATATGTAAACCTTGTGCATTTATCAGTTAATGTGTTTCTAAATGTAAAAAGATAACTAACTAATTATTGTCAATAGTGAACATTTAATTTTAATACAGAAAGACATTTAAAGGGCAATACACACCTACAACCTAGAGGAGTTTGATATTCTGCTGAAACAGCCTATGTTTTTCCAGCTTTAAAAGTCAATTACACATAATCCGGAGAACTACTCATTAGCTACTGCTTTCCATTGAATGACTCACTGATGTAGTTCCTCTCATAGGCAGCAGAAGATGGTTTTGGTAGGCAGGGCCAAGATGAATAACACAGGCGGCATGCGTAGCGCAGCACTACAAATTTTGGTCAAGCCCCCTTTTGGCGACTCCCTTTGGACTCCACCCACTTTCCCATGTGCTTATAGTAAGAAGCAGAGGGAACTGACAAACCAAATACATACATAGGTAGCAATGGCACCATGAGTAGTAATATACAGAGAATACGGGCAGGCCAAGCACAATATACAATAAAATAAAGTAGGTATACGTACAATAATGCATTATATAATAAGAGTCAGTGAGCACAGGCATTACAAGCCTATTATAAGTTCTAGAACCTCCCATGCACTGCCTAATTCTATTGCTCTGCCAAAATTCCAGGTATGAGAAGCTGTAAACCTGGAGCATTGTGTAACCTATAATAGGGAAAGTCATGCAGTGACATAGTAATGTGAAAAATTCAAATATCTCTCACTACATGGATCCCTTTTCTGCTAGATAGACAGCAATGTTATATTATAATGGGACAGTTGTATAAATACTCCAATCCCATTGCATCAGCATAATAAATAAATATAAACATAGTAATCTAGTTTGAAAAAAAGACGTCTAGCCTTTTGGCCTAAGTAAAACCTGTCTAACTTCTAGCTGATACAAAAGAAGGAGAACAACCCCTTCTAAAGCTTCTACAATTTCTTCCTGACTCCAAGATGCAATTGAACCATTTTGTGGATTAACTTTGTACTATACTAAGCTCTTTACCCCTGTATTATCTGTGTACCCTCCACACACATAAACACACACACACACCCCTCCACACTTTGAAACAAATCATATATGCCCATAGCTATACTAACTGTAGAGTTTAGTATCACAATAACCTTTGATATTATGTCTGTCCAAAAAATCATCCAAACCCCTTTTGAAAGCATCAACAGAATCAGCCATCACAACATAACTCTACTTCGAAATTCAACCTTTAGTAAATCAGCCCCTTAATATATAAGTAATACTTATTAAAGTGGACCTGTCACCCCAAAAAAATATTAAAAATCATATTTTATCACATTAGTCAAGCAAAATGAACATCAATTACACTATATAAATTATTTTTATCTTGTTTTCTTCAGTCTGGGAATTCATAATTATAGCAAGCAGGCAGGAGCCATTTTGTGGACACTGTTATTAAGACAAGCATTATATCATCTCAGAATCTTGTTTGTGCACCAGAATGGGGGACTCAATGTCTATCCCCATGTCCTGGCTACACAATTAAATGGTTAAGAGAACTGGGGAATGTGTGGGGAGCAGTGCCATCTAGGAAGTGCTGAATGGAAAGTGAAAGTAATTATCTGCCCCACCTCTATGCCTAAGGCATAGAGGAGTGGCAGACAATATTTGATTGACAGCTGATATTTTTAAATGAGCTTAAAACAGCTATGAATGAATTCAATGAATTTGAATTTGGATTTCATGTTTAATTTGAAAAGGACTTTTATTATACAGATTTTTGTGTCTGGGTGACAGGTCCACTTTAATAATAATAACAATAATAATAATAATTAAGTAATACATAAGTAATAATAATTCACAAAAACACAGATATTTTGTTCCTGTTAATTTGCCATGAGTTTACAATATTTATTAGATTATACAGATTTATGTGCCTTATCCAGGTTTTTACAATGTTTATTAGAGTATACAGTTTTATGTGCCTTGTCCAGCTTGAATTTTTGTTTGTGTCACTGTGTTTTTGTGTATTGGTGTAGGAGCACATGTTGGCATTTTGGAGAGAGAGAGAGAGAAAGGCTGGGATGAGAGGTGACAGGGGGTAGTATCTTGAATTATGTAACATTAAAGTGGCAGTTTTATTTTGCTCCATTTAATAAGTTTAGCAGTGGTGGATAGGAAAGTCTAAAATAGAAAAAGGCTAGAAATGCTGTATTTTGTATACTAAACATAAACATGAACTTACTGCAGCACAAGCCTAATCAAACAAATGATTTATGCTTTCAAAGTTGGCCACAGGGGGCTGTCATCTTGTAATTTTGTTATACATCTTTGCAAGACTAGACTACATACACATGCTCAGTGTGGTCTGGGCTTGAGTTCTGCATGGCTGGTAAGTAAGGCAGGGGCTCCCCCTGCTGTTCATAAGTATGATTGTTACCCTGCCAGAAGTTAGGGACCATCTGACAATTCCTATCCACAGCACTAAATGAAGGGAGAATTTCACTGCATACAGTCAGGTTTCTTATAAAAATGGTACACATAAAAGAAAGTAAAAATGGGATTTTATTTATTTGCCTTTCCTTGTCCTTTAATAGTTGAACAATGCAGCAAGGTGCTTAAATATATCTAGAGAATATTGATACATCGTCGAATTTTGTCCAAGCAAAATATTTGTGTTTCTATTATCCAGAATGTACATTGCCCACTGTTATAACTTCCAAGCAGAGCCACTCCAGCCAAGGTGAGAACCTTGCCTCAGGCGGCACAGAGCAGACGGTTACAAGGGGCGGCAAAAAGCTTTTATATTGTTTTCTTTTTTTTTTTATATGTTCTTATATAATTATATATAAATATTTAAATATTTTATCTCCCTTAACATCTTGGTATGCAAACAATATATACTGTTGTATACTGTCTTCCTTAAAACAATGAAGACAAACTGATAAAAATGGGTGTAAAGTCCTCTGAGCTCTTTCACAGATATTAGCTTGGTTTAGCAGCCGTATTTGAAAGTTCAGCAAGTCTGCAACCATAACTGTATATGCATTTTTATGCAGTTCCTGTATTCTTACTCTTGTTGCTAAGTGTTGTTGAGCAAAAGCTTGATTGTGTCTCCAGCAGGCCTGATTCTCAATTAGCCCAGCCCAGTCTTTCCATATTTCCCACATTATACTGATCTCTTTTTTTGATGTCCAGAACATTTTGATGTTTTAGTTTACTGCTTACCCTTGCCCCTCCCATGATGTCAGAATGCTGTATTGTGCAGGCATATTGTACGTTATTTAAAAGAAAAAAAAATCTTTAGATTCACAAATGAGCTGAACTACCAGCAATATGGGTATGGGATCTGTTATCCAAAATGTTTGGCGTTTGTGTTTTTTTGGATAAGGGATCTTTCTGTAATTTGGATCTTCAAACAATAAGTCTACTAAAAAAATGATTTAAACATTAATTAAACCAGATAGGATTGTTTTACCTCCAATAAGGATATGGTACAAGGCTCTGTTTTTATTACTAAAGAGAAAAGGGCAATTGATTTTTTTTTTTATTGCCACCTTTTATTACTAATATTTTTTATTCAGGTCCTCTCCTATTCATATTCCAGTCTCTTATTCAAATTGAAGCATGGTTAATTTAGATCCTAGCAACCTGACTGCTGAAATTGCAAACTTGAGAGCTGCTGAATAAAAAGCTAAATTACTCAGCAATAATCACAAACTAAAATGAAAACCAAGTCCAAATTGTCACACTCTACATAAAAAAGTTGACTAAAAGGTCAAGGTCCTTTAAAATGGAGTCTATGGGAGTCAGTATCCCCCTACCATGATTCAGTATGAAGATTTAAGTAAAATGATTAAATTTTATGCATCATATTTGCCAGCTTTCCTTTATCCAAAACAGATGTCATTTACAGAATACAAAGTCTTGATTATTTGCCTCTAGTAATTGCAAAATCCTGATACTGTTTTTTGTGCCAATATCAAGATTAGCTGTTACGTCTTGAAGTCAGGGACAGTGGTGAAAATGCATGTGAATCCATTAACTGTGGCTTTTATCTATTTTGTTTTGTCTATTTTTTTTTCATATAAACTAACCGTATATGTAAATATGAGGTTCTGTATGTTGCAGGCAGCATATTTCTGGCATCATAAAAATAGCAGAATATTTGGGATTTTAGGATTGCCATCAAGCTGAAGATCTACAACATGGGGATGGTGGTATTAAAGCCATTTATATTTTGTAAGTTTCTCAAAAACAAGATAAAAACATACATCTGCATTTATTGCTGTAATAATGGCATCAAGATTGTACCACATATAGATGTGCAGCAAACAATCAGGGTTGGGAGAACAAATAGCACATACTTATGCCACCCCACTGTCCCCTTTCCTCTTTTGTATTAGATAAAATGTCCCTCACAGTTCTGAGGATTCATTCAAAAAGTTAGACATAGGTAGCCTGCAACCATCAGTAGGGACCAGGACTGGACTGGGATTCAAAATAGGCCCTGCCATTCCTGCTACAAAGAGGCCCAAACAGCCCCCACCAGCCCACTTAATAGTCACTTTCTATGGCAACTTACAGCAGCCCATCGGGCATTTGCCAGAACCCACAGATTGCCAGTCCGGGCCTGGTAGGGACAACTGGAGACACCATAAATACCAGGGCTTCCAATGCTCCACATAATGAGCTAAACTGGACTGCCATCCCTGAATGTGCATTTAGATGATATCTGGAGCAACGGTGACACTATTCAGCAGGAGAAAGGCTACTGTATTGAACCTCCTGTTTTTTTACCAGCTTTTCAATACCTTGGGCTGTGGTTATCAGTGAGGTATCTATAAAGGAGGTATCCCGCTTAGTTTTGAACAGGTTATCATCAACTGCATGTGGCGGGACCTGATAAAGGTTTTTGCAATCTCCATTAGACATACGTGAAAGTATATGTAGGTTGGATTTCTTGGCATGAATTTAGACAAAATGTGCAGTCATAAGACCCCAAGAAATTAGCGGGTTCTGTTAACTCATGCCTAAAAGCCCTTCGATTATAATAATAATGATTCTTTATTGAAAAATAGCAAATAAGTGTTTTTTCAATCGAAAATGGACCGTTTTCGAGTGACTTAAAATGGTTTGAATCGTTCAATTCAAACAATTTCCTCCAAAAAAATTAGATTTTTCTAAAATTTCAAAAAGACTCCTTTAAGGTTATAGGATGCCCCCCCCCCCATAGGCAGGTTTAAGGTGGCAATTCAGCAATTCAGCAGGTTTACAGTACTTCAATTTTCGAATGGTCAGATTATTCAAATCAAATTTTTTCAATCTGAATTGCCCTATGGATATTTGTGGCACTGAGTAAATTTGGCATTGGGACTTTTTTTTTTTTTTTTTAAGCTACATTTTTTTATTATAGAAAATATGTTTTAGAAACTGCTGTGCTTTTTGATTGCTTAAATGCTTCCCAAGGTGAGTCTACATTTTGCATTCAAATTCTTTGACAATGATGCATTCCTATAGAATTTTGCTCTTAATTATACCATGGTAATACACTTAAATACACATCATGCTGTGTGAATGAATACTAACATATTTTTTCAAGTTGCACCGTATTTCAGAGTGGTTATGATATTGTTTGGAGCATCTGTTTCAGATAAGCATGAGGTGCCCTGGAATGACAATACCCAGTTCTTTCACTTTTATTACGGAATTAGTGTTCCAGTTAATGCTAAGTACACACACTTTATTATTCTCAGTAGGGACCATATTTTATCTAACCACAGTATCTCAATTCCATTTGGAGATTGTATCATTCTTGCTGTCTTGTTAAGATCCTGATTGCTATACTGCTATAACTTATAGTACAGAGAACATTGTCTATTATGTCTACGAACCTCTTACTCATTTTTAGCAGTTCTGAAAATTGTTTGCATTAAAGTGATTTGAACATCAGAAGGACACAAGCTGGGAGTATTGTTATACCAGAAGCTAATTACATACAACTGCTTTCATTCAGGGGATTATTTACTAAAAAATGTCTCATTATTTTAGTAAAAACACTTCAATCAAACTCCAATCCACATTATTAACTTATTTATCAATAAATTGTCAATCTTTTTTTGCAATGCTCCTCCTCTTATTTCTAATTTTATATGCTCAATTCCATGAAATTTTATTTGGTTAAAGTTGCCATTATGTTTCAGCATAATGTGCCTACTTATGGCAGAAACATTTCTATTGGAGTATCACACTAATTCACTGTCACATATATCATTTGGAGTTAGATGTTCTCTTACCCTTTATTTTAAGGTTCTAAGAGCCCTACCCACATATTGTTTACCACAATCGCATGTGGCCAAATAAATGACACCTTTGGAGTCACAATTAATGTAGCTGTGAATGGGGAAAAATTTTTTTAGTTATACTACTCTGGAAACTATCTTTTACTAGAATGTATTTACAAACCTTACATCTCTTTTTCCAGCATTTGTAACAACCTTTATCAGCCAGTTTTTTGGGGGGAATATAAACTTGGGGAGACATAGCTTGCAATAGTTCTATTGCGCTTAAAGGGGTGGTTCACCTTCAAGTTAACTTTTATTATATTGTAGAAGGGCCAATTCTAAGAAACTTTTCAATTGATCTTCATTATTTATTTTTCATAGTTTTTTAATGATTTGCAATTTTCTTCTGTTTCTTTGCAGCTTTCAAATGGGGGTCACTGACACCATCTAAAAACAAATGCTCTGTAAGGCTACAAATGTATTGTTATTGCCACTTTTTATTACTTATCATTCTATTCAGTCCCTCTCCTATTCATATTCCAGTCTCTTATTCAAATCAATGCAGGGTTGCTAGGGTAATTGGCACCCTAGAAACCAAAATAGCTGACACTGCAAACTAGAAAGCTGCTGAATAAAAAGCTAAATAACTATAAAACCACAAACAATAAAAAATGAAAACCAATTGCAAATTGTCTCAGAATATCACTCTCTACATTATACTAAAAGTTAACTCAAAGGTGAACAACCCCTTTAAAGACAAATTTCACATCTTCCAAGTTTAACAACGGATCCATTGGAAGGACCTCTGAACTATTCCTAATAATTTTCTTAATCTGATATGCTTCACTGCTGTATGGAGTAATAAAAAGCACAGACTTTGTACCTTGCTGTTTGTTGAGATTATTATTGTCTCTCATACTACCTTGTCTTTTATATCTATCTCTTATATGCTTCCCTGATCACCATTGTATCATACATCCCAGATTGCCATAGCTTGGCTCTGGAAGGCATCCCAGATGGTACAAATGCGGTGGAAGAATTGGCCCACAGGGATGCCTCCCAGTACCAATCTCGGATGGCACTGGCAGCTATCCATTCCTGGTGATAGGTTTAACATAGACATTACATTTTATCCCATCCCGAATTTTACCTTTTAGTGAGATATCTAAAAAGTCGGTGTCTTCTTTTTGAAAATTATATGTTTAATTATATGATTAATATTACAATGTTCAACAAACATCACTTCTTGTTTTGTGCCTTCCCATATGATGATTAGATCATCTATGTAGTGATTATATAAGGGATGCACCGAACCTGTTATTTTGGATTCAGCCGAACCCCAAGTCCTTTGCAAAAGATTTGGCCGAATACTGAACCGAATCCAAATCCTAATTTGCATATGCAAATTAGGCATGGGAAGGGGAAAACATTTTTTACTTTCTTGTTTTGTAACAAAAAGTCATGTGATTTCCCTCCCCACCCCTAATTTGCATATGCAAATTAGGAATTGGATTAAGTTCGGCAGGGAAGAAGGATTCGGCCGAATCCTACTGAAGAATGCAAAATCCTGGCAGAATCCCGAACCTGGATTCTGTGAATCCCTAGATTATATGTTTTAATATGTTGTCTGAAGGGGTTTTCCTATCCATAGACGTTGTGTTGCTCCCACCAACCCATGACTAGGTTAAGGCCATCAATTCCTGAAATACCCCTAACATTTTCTGTGCCTTTATGTATCTTTGGTAATGTGAAAAATTGGTATTTTAGGGGATTCTTTCACTATTTCTTCATATTGATCTTTTGTGAACACAAAAGGATCTTGGGGTTTTTATAGATAACAAGCTGTCTAATTCTGGGCAGTTTCATTCTGTAGCTACTAAAGCAAATAGGGTTCTGTCCTGCATAAAAAAGGGCATAAACTCAAGGGATGAAAACATAATTATACCTCTTTATAGATCCCTAGTAAGACCTCATCTGGAGTATGCAGTGCAGTTTTGGACTCCAGTCCTTATGAGGGATGTAAATGAGCTGGAGAGAGTGCAGAGACTTGCAACTAAACTGGTTAGAGGAATGGAAGACTTAAATTATGAGGGGAGACTGTTGAGGTTGGGGTTGTTTTCTCTGGAAAAAAGGAAAATTTGCCCCCACTTACTCCAACCTAGTGATGGGTTGGTGGGAGCGATGCAACGTCTATGGACAGGACAACCCTTTCAGACAACATATTAAAACATATCATCGCTACCTGTATGATCTAATCATCATATGGGAAGGCACAGAACAAGAAGCGATGATGTTTGTTGAACATCGTAATAATAATCAATGTAATTTACAATTTACATATCATTTTCGAAAAGAAGACACCAACAGTTTAGATATCTCACTAAAAGGTAAAATTTGGAACGGGATAAAATGTGATGTCTATGTTAAACCTATCATAAGGAACACTTTGTTGCGAGCAGATAGCTGCCATCCGAGATCGGTTCTGGGAGGCATCTCCGCTGGTCAATTATTGCACCTTAGACACCTGTGATGCCTTCCAGAGCCAAGCTATGGCACTCTGGGATCGACTATTAATCATAAAGTATGATACAATGGTGATCAGGGAAGCATATGAGAGAACAGTGGCCACTTCTAGATATATATACCTCATAAAACCTATCACCAGGAATGGATAGCTGCCATCCGAGATTGGTTCTGGGAGGCATCCCTGTGGCCAATTCTTGCACCATAGACGCATTTGTACCATCGGGGATGCCTTCCAGAGCCAAGCTATGGCAATCTGGGATCGACTATTAATCATAAAGTATGATACAATGGTGATCAGGGCCACTTCTAGATATGATCTCATAACTAAGATCAACACCAATAAAAATAGATATAAAAGACAAGGTAGTATGAGAGACAATAATAATCTCAACAAACAGCAAGGTACAAAGTCTGTGCTTTTTATTACTCCATACAGCAGTCAAGCATATCAGATTAAGAAAATTATTAGGAATAGATTAGAAGTTCTTCGAATGGATCCGTTGTTAAACTTGGAAGATGTGAAATTTGTCTTGCAATAGAACTATTGCAAGCGATGTCTCCCCAAGCTTATATTCCCCCAAAAAACTAAAAAAATTAGTAGTGAGTGGCTGGCTAATAAAGGATGTTACAAATGCGGGAAAATGAGATGTAAGGTTTGTAAATGCATTCTAGTAAAATATATTTCTACCTCCAATAGATATAAGTGCAGGGCCGCTCCGGCCTTGAGGCAAGGTGAGAATCTTGCCTCAGGCAGCATGGAGCGGCCAGTAACCAGGGGCGGCAAAAAGACGCCTCTGGTAACTTTAAGAGCCAAATTTCCATTTTTTAAAATGGAAATTCGGAGCGCTCCCTGCACTAGGGATGAGGCCCCTCCTTTCCTCAGGTGGCAGCAGATCCAAAAAACGTGCCTGTATAAGTGACAGTTAATTAACGAGATACCCCAATAGAAAAGTTTCGGCCATAAGTAATCATATTATGTTGAAACATAATGGCAACTTTAATAAAATTTCAGCGCATTGAGCATATAAAATTAGGAATAAGAGGAGGAGACTTGTAAAAAAAGAGGGAAGTATACTGGATACTCTCTTTTAAAACTCGTTACCCACAGGGGTTAAGCAGTGATTGGGAAGTCTCCTGCTACTTTTGAAATAGTTTAATTAAGCTGAATATAAATATTCTCTGTGACTAGACCCTGCCTCTTAGAACTGCCTATGACATTAATTTCATTCCCTGAAATTAATTACAACTATGATATGCATAGTTATGTTTTTAATTGCATGTACTATATAAGGTAGAGAGCAAGACCTAGACTCCACCTCTGATGAAGTGCCAGAGTGAGGCATGACAGTTTAGTATTAGGTCTCAAGTAAGATGCCTGTTCATGCTCTTAATGTTTACTTAATAAAGTGTTTTCATTTTTTTACCTGTGGTTACTAAGCTCCCGTCTATCCACTTTGTGCACTTAGGCTGAAACTGAGTTCAGCCACATGGCAGCCACCACTTAGGTGACTATAAATAGAAGCACCGGGCTGCTTAGGGTTGACTGTGGATTTGGAGCCGGGGGTTACAATTGGATGCAGGTTGAATTTTTTTAAACCCTCACATCACTACAGAGAATGCAAGAATTCATTGAGTTAAAGGACGTCAACTGAAAAAATTACTTTTTTCCTTACAACAGAAAACACAATTATAAGCAACTTTCCAAAATTTATGTATTAAAAATTGTTTGTGCTTTAAAACTTATTTGTAAATGTAATTCCTGGTTGTTACATTTTAAACATGTTGCAAAAGCCAATCTCCTCCAGCAAGACAGGTCTGTTAATCGGTTGGCTTAAGTTACATTGTTCAAAAGCCAGAGCCACCAGTACAGAGAATACAAAAGGGACAGACAAACACTGCTTTCAATAGCAACACATTTACCAATAACTTGAAAACCATAGAAACTGTGTAATGAATGTATATTGCAAAGTTGCTTAGAATCATGTTTTATTTTTTAGGCAAAAAATTATTTTTGGGGTTGACATGACCTTTAAGAGGATAAATGAATGTATTAGTAATTTATAGGTGACATTTTCACAGTGAAATAGCACAGTCCTTGCATTGCTTACTTCGATCAGCTAGGTTAGTTTTATGCCTACAGTGGAGGATATAATAATTTGGTGTTATAAGCATCTGAATGCCACACAGCAATATTTGGGATATTTGATGCAATTACAAACATATTTCTAAAATAAAATTGCATGAAAGGAGCATGGTTTATAGAATTGTCATTGTGATGTCTCATGACTGGAGAATGTTTAAACAGAATACTCTTATTCTTTGACTATTTGCATTTTCTGTTGTCTGATTGTTTTACTCCAGTAATGTCATTTTTGTTTTAGGAAATTTAATGCAGTACTTAAATATGCCCAAAATGTGGTAACAATCTGCAAACTGGTGACCAGCCAAATTATGACCTGAATATGAGCTGACAATGTATTTAAGAATTAATTTGTTTGGGAAATAAGGCTCATATTAACCCAGTGCATGTCACATTTAACCTACAACAGCACTGTAAAACACAGCAGTGTTGGATGGGGTCCAAGGCAACTGTCTTGATCCTTACAGAGCTGCAGCTATTTTGCACTTAGTAGCACTTAAAACGGATCTATTTTAAAACGGTTTCTCTTATTGGCATTGCAGTTAGAGATTGCCTATTTGAAGGCAATTTTTTGAATTGTGTAAAATATTACTCTGTCCAAGCAAACACTGTCCTGTAATGTTTTGTATTCCAATCAACTTGATGACGTTTCATACATAAAATGATGTGGGGAAAATCAATGGATCCAAAAAATGCCCTTTTATTCATTAATTGTGCCGAAAATCTTCAAAAGCAGTGCTATCCCATGCATGACAGAACAATCTAGTACTGACACATCTAACATTTATTGTGTGGCCACATAAGTCTAGATAAGCTCATTTTAAGCATAATTTTCACACGTCTGTTTCTTACAGTAAATGGAGATGTTAATATATTCTCCCACCTGCACACAGGAATGTTATATAAGCATAAGGAATTCCTTCTTGATAAAAGCTGATTCTGATGTCTGAGCAGATGGTAACTCAGAACACAAAAATGTGATCAAAAGTTATAATCCTTTAGCTATACAGTGTTTTGCATTGCACCAACCCCAGGCAGGTGCAGTTGTTTGGTGAACAAGGGGTGCTCAGTGGGTGATTGGCCCAGAAGGGCATACTTTTCTTTGAAGAAGACAGGTTAGAAGGATTCTGGGGAAGATGGTACTTATGCTAGATGAAATGGAATGCAGCTTGTATGACTTGCAAATGTACCATGGTGATGCACATTGGATTCAGCTTCACGTCACACTCTAGCACCTAGTGAAAATAACATAGCCAATGTTATGGTAGGAGTTCGACCTTTCCCTATTTCAGAATAATCAAAGTATGTACACAAAATACACATGTGCAGCTCTATATAATACATAACATAGTTACAGGAACTTCAGCGAAAGACAAACAAAAGACCAGATTAAATTTGATGAGAAAGGTGTATCTCCTAATTTGGTTTGGATTTTGCTATAGAGCCAGGTGCATTTCAATGAGAAAAACTAATCTAAATTTTTAATCACATGGAAACTCTATTAAGCCTATGGGAAAATCTGGAACTGGATTAGGCTGACAGTTTTTTTCTCCTGAAATTGAATCTCACTCATACATTGAATACAGCCCAATGTATGCAGAAAGGCTTTTGTATGTTGCCCATATTCTTTATAACCAATGCCCACATTCTACTATGATATGCTTGGTAGATATGTATGTAAGACCCTCTGAATATTTAAAAGGACCTCTAGCTATGGGCAACAATCATTTAAAGTGGACCCGTCACCCAGACACAAAAATCCGTATAATAAAAGTCCTTTTCATATTAAACATGAAATCCAATTTCAAATTTTTATTAAAGC
>CM044442.1:81813143-81831844 GCA_024363595.1 Xenopus borealis | reverse complement strand
TATACTGAACAATTCCTTTAAACTAAATTTAACTGCTAGAAATTTGAGCAGCTCTATAAACAATGCTGAACTGATAATTAGTTGCTCTTTATATTTACATTCATTTCTTATCCCACCTAGCACAAATAATTTGTAATAGTTTTCACAATAAAGGACATTTAGAAGGAAAGTAAGCAGCAAGTGTGGTACCTGGGGTACTGTATTAGAACCTGCCCGATTAAATTCATGTGTTAATAGACATTATAGAGAGTTAAATGTGCAGAGATTTAAATAAGTTACATGAATACTTATATTGGAAAATTTCACTTTCAAGCCAAAAAGTGCTAAAATGTGTTATGCAGCTGATGCAAGGTTTGAGAAAATCAAACAACAGAGGAGATGGGTTTTGCTGATGTTATAATCTATACTTAAAGTGGATCTATCACTCCTGTTGAGGCCCGGATTTGTGGCAAGGCCACAAAGACCCGAACATAAGGCAGCAGAAATTCAGAAATTGCATTAAAGCCAGTTTAATTTAATCATTCTGTCCTCCCTACGTATTACCCTAGGTCAGTGGGTAGTTCGACATGCAGCTAAACCTCCCCACAATCCAATAATGAGACTGAGTGCTGAAGTCTGTAGATTTTACTGGATAGCAATAGGAAATAGGTGAAACTGTAACAAATAACAGAAAAATATAATGAGTATGCTTTGCAATAACCAATAATAAGAACATATAAACTGCAGCATAAACCCTAGGTGGCATAAATGTCTCTGCAGCAATGTCTATTGGGTTGCTGGCAGTTGTGGATGTGTTTGGTGCAACTTTAAGTCTGTTTTGCTCAACAGCAATGGATGCCGCCACTTTATTCCTCAGGAGACAACAATAGAGTTAGTTCAGTCACTGGTCTGAGAAACAGTTTGGTATCTCCTTGTTTGGAGGTGTTGACCTCAAATTTGCAGATCATTTCCATCCTCGCTTGGAAATCCTTTGGTGACAAGACCTAAGGGCCATTCATTCTTCTGTGACTGACAGTCTTTCACATGGACAACATTTCCAGTTTGAAGTTGGGTTTGGCAGTTTGCAATTTGTTTTGTGGCTGTAAAGTGGTGTTTGCAAGATGGCCTCCTACTCTCAATAGGCCAGTTTAGTCAAGGAATGAGTGAAACTTCCTCAAAGTGCTTTCTTTTGGGACAGGTTTGTTTCTTGTAATGCAAATGATCTCTTTAGAATAGACTTAATTTTGCACAATGCGGATGATCAAGTTTTTGGATTGCTGCAATTCTGCCACTGTGCAGACATTCTTACAGTGATGCCATACTTTGCAAGTATTTACATCTGTTGACGAAGCGTGTTTGAAAGAGTGAGCTATCTGGGCCAGACAGGTGATAGCTCGGATCTGTGACCAAGTTGAGAATCTGTTAATTCTGCTGGATTTAAGTTGGTTGTTAGTAGTCATTGCTTGATATGTAGATACTTGTGGATGGCTTTCACCATCTGAATTAGCATCTACTAGCTCAAATGTCTCACTCTCAGGATCAGCTTGATCTGTGTTACACAAGAATGCAGGTCCTGTGAGCCAAGATGTGTCTTTAAGTTGATGTGTGGCAACAGCTTGCTTTGCGTGGTCTGCAGGATAGTAGCCAGTGGATACCACTGTTCTTTGCATGTGGATCTCCTGATCCTGAGCACTCTGTTGCTGGCGTAAACATAAAACCTTCTGGTTTCATTGTAGATGTAGCCCAGCACTACCTTGCTGTCATTGTTAAATACTGTCTCTTTGAGCTCTGCGCTTGTCTCAGTTGTGATGAGCTCAGCTAGTTCTACAGCTAGAAGGGCAGGACAGAGTTCTAGTCTTGGTATAGTGTGTTCAGGAATTGGTGCCAGTTTTGCCTTACCTATAACCAACGTAATATGGCATTGTCCATAGATGTCAACAGTTTTGAGGTACATGCTACAGCAGCTATGGCTTTGACGGAAGCATCGACGTACGCCTTGAAAAAGCTAATCAGCAAAATGCGTTGGCGTTTTTTACTTCTTTTAAACTACTTTATTCTCCTTTCGAGTATCAATCAGTCTGGGTTTAATCTGGGGGTTGGGTTGAAACCTTGGCAAAATCCTGTTTTCTCTCTGAAATCTTTCTTCCATTCTAAGGGGCCGTGGGTTTGTGGCTTATTAGGGTTACCTAGTCCTCCTACAGAATAGGGCAAGCTAAGTTGTGGGGCCACAGTTACACTGTCCTGCCTCCTGCTTTGTGGTGTCCCAGGTTTAGTCCAAACAATAGGTAGTAAACTTTAGGGACAACTCCACCCTCTATGTTTTACTATTTCTCATGCTCTTTTTTGAATGATTTATGAATTGGTTTCTAACTCACTCATATTTATGGTCAGTATTATTAACTCACTGTAATTGGATATTTAAGTCTTAACATTTCATTAATTTAAATTATTGCACTTGCACTTTTTGATTCACTCTTTTTATTATAATTAATTAGCACTTTTTTATGAATTGATGCATTAGAACATCTAATTTATACATTCTTCGCCCAAGTATAAGAATTCACTTACAGTAACTTATCCAGTTACATTGAGAAGGAAAAACAACAGCCTGCTTGAAAGCAGTTCCTTCCTAAAGTGCTGGCACAAGTCACGTGACTGGGGCACCTGGGAAATTGACAAAATGGCTAGCCCCATGTCAGATTTCAAAAATGAAATATAAAAAAATGTGTTTGTTCTTTTGAGAAATGGATTTCAGTGCAGAAGTATACTGGAGAAGCACTATTAACTAATGTGGTTTTCCCATGACAGTCTCCCTTTAACTGGTCCAATCAGAGATTATTATCCTAAGTGACAAGGGTTGCCTATTTCTTTTTATCACAATAAATGTCTCTGCAGTAATGTCTCTGGGGTTGCTGGCAGCTGTGGATGTGTTTGGTTTAATTTTAAGTCTGTTTTGCTTACCAGAGATGCTACCGAAAGGCAAGATGAAACTGGTGTGCTTCTCCCACAGCATGGTCTTTAAAAATGGAGTCCTAGCTCCCACAAGGCATTGCACTAGGCCTTGCAATGTTAAAGCTAGTGTCTAGCGGAGGGAGCCCAAAGCATATGAAGTATATTAACAATTCAGAAGACATGACACGCATATTCAATATATGCGCATATACATGCAATCACAAGATGACAAGATGCTACCCCAAGGAGAGATGAAACTGGTGTGCTTCTCCCACAGCATGGACTGTAAAAATGGAGTCCTAGCTCCCACAACACATTGCACTAGGTCACATGGTGGAAGTAAGGTGGTCTGATAAGTTCAAATGCAGTTCTGCCAAAAACCATGTGGAGGTGCAGAATAAATACAGGAAATGGCCTTGCATTGTTACAACGAGTGTCCAGAGGAGGGAGCCCAAAGCATATGAAGTAAATTAACAATGCAGAAGACATGACATGCATATTCAATATATGCGCATATGCATGCACTCACAAGATGACTGGGAGGAAGAAGCGCATGGTGAGGGGAAGGGTAAAGAAGGGGAGAGACATGTGGATGCATAGGGGAAGTGGAAGGCAATGCATACAGGGAGTGGAGGAGGGATGCATACGGGAGGTGAGGGGGAATGCATACGGGGAGGGGCCAATGAGCAGAGATGGCCTGGGGTGCCCCATTTGTAAATCCGGGCCTGCTCCCATTGTTTTCACTAGCTGCAGGTTTTCATTATCTGCAGGTCTGCCAAAAGGGTAAATGTTGCAGTAAAGCTGCTGTAAATTTTAAAGGAAAACTATACCTGTTACAGTTAGAGTTGAAATATCCACCACAACGAAATGGTGGTTCAAGGCAAGAGATTTTCTCAAGTATTAATTTTGGGGGTATAGTTTTACTTTAAGTTGCCAATTCCAGACCTTCAGAATGACTCAGCAGTGTATTTGCCCCTGTATGGGCCCTCCTTGATGGGTATAAAATCCTGCCATGGTTGTCAAATTAGGTGCATGAACACTTTTTTAGTTTTTAGCTACCTACAACAGTGTCTAGGTACAGATGAAGTATTAATCCTCCCCCTAGGTGGTGCAAGAGTGCAGCACATTGCTGCTTATGGAGAAAGGTCAGCGCTATGCAATATGATGGTGATAAATAAATACATATTATTATTAATAATAATAATAAGGCCATTGCACTCTAGCACCATCTAGAGGCAGGAGCTCTAAAAAAATGACATGGTGCAACAAAATCTCAATGGCTTCATCTGTAGCTATCTCTATGGAAAAGACAATCAGGGGCATTTTTGTCATGAGGCAAGGTGAGAACCTTCACTTTTCACTTCACATTTCCCCACAAGTTACAATGGGTGGCATAAAGCCACTCCTGGTAACTTTAAGAGACGAATTTCTGGTAATTACACCAGAAATTCAGCTTTTCTAGCTTAGAGAGTGCAATCAGCTTTAACACTAGAATAGCCCCTGAAGCCAATACTCCTGAAAGGTTGCAAACTAAGGTTAATGGAGTTTTTTTTCTGAACAGCAATCAGATTGCTTAGAACCTAACATGGTTAGGGTGAAAAGGGCTAAAAGGAGCCAAAAAGCCCTTCAAATGCAAGACATGCAGTATAAAGCCTTCTGAAAACAGAATATATTTACTTGCCTGGCGCCATATACATAGCACTGACTAAATACCCAAAATGACAGTTTAACCCTCACAAAAGGCATTTTTGGCACAGTCATGCAAACAGTACTTTATATCCCTGTGGTAGATTCCGGGGTGGAACCAAATTATCTCTAAGACCCGGACCCAACCCGAAACCGCAGCAACAACCTGAACTGCGACCACCATATTTACCAAATTTGAACCGCTACTTGACCCGGACCCGCAACTGCCTTATCTGCAACCCACCCTGCAACCCACCAACCCCCATCAAACCGGAAGTGATGTTGCTGTAACCCAGAAGTGACAGCATCAAAAGTGTCCAATGGCCAAGAGGGAGAGGGACAGAAGCATGCCATGTAATATAAGAGAGCGTGCCTGAAGTCAGATGGGGGGAGAAGATGTGAGAAGGGAAAGCTGCAGCAGGAAGAGACCCGCAATGCTTCCCGCAGACCCGCATCTATACCCACCCCTGAAAAGTCTACCCTCATTCTATAGGGTTCCGCTTTTTTTGTGGTTAATCCACGGGTTCCCATGGGTACCAGACCCCTTGCAGGACTCTACCTTGTGGCCAAATATGCATACAGAACTGCTGGTTTTATAGCACAGGTACAGCCTAAGCGTTCAGAGCCATATATCCAAACTTGCAGACTGTTTTGTTCTTGTTAGATCTCATTATTACAAGATATTGGATCATGGCTTCTGAGTGGGTAGGACTTGCAGAGTAGCGAAGCAGAGAACCTAACCTGGTTAGGGTGAGATGTGCTAATAGAAGCCAAAAAGCCCTTCATGTGCAAGATATGCAACATAAAGCCTTCTGACATTGTATTGATTGGAAAATACTCATAGACCACAATTGTTACTTTTGGAGTAAATATTTTTTTTAGATAAAACCTATAAACCCTCAATGGAATGTTAAAAAGATGATCAATTTGTGATGATAGCAACCCTTTGGTCTTTATGTGCGATTGCATTTGTTTTAGTTTTAATTTATTTTAGTCTTAAATGTACCAACATGAAATCAATTGAAGATTTTGTTACATTTATTAAATGCCGCCTATGTGCTTTAATAAGTATTACCTCTTAAACTGCTGAATATACAGCTGTTTTGAAATCCTTACAGGCCTGACCAAGGTTTACTTTATATTAAAATTTCTCTCTATCATACATTTTTTTTTCCTTTTATAAGGAATGTTAGAAACTATAGTCTCCACTGAGGGCTCCTTGTACAGTCCAAATATGAAATGCAGTGCCATTTTTTTTTTATTCAGTAACCATATAAAACATTAGACAATCATATTAGAACTAAGAAAAGTTTTTCAGTTTATGGATGTCTGCAATGTCAAATTTACACCCTGGAGCTGTGATGAATGACAGTTCCCAGCTTGTATCAATAGCCAAAGGCTGTTGGGCCACAAATGTGACAAATCCCCAAACTATATGAGGTGCCTTAAGCATAAAGGACTCTATAATGAAAAATAAAGAATGAGTGTGCCTGAAAACAATATATAATGTTCAGTAAGGTAAAGTAGTGCTGGAAAAAAAATAATTAAAGGGTTTTTATAACCCTTTACCAAAGCATCCATTTTTCAATGCCTTAGCTATCATAGCATTTTATCACAGGGGTCACAGTTCACAAATGAAACCCAGTTTTAATATCACTGCAGAAGTTATGCCTGAAATACATGGATATATCATTCAGGCCGCATAACCAATTGGGAATATAATGACAGTCTCGTTAGACTCATAGGGATATACAGTATTTATCAAAGAGTGAAGTTAAGAGTAAAGTTTTGCCACTCTATATTCATTGCTACGCAATTTTTAAAGGTGTATTTATCAATTTCACTTTCACCCATTGATAAATATACCTTTCAAAATCCCATATAAATGAACTAAGAGCTGTGGAATTTCACTCTAGTGGCAGAACTTCACTCTTTGATAAATTTTCCCCCGTAGTGTGGCAAGGCTCTGATAGACTATTACAGTAAATGGCAAGAAATTGCATTTGTTTCTCATATAACATCAGCTACAGTAATAACATTTCTGTCTACAGTCTTCAGCAGAGAAGATCATCCAAAGGAGTTTTCCTCTGAGTTTTAAATCTTTCTGAGAGAGAGGAATATTGTGCATAGGAAAGCTTCAGTGTATTATCCACAAGCAAATAGAGAAATCGAGAAATTAAATTTAAGTCTGAAAGAAGCACTACAGACAGCAAATCTTACTGGGAAATCTTGGAAAGTAGTTACAACAGAGTTCCTACATAACTAAAGAGCAACGTGCCATGCAACAACCCAAGCATCTCCAGCTGAATTATTACATGGCAGACAGATGTGCACTAAGTTACGTGTTGCAGACATCAAACTTCCACCAAATACTATTCCTACAAAATCATCTACTGCTGACATTGTCAAACATCAACAAGCCAAATGCAAGGCTTATACTGCTTATACTGATATTTTGCAGATTATGGATGGGTTTAGACAGACTGCCAAGACAGATACTTATGAAAAACAGCTCACATTAGACAATTAAATATAAGGATAGTCAGACAACAATTAGATAAGTGACACAGCTTTTTTTTTTTGCAACATTGAATGTTTTATTTATGGATCTGGCACAATATTATATAAGGAAGCCACTAGGTGGCATAGTGTATAAATGCTATAAATTACAACTCTGTAACAAAACCAGTAGCTTGATAAAGGGCCGAGATTAGGTAAACGTTGCATGTATCGGATCAGAAGCCAAATGTTACAATAAGGGCTTTTTATTTTAAACTTCTCAAGTAGCACCGCTGTGTCATACTCTGGAGGCTTATACTGACCTAAAACGTGGTGCAAGAGAAGTGCACTTTCAGCCTGGATCTTTAGCCAGAATTAAGAAACCAGAACTACTGAAACTGAAATTTACTACATACAAACTGTCTGATGGACGCAAATGGAATGCAAGCCATCTTGCTCCTTCTAGATATGACTTTGGAGAAGCTCCATTTGATGAAAAACATTTTCCTACTCCTGATGCCACTTGCTATAAGCCTGAAGAAAGTGAACCTATAAGGCGTACTGAGAGAATCAGAAAACTACCTACATGGACGAAGGACTATGTGATGTGAAGAATGTATAACATTGCTTTAAGATACATACATATTGTTTATTACATTTGTCCAAATGCTTTCCTACTATAGGGGAATATGTGGTGTTTATACAAATGGCCTGTAGATGTCACTGTGCACAATAGTTATACTGTACATATACAGTACTTTCTACACAGCTTAAAGTGTTAGAGTTGGAGATACTGTTGTGTGTAATGGCTGCATGAACCTGCTAATAAAGCACTTTTACACTCTACTTATCCATATAAGAATTCCATACCTGTAAATAAAAAGTCCAATCTAATCATTTGAAATACACTAAAAGGCTTTTTCCCAAAATTTTATTGGACTGTTTTTTATCATAGGTTTGCAGGAAATAAACTGCTTTTGGACACAATGTGCCATCTACTAGTTAATTTATTAAGTACAGAGGCCTTCGTTGTTATGTTACACACAACCTTGTTTTTTATCCTAATTTGCATTGTAGTTGTATCTTGCTATATTTGTTGCTCACTTCTCCCTGTAGTCCAGGAAGCTGCCTTGACCCCTAACCCCCCCTCCACTCTTCGACTGTTCCCAGTATTTAGTTAGCATCCATCTTAGATAACTCTAACTGCCTAACCAACCCTGGTGAAGAAAATATTCTCTGACCTACCAGTATTGATTAGGGTTGCCACCTTTTCTGGAAAAAAATACCGGCCTTTCTATATATTTATCTTTTTTTCTCTGTTGATTACATTGGGATAAACCATCATTTTTACTGGCCTGTCTGGTAATATACCGGCCAGGTGGCAACCCTAGTTTTGATTAATGTATGGAAGGTTTTCATCAGTTTGGGAATAAACTAAAGTGAAATCTACATGCTCGTGTGAGTCCGGTTGAGTTCAACTGTCTGTGGAGATAACAGTGAGTAGTGTCCTGTATAGGTCCTGGCCCAGATCTAAGGGAACTATCACTGAGGACAGTTGGTTGAAACAGAACAGTCAGAGAATATAATTGCCAGCTTTGTGTTAGTTCTGAGCTAATAAGAAGCATCCAGCCATTAGCAGCAGCAGCACAGTGTATGTGCATAACACAGAAAAAGCTATATATCTGCACACTTCAGTGTTAGGGTTGCCACCTTTAAAAAAAAAAATACCGGCTAGTGCTGGGGGGCGGAAAAAAGGGGCGGGGAGTGTAGTAAAGGGGCGGAGTCATGAAAATGACACACAAAGGGGCATGTCATGATGCTTAAGGGGGCGGAGCCACCACAGCGTCGGGGAACAAATAAGTTTCAAGTGAAGGGCCGAGGGCTTTTTGTAAGGTTATTACAAATTACCAGCAACTACTTTGCCAGTAAATTTGTAATACTGGACCCAGCCCTTGCAGGTATTTTACCGGCTAGGCCGGTAAAATACTGTATGGGTGGCAACCCTATCCAGTGTCCTCTCATCAAGATTTATCAGCATCCAGTGTGAATAATTACATGTACAGACCTGCTTTAGTCAGGAAGAGTTTCTCTACATACCACTGTTCACACAATATTGCTATCCATATTCTGCATAGAGACACAAGTGGGATATATCCTGCGTTGAACTTTCTGTAATCTGCCTGTCTGCTCAGCACCTGCCTCTAGCTGTGTGTCACGCAGTCTTTACACAAAAAAATCAGTGCAGTTAATGCAGTCATTGCTATACCCCAGTCAGGCTCTATGGCTTCTGTTAAGGATACTTTTGAAATTATGTGTCAAGAAGAACCACAGCTCACTGATGTACAACCGGTCACCACTTTGCCAGGGAAAAGTGTCAGATCCAAAAGGAAGATTTTACCTACTATTAAATTAAAGGAAAATTTTGAAACTACTAAAGAGCAATTCACAGATAATCTCACTGAGCTATGGAACAAAACAATCCACTGTCTGTGGTTAGTGAACAAGTACTGCACCTAGAGGGCGCTCTCAGGTCTCAATATTGCCTTTGAATGTTATCAGAGACTGAGTAGTAAATATTCATCTTTCTTAAAGAGCACCAACACAGAGGATTCTTTAGAAGAGTTAAGTAGATTCAGTTACCTCAATGAGCAAAGCATCAGCCTAGTACAAGAGACCAATGTGAAGGCTCAAGCAAAAATCCCACATCAAGTTGAAGCTATATCTCATGTTTCTGCATCTTCTAGACAGGGGGTGCCCAGGACGTCGATCGTGGTCTACCAGTAGATGCCCGTAATGTTCATGGTAGACCGCGACCGACCAGAGAAGAGGGGATGTTGAAGACTATCCAACAGGGAAGAAATTCCTACACCCGAAGTTGCTTTTCATCACCCTCACTTAAGAAGCATAGCCAACTGCATACAAGCCTTTGAAAAGAATGCTGATATTCTATTTTTGCTTGGCAGATATATCTTCAGAGTACACAAGGTACACCAGCATTGCAACGGGCTTCATGATGCTCCTTATGCCTTGACCTCGGATGGGTCATTGTAGGTAATGTCTGTAGAGATGGGAAGAAGAAACCTACTAACATTTCTTCTTACAAAACTCGTGCTTTCAAATGGATGAATTTCCTATTTTGATCCATGTCCACTCCATTACTGTGGAAAAGAAAGACTTGAAATCAACTCAGAGTTATAGCACATTACACAGAGTAGTGTGAATTCTCACCAGTCTCAGGTAGACACTCTCAGTAGCACTGTGTTAAAATTTTCCGGTGATGACAATAAAATAGTGCTTACAACTGAGGATAAAGCATTCCTTAAAACTATGGATGAAGAATGCCTTCAGGAAAAGTCCAACAGCTGGATAGCCCCTCTACTGTAGACAGCCCACTATTTTTATCGAGGTAGATCTCCTGATGGGGCCAGGTGTCGAGATTAGATCCCAAGGTAACACAGTATGGGCACCCCTGTTCTAGTCACACAAAAAGGTCTTCCAAACCTTCACATTGAAGGTGCTCTACACTGAGCGAGCTACTACTCAAAGCTCGTGCTGATTTAAAAACTGCTAAAATTGAGGGTGAATTTGCTAGAAAGGGTGCAAAGGGAAAGCAGAAACTGCTCATCAAATGGCAGAAATGGAAGCTAAACTGGAGATCTTGCAAAAAGGATGTGACCAGTCAGCAGCGTTGGCTAGACTGAAAGTTTTAGAACAAGCTGCTAAAGAAATTGATAGAGACAGTATCAGTCTGACAGACACAGAGGATTCCATCAAATGCACCAAGGACTACTGTACATCTTGAGCCAAAATAGCAGGCACTCAGTTGCTTCCAATATACCAGAGCACACAAACAATTCCTCAAAGCAGTCACTTCAAAGCATGGCAAAATACCTTTTAACAACAGTGCTGCTGCAGATACATTCTCCTGCAGGATAATGGACGATAATCTATTCCTAAACTGAATGCCTCCACATCACCTTAGTTCCCTGAGTTATTCAACACTAATTTGCCACACAGGGCTGACATTCCTTAGACAGCAGCTCCTTGCCCAAAACCTGACAGAACTGAAATATCAGACATCAGCAAGTTTATGGCTCACCGCAAACTCAAGAGCACCAGTCTTGATGACCAACCAGAAACTTACAGGGGCTGGAAGAGTATATTTGAGGACACCATAGCAGATCTTGGTATTACAGCTGGACAATAATTAGATCTGCTGATTCAGTGGCTTGGCCCACAGTCTTCAGATCGCATTAGGACTCTGAAATCTGTTTACACTGGCAATGTAGCTCCAGGTCTAGCATCTGCATGGGGACGCCTTTGCAGTCTTTTAAATAAAGCACTTTCAATGGCAGTCCAGAAGCCATTGAAAGTGCTTTATTTAAAAGACTGCAAAGTTATCCAAAAATAACCGGAATAGACCATCAAAGGTTTCAAAACCTGAGTGACCTCTTTCTTAAACTTCAACTGGCAAAAACTGATCATTGCCAGGTCTCAGCTATTTGGACACCACTCATGGTGTTAACCCAATAGTAGCAAAGCATACGGCATTCAAGAAAAGTGGATAACACAAGGTTCTTATTACAAGGTAATAAACCAAGTATCCTTTCCATCATTGTCTTACTTCTGTGACTTCATCAAAGAGATTGCAAGGACAAAGAATGATCCAAGCTTTATATTTCGTGAGGAAAGAATTCTTAGCCCCCCTTCACCAAATCATACACTCACCAATTACATGGATCACAGAGGTTGTCTGTTAAGAAAACAGATGTTGTTCCTGCAATTACTTTTCCCAGTAAAGGTGATCAGGGTGAGAGAATTGAAAACCCAAATCGACAATGCCCTATCCACAGGATGCCTCATCCTCTCAAAAAGTGTAGTGGCTTTAGAGCAAAACTATGCTATGCCTCTGTGGAACATCTCACCAAGGACTGCACAGCTGTTATTAAATGTTTAGAGTATAACAGTGACAAACACGTATCAGCCCTTCATCTACAGTCCTTCATCTACCTTCAAATACTTCCCAAGGAAATCATGGTGGGGAGAGCTCCAATCGAACCTCAGCTTCTACTTTAGTGTCCACTTCATGTACTGAAGTCTGTGGAGAAGGAGTATATGACAAATCCTGTGCCAAGATATGCCTAGTTAAGTTATACCCTAAAGGACAGCTTGAAAAGACACCTTAACTCTTGCCATTTTTGATGACCAAAACAATAGGTCACTGACACAAACTGATTTCTTTAATTTATTTTACATAAATGGAGAAGCACTACCATATACTCTTGGCACCTGTGCAGGTATTTCTGAAGTGGCTGGAAGAAGAGCTTATGGCTTTATGATAGCATCTTTAGATAACAAGATAGGGCTACCTTTGCCTACTCTCGTTGAATGCAACCATATACCGTCCAACAGGGAAGGAATTCCTACACCTGAAGTTGCTCTTCATCACCCTCACTTAAGAAGCATAGCCAACTGCCTTTGACAAGAATGCTGATATTCTTCTTTTGCTTGGCAGAGATATCTTCAGAGTACACAAGGTACACCAGCATTGCAACGGGCTTCATGATGCTCCTTATGCCTTGACCTCGGATGGGTCATCGTAGGTAATGTCTGTAGAGATGGGAAGAAGAAACCCACTAACATTTCTTCTTACAAAACTCATGCTTTCAAATGGATGAATTTCCTATTTTGATCCATGTCCACTCCATTACTGTGGCAAAGAAAGACTTGAAATCAACTCAGAGTTATAGCACATTACACAGAGTAGTGTGAATTCTCACCAGTCTCAGGTAGACACTCTCAGTAGCACTTTGTTAAAATTTTCCGGTGATGACAATAAAATAGTGCTTACAACTGAGGATAAAGCATTCCTTAAAACTATGGATGAAGAATGCCTTCAGGAAAAGTACAACAGCTGGGTAGCCCCTCTACCTTCCTGCACACAAAGGCAACATTTGCCTAGCAATAGGCAACAAGCAATATCTACATACGTTTCACTGCATAGCACATCAGACAGGAAACCAGAAATGAGAGAACATTTTATAGGCTTCATGCAAAAAGTGTTTGATAACCATGCTGGATATGCACCATCATTAAAGGAAGGAGAAGGAAACTGGTATCTCCCATGCTTTTGTGTCTTCCAGCCTCAAAACCAAATCAGATTAGGGTAATGTTTGACTCTAGAGCTCAGTATGAAGATCTGTAATTGTACAACAATCTTTGCACTGGGCCCAACTTGAAAAGCAGCCTTATAGAGGTACTCCTCTTTTTCAGTCCAGAACTTATGCAATAAAGGCAGACATTCAACAGATGTTTCAAAGTTTAATTGTCCATGAGGATAACAGGAACTCCCAACAGGTACTATGGCATCATAGCAATGACCAGAATGATGAATGAGATTTCAAGTATAAACGTTTGTAAGTACCCAACTTTTAAGCATACAAGTGGTGACTATAAGCAGTAATCTGACATCCTCTAGTAAGTTTTGGGAAGGTGTGGAACTAAAACAACCAATAACCCACTACACTTAGATCCCCTTTATGCTGCATTCTTGTTTCCCCGAGCTGTTTCGCGCTGACTCATACAGACCTTAATACTACAAATTCTGCCCGAGGAGAAACGAGAACTAAAAGGGAAACCCCAGGAGCTGCAGTTACACTGCTATTCAATTAAGGCCTGGAATAAGGCAAATCTCCAGCAGAGGTATTCCTTGCAAGACAAAAACAGACAAAATTACCTGCATTGGAGCTTAAGTATCACCACAATGATAAGACCCTGCATAAACAGTACAGACAACAGAAATAAAACATGCCTGAGCGACAAAAGAAAAATTATGATACAAAAACACTTGAACTTGGAGATGAGTTCAGAATTTGGAATGGATCTATGTGGTATGAAAAAGCACAAGTGCTATGCCTACTTTCACCTAGTTCTTATGAGGTTAAAACAAGTGATGTAAAAATTTGAAGATGAAATAGAAGGTATATATATATAAAATCCCTAAAATATTAAATGGGAAACATTCTGATGGCCAACATTATAATCAGTCAGAGGAGCCACAGGAACAGGATTTGATTCACATGGAGCAGCATCTACCAGTGGATGCTTACTGGCCAGAGGACAATCAAGGAAAACTTGCCACTGGAAATGGCCAGGTGTCAGTAGATAACAGGGAGGACAATCCAGATGTACACATCAGAATCTTTCCTGAAAGATACTACACCCATCCAAGGAACAAGAAACTCATCATCATGGCACTGTTGATACCAGTGCTTTAATTGGAGTGAAAAACTGAAGGGATGCTATGTGTGGTGAGCGTAGCACAGCATGCGAAAACAAACCCCCTCCCACAATCATAAGCCACACCCATAAGCCACACCCATTATAGTAAACCTGACACGCCAATACTTTCTGGTTATACCCACTTTAAAGCAAAACCATTTTGCTGTTTCCATTTTGGTATTTCCTTCTAATGCATAGTTTAATGCCAAGTATGCCTAGATTTAAGTATGTGACCTGTAGGGACCCCAAACAAAAAATTATGCATGTGAATTTTCTTGGCTGTCAATCCAGCTTCTGCCTGTGTATTGTTTCATAACAAAGCACAACCCCATCATATTCTATATCACCTAAGATTATTTCATATATATATCATTCTCCTACTATTCCATAACCTGCTACTCTTTAATACATTAATTTTCTCTTTTTGCTTCACCTATTTCTTCTTCTCTCTTTTTCTCTATAAACCTCTCTGATGCCTCCACCTTCTTTATCAGTTAAACACTTCTCTATCTCTTCCAGTGCCGGACCATGCCAACTGGATGCCCAAGGCGACCTGGCCGGCCACCACACTCCCCTCCATGCTCCTGTGCGTGCTCCCCTCCGTGTGCACTCACCTCCCCCATGTAGCATGCGCAGACATTCGTAAAGCAAAGGAGGGGAGGGCAGGGGAGATTGCTAGAGGGGAGAGGAAAAGGCAGAGGGGTGGGGAGAGGGATGGCAAAGAGCAGAAGGGGAGAGCATTGGAAGGGAATGGAGAGGGAGGGGAAATCAGCGAACATGGACTTGGGGTAGGCAGAAGACAAGTACCTGCCCAGCTCCCCCTTCTTGTTGCGCCCTAGGCAGGTGGCTCTTCTGCTTACCCCTAGTTCCGGCTCTGATCTCTTCTCTATTTCTCTCCAAGTAATCTTTCTTCTCCTTTTATCTTCTGTTATTTAATTTTACCTCTGCATTTTATTTGCATGCAAAAGTGGAGAGGAGCAAAAGACAGTTCTGGATGCAAAACTCTTGCATCTGCTCTGAGGGAATGCTATTTAACAAAAATAAAGAAGTGAAGGGATGGCATCCCTGTGCATCCCTCCCCAATTCCAGTACTAGTTGATACACAAAATACAACTGACAATAACCAGGCGCAAACACTAACTCGTGATATGCAAACACGTTATCGCCAATGTTATCAAAAAAACGCCAAGACTAGTTGAACAGTGTCAAAGTGGCACTGTTAGTTGCTACTGTTGTGTTTTGGTAGCCGAGGATGAGCAGGGTATAACAGTGCTTTATTAGCAGGTTCATGCAGCCATTACACAACAGCAGTTACTTGAACGCTATCACTCTCAAGCTGTACAGAAAGTACTGTGTATCTGATTCGTACAAGTAATGTGCACAGTGACACCCGCAGGTCATTTGCATAAACACCACAGCTACAGTAATATAATTATAGCAAATCATCTGTACTAAGTTACAACTATTAATGGTTTTTTGTTGATGTTAAAATGTTAAAAAGGGAAGGATGTGTTGACAGTTGTTGATGTCAATAAAGTTTGTCATAAAAAAAATCAAAAAGTCCAAACCCACCAAGCATACCCTGGTCTCTCAAGTTGAAGTTGGTCCGGTGCACTGTAACAGGGATTGGCACCCTCAATTAGTTGCAATCAAAAGAAGAGAAACTGGCACAATGGACTCCATGCAAGTGGGGCAAGCCTTGCCTGTATATTTACGTTTCGGGGGCGTGCCCCTTATGTTTAAATAAACACGCAGGGCTTGTCCCGCTTGCATGGAGTCCATTGCACCAGTTTCTCTTCTTTTGAAAAACATGCTGCTCACATTCTCAGGTACCACAGCAATGCAGGATGTAGTCTTTGTGGGGCAGCTGGTTGGAGCAGTTCTGGGCCAGGGCCCACCGGGTTTTTTTTCCAGTGTCCCATTGGCCCAGTCCAACCCTGCCTCAGCATTTACATCAATAGAAGCAGGAAGCAGAAGAATTGGACACAGACACTATTCGCACACAGAATACTGGAACTGAGGCCAGAGTGATATGCAAATATTTGGTGCAACCCATTTTGACAAATCAGATGCAGTTGTGGTGGATGCACCACAGATGAATCGAATGCAGCACAACTACAGCTGATTCAGTGCCTGAATTGACTATAATTCTGGGAAAAAAAACACTCAACGGTGGCGGAACTACTAGGGGAGCAGGGGGTGTGATTGCCGAAACCCCTCAGGGCCCACTGGTTCACACTCCCATGTATCTGCACAGAAGATCACTTCCTGAGGGGGTGGGTGTTGTGTTTGGTAGCTGAGGATGAGGAGAGTATAACTTTATTATGAATTTATGTCTAAAGTATTGCACTACAGCAGTATTTGACTTTAACAGAAAAATAAACCTAAGCAAGGTAGCAATGTATTGTGAAATATTTCCAAAATTGGAGTGCCCACTCACTTATATATGAAAATACCCAAACCAAAACGGGCTAAACCTCCACTGGAATATATTGCAATCTAGTGTGTAACTACAAATGATCTCAAAATTTGTTTGTATAAAAAGCAATTTTTATTCACAACCATGCCTTCAAACCGTTAAAACATACTTAAAACAATATGCAGCGTATAGTGGAAGGGATCCCTTTCCTGGAGACACTTGCTCACACCACCCGACTGAAAATCAGAGGAGTGAGAAGTGTACAAAACACACAGGATATATACAAGAGCATATACAGTAGCTGTACTCATATGTCTTATGAAAGCAATGTATCTAATGAGTTATATACTCTATTAGATCTAAATGCCTCTGCATATATATATGTAATATTGGCAATCGTATCCAGTGTGTGGTGGACTTAGAGACAAAAGCTGAAAAGATATGATTGCCAATAGCCAATATTACACACATATATATATATATATACTGTATGAGGTACAGACTCATTGGAACTGACCATTTACAGGCAGAATCAAGGCAAAACATACATCTGGTTAGAATGTAAACCTCTCAATTTTACTAATGATAACAATCAAAGGCAAACAGCATTTTTTGGGATTATCAGGACAAAGGTTTTATGTGAAATCCAGGAAGACATGACATCAAATCAGGAATATGCATGGATTAAATACATTATAAATTGGTGGGACGAAAAATATAAAATGTAAAATTCAGGAAAACTTATTATCATGGTACTTAAAATTGGGGTTTCACTGTAATTTTCTTTTTCCCTTGTAATGAGGAGTACCTTGTACTGGATCCCAGCTGAGACGTAATTAAACCTTTTGGAGACAAAACAATCCTATTGGATTTATACAATATTTGAATCATATTTATGGCTCAGTATAGGCATCCAAATTACCAAAAGACCCCTTATTTGGGAAAACCACAGGTTCTGTATGACATTCTTGTATCTGTTCCATTTTCATCCCACCTAAAATGTCCAAATAACATACTGAAAATTAGAATACAAAATAAAATGAAATTAGTTAGGATTTCCTCCATAGGAAATTGACCCAGCTTGATGTTGTTGCTGCTGCTATTATAGAAGTAAAAATAAACTTGATAATAGCTAGTTAGTTTCACTTTAAGCATTCTGCCATGCAGAGTGAATCACTTCATTTTCTGTTTGGCAGAGATAATGTGATGCTGGTGTTGAAGTACATTCAATATGAAATGCACTCTTTCCCCATTTCAATAAAACCTTGAGTAAAAAATTAAGAGGTAAAGGAAAGGTCACATTACTGTCTGCTGTGCTGCAAAGCTCTTCCAGCAAATGGGAATTATTTCAGTCAAATAATAAAAGCATGTCTTATAAACAACCCAATAAATCCCTCATAATGTATTCTGCAACTGTACTATGGGGATTGCAAGTGTGAAACATAGGACTAGTGTAAATTGGAAAAGCATCTTATTATTATTATCATTATTATGCAAAGGAGTATTATGCATGCTGGCATTCTACTTCATAATATCACAATAGCAGTGCTTGATACCATGAAAAAACGTAAAGCAAATTATAGCTAATATTATTTATTGCAAAACCTTTATTGCCTTATCGATATTTCCTAGAAAGGGGTGGGTCAGTGCAGGGCCCTAGACCTATTCCTTCATAGGGGGCTGCTTGTTTAAATAATGTCAATTAACAAATCACATAGCTATATACTTACACTTCCAATACTCTAATGTACTGTCTGTTATGGTGCATATTAGAGTAAACGGTTTTAAACATCTGCCCATCATTTAGAATACTTTGCTCAACTGGTTTCTCCCATTATCTGGGATACACTTGTAACACTTTTCTGGGCTATGCAGCACAGATTAG
>CM044442.1:81770947-81784445 GCA_024363595.1 Xenopus borealis | reverse complement strand
CCTCCTCCTGAGCTATTGCATACGCCAATGGGACTCTATAAGTGACCATTTGGGCCTAACTTCCACCAGCTCACTTTTAACTCCACTGGTTGACAACCCAGACTTCCCCCCAGGTCTACAATCGGGATACCTTAACAACTGGCAAGAGGGAAAGACGCAACAGCTCTTTCACATATGCCCTAAAGGCGTCTTACCCCCATGGGAACAAGTGCAAAATAAATACGGACTCCCGACCACTGAGCAATTTAAATATCAACAGATTGCCAGTTTCACATGGAAAATACTCATCGACACAACAAAGCCTCACTATACACAGATTTCGAAAAACTATGTTGCCATTCCTCACCACCTCTCAGAGCCATTTCTGCTATTTACCAGATTCTACATGGCCCAGCAACAGCCAACCACTCTCCAATACTGAGACTCAAAAAATGGGAAACAGCTCTGAATGTCACATTTTCGGAACAAGACTGGGAAAACATCCTAGCCAAATCCCTTACAGGACCCAGAAGCTGCAGAATTCTGGAAAATAACTATAAAGTGCTCATTTCATGGTATAACACTCCCATGAAAATACATGCTATGTTCCCAGGTACAACAGACAAATGCTGGAGATGCAAACAACATACTGGCACGATGCTCCACATCTTCTGGGACTGTCCGCTCATTAAACAATTCTGGTCACAGATATTAGACACCTGCAACAATAAGCTATCGCTAGACATTCCTGACAATCCAGCTACAATTCTCCTACACCACAATATGATCACGGTGTCCTCATACAGAAAATCATTAATTCAAGTCGCCATAAATGCAGCTAAACTTTTAATTCCCCGCTACTGGAAAATCACAACCTTGCCTACTCTGTCAGACTGGTCGAAAGAAATGGAGGAGATACGCAAATTTGAGGAAATACATGCTGACTCCCCTAAGGCGATACAACAACACTGGGCGACCTGGCACCAATGGATACAATATCTTGATTCTCTACGCTAAGACTGATTGAGAGAGTTCACTCTTAAATACTTCACACCCCCCCCTTAGGATCATCCTATTGGGGATGTAAGCCTGCATAAACTTGGTTAAATATGTATGATAAGACATGTCGCTAAATGAGTAATGCTACAGTATTGTTCCTTTCTCCTGTTAAGCTATATGTAACATGAAACTTGAATTGTTTGGATGAAACTTTTGCATACTTCCTCATTCCTCCCCCCCCCCTTTTTTCTATCCCTCTCTTTATCATTTCCCTAACCCTCCCTCCTCTCTACCTTCCCTTCTGGAAACACTTGCTGATACAAGTCACAATTCCACATGGACTATCCCCCACCCCAACTGACTAGCCCCCTGACAGCGTACAGTGGTCTACTTATTCTTGGCGGAGGTGTGCCTGCCTCCCCAAAAAGGCATACACTGATAAAGCAGCTCTCCTATATTACATACACGAGAGACCTCTGTTAATACTTATGCATGTTGACCTTCATGTGTATTGTGATCCTTTCTGAATCTTTGTTGAAAGTTGAAAAATGAAAAATAAATATTTAAAAAAAAAAATCTTACAATTCGGATTTTTCTATATTTAATCAGTTTTGTCCCCAATCCGTTTTTTAATTAATAAATAAGGTCAAATTGTGGGTTCTAGTTTGCTCTGCTTTTTTTTTATTTAAAAACTTCAAACAAATTCTGATTTTGATAAATAAGTAGTATGTGGGAACATACTACTGTGATGAACCAAATATCCCCTTTTCTTTATAGTATGCTCTTTCCAGGTCTCTAACTATATATTGTATCAAATTCTGTAAGGGTGAACTTGCTTTGGGGCCCTTAACACCTAGTTATACCGCTCACATATTTTGTAAACTGTTATATTACTTTTTCTATTATCTATTCTATTATCTTTAGAATCTGCAATTTCTTTTGACTGATCCGGTATAGGATTTTTTTTCATAGAAAATCTAAGCTTCTCTCTCTCTTTCAACTCATGTTTATGGGTTTCTAAACAGCCTTATAAAGAATACTAAATAAGTGAAAGATTCTAATCTTTGGATTTGTTTTTGCCATAAGAGACTCTCAGGGGCTGATTTACTAAGTGTCGAATTTCGAAGTGGAAAACGTAAAAATTTGACCCTCAAATTTTTTTTGGGGGGAGTCATTTTCGATCAAAATGGGCGTTTTCAATCAAACAACGGCCATATTTGATCGAATGAAAATCATTTGAATAGTTCAAATTGTTCGAGTCAAACAAACGATTCGACCGATTTTCACCAAATTCCTTTGAATTCTCAGAATTTAGAAAAAGTTTCTGTCCAAGTTCTGTGAGGTCCCCCATAGGCTAAAATGGCAATTCGGCAGCTTTAAGCTGGTGAATAGTCGAATTCAAAGGATTTTTAAAGGGCCAGTACTTCAAAATTCTAAATTTTTTAATTTTTGGCTATTCTATAGTCGAAGTAGCCCAAAATTAATTCAAAATTCGAATTTAAATTCGACCCTTAGTAAATCAGCCCCCTAATCCCCAGTTATGCAGACAATATTTTTTTAAACTGTATTTAACTTTATACTAAACAGATATGCTTCGTATTTTTTAACTTTTTATAGCGGAACAAAAGGAGCTGGGTAGTAAGACTTGAAAAGCACTCATTTATTTTAGTTAAACCCAATAGTTGGAGCACATTTTCAACAGGTTTATTAAGTGTAACTATTTCTAGCTTATTTTTTATATTCAAATGTCTTAACCTCTACAAAGGCTTTCAAATTAATTAAATGATACTACTTCAATTATACATGTTGGTAAGATTTCAGCATGGCCCTGTACTATTCACATTTCATGCTTATAATTTGTATCACCCTAGTATTTTATATCTTACAACTTTATCCTGTAAAGTGAAAAATCTTAAAAACATCACCGTGTGTATTGTAACTTCTGTAGTCATTCAGGTGTGCAACACTTCCAGTACAGAATAGGTGACTACTAGAATGAAACTATGTTTGCTATAAAATACTATAGCTCATTACTATGTGCAGGGCAAAAATAGGCATAATTACTTTTTTTTTGTACTTAGCAACCTAACCTGCACCATCTCTATGGGAATACAATACTGCTTGTGTTTGACACTGCTGTATTTATTCATTAGGTTGTTGGGGGGAGATAGGTAGTCATACTATCTCCACCTCCTACCCATCCCCTAACTTGTGTGTCATTCATGTGTGCATGATATGGAGTTAGGGTTGCCATCTGGCCGGTATTTTACCGGCCTGGCCGGTATTTTTGATGGCTGATCCCAATGTTATTAATAGGAAAAAAAGATAAATATATTGGAAGGCCAGTATTTTTTTCAAGAAAAGGTGGCAACCTTATATGGAGTGCAGGTACGTTTGTTGCAGTCAGTAAGGACAGGGCTTGCTTTTGCCTGCAGGACAAAAAAACAAAACCCCAGACATAATTGTTTTTCAGATGAACGCTAAGGGGCACACACTTGCACCACTTCAGTGCTCTTTTGCTTTTGCTTTCAGTGCATCAGAAAAGTACCCCCCACTTTCTCTACCATATACTTACTAAAATGCCAAAATTACTCTCATAACGTAAAAGAAAATTGGAGAATAATAAAGCTCAAAGCAGAAAAAGCCTATTTAAAAACGTACGCAGCAATTAGTGTCATGAGTCATAAGTGCTGTGAAGACAAGTTACCTTACACCTACGAGGGCTCATTTATTATTGCCTCAGATGCAAAGACGAGCACTAAAGGGAGGAAAATTTCACCCCTTAGAGCACATGCACAGAAGACTGGAACCAATGTTCCCACTAATTCCTTCTCGGGTATGTGTGCAAAAAAATTATTTTGTACACACATTTTAAACCGATGTGCACAGTTTTTAAAAACTGTGTGCTCCGGCCAGAATTGATATTAATGTTTTTGTTTTCACACAAAATTCTTTGTGCACACCACAATTTAAAATTTGTGTGCGCATGTCTTGGAGGGAACATTTACTGGAACCAAATCTGAAGGTTGTGCCTTGCAACTACAGTGTTGTCATTTTTTTTACCATTATGTCGTATGGTGGCTTGTCTATTATATGATCATAAACTTGTAACTAAAAACCTGTGTTTTTAAAACATATGCACTTTCACAGATTCTAAATTACTAATGAAACGCGGGGTGAAGGAATGTTCATTGATCAATCCAGGCATGTTGCCCTGTGAGTCATAAATGAGCCCAGTGTTCTATTTTGCATCTCATTCACAATAGTTGTACACTAAATGCAACAAATTTTCTTTGTCTAACATAATAGCAATAACACTACTTCCTGCTTTTCAGCTATCTTGCTTTCCACTGATTGGTTACCAGGCGGTGATCATTCAGTGATTTGAGGGGGGCATATGGGTCATAACTAGTTGCATTTGAATCTCAGCTGAATGCTAAGGATCCAGTGCTAACTCACTGAACAGTTATATCCCACGTGTCCCCCTTTATGTCGCTGACTAACAGAGTTAAAGAGCTGAAAAGCAGGAAGTAGTGTTCTTTTATGTTAGACATCCAGTCACTCCAGCCTTTATTCCTTTTTTGGCTAACTAACTATATTAGAAATATGTTTTATTTTGTGCAGCCTATGTATTTACCTTAGCTTTTATTTTAACACTGAACTGTTCCTTATTCAGCGTTTTTTTTAAATAATTTGCTAATGCAATTAAAGTAGCTTTTTATGTTTTTTTTTCATCATTACTGATTACAACTGGAAGTTTTACATGTTTAAGAAGTAGTTATAATAAAGTGCATACATTCTTATCTTCTGCTAGACAGAGATGGAAAATGTCAGTAACCTTATACCATAAATAAAGCATCTGGGGGATAAAGACAAAAGCTTATTTCAGCTTTTAGAGGGTGGCCATTTAAGAATACGCTTCAGATGAAAAGGTCTTTAAGAGTCTGATCAATAACGGGTTTCATCAGCACAAGGCTGCCAGCCCTCCACTGTGATACCTGTTTGTCAGTCAATTTACAAAATAGCTGCACACCACCACAAAGGTATTTTTGATCTTTTCAGCAGCCACACTAAATAATAAATGATCTCTAGTTATTATTTATTAATTGATCCAAGAATTATGCTTCAAGCCCTAAATATGTTTCATTTCCAATTTGTTCTGTTACACCATTTGGAAATTGTCTCCAAAATTATTTATGTTACATAAAAGAACATGTACGGTATTACTTTTACACTAACATCCAGTGGCTGCTGCCTTGTCATTTGGTCCTTTGTTCACCTTTCTGGAGTCTGTCTTAGCAGCATGCATTTTGACAGCATTACTGAACTTCTGTGCAAGGCCTTTTAATGCATACTTCCCTATTTCTGGGAAATTAAGTCCTGGAGTTTCTCCCAGCAAAATATTTTAAGTCACACAAATCTTTGCTAGCTGCAGGTTAGACAGTAATGGTTTTAGGTCAAAATTAAACTTCCAGTCTCACAGAAATACTTAGTTACTACATGCAAATATACACATGCTCATAATGCAGATTGATATACCCCCATATACATATATAATAATAATATCAGGGGCCTATCAGCTCCAGCGATAGTTGTCAGGACCAAGGAGGAAGCTTCAGGGGTTAAAGTCCAAGTTCATGGTACAGGCAGAAAACAGCAAATTTCAGGCCAAAGGGTCAAAGTCCACGAATCAATATAGCAGGAAATATAGAGCACCCAGCAATTTACAATACAAAACCTATCATCGGGCACTGAACCGGCGCCCTGAGCATTCTTTTATTTTGAATTTCTCACCAAAACAGGATGTCACCATGGGTGCCGCCATCTACGATTTTGCCGTGACTGGAATAGGAGCGACATGGGGTGCTCCTGACAGTACCCCCTTCCCCACTGGACCACCAACATGTGGTTTCTTTGGAAACTGCTTGTAGAATTCCCATATCAGATGGGGGGCATAGACATTAACCTGTTTTATCCAAGAGCATTCCTCAGGACTAGGGATGGCGCGAACTGTTCGCGCGAACATCGGCTGTTCGTGCTCGCCGGAAGTTCGCGAACGTCGCGCGACGTTCGCCATTTTGGGTTCGCGTTAGTTGGCGCTTTTTTTTTGCCCTCTCACCCCAGACCAGCAGATACATGGCAGCCAATCAGGAAGCTCTCCCTCCTGGACCACCCCTACACCCCCTGGACCACTCCCCTTCCCTATAAAAACCGAAGCCCTGCAGCTTTTTTTCATTCTGCCTGTGCTGTGTGTGCTTGGAAGAGCTAGTGTAGGGAGAGAGCTGTTAGTGATTTGAGGGACAGTGGATAGTAAGTTTGCTGGCTAGTAATCTACTGTTCTTCAAACAACTGCCATCTAGCTGTGTGAGCTTGTTCACATTCTGTCTAAATATCCATAATATTACTGTCTCCAGAAAAAGCACCTGAGTGACTTTTTTCAAGCAGCCATAATATATTTTACGTAATCCGTATCCACCGCTGTAGTAGTGTATACGTTGACCTTGTAGGCATTATTTGCCATGTAGGCATTTTTTGCCCAGTGTGTTCTTCAAACAACTGCCATCTAGCTTTGTGAGCTTGTTCACATTCTGTCTAAATATCAATAATATTACAGTCTCCACAACCACCTGAGTGACGTTTTTCAAGCAGCAATAATATATTTTACGTAATCCGTATCCACCGCTGTAGTAGTGTATACGTTGACCTTGTAGGCATTATTTGCCATGTAGGCATTTTTTGCCCAGTGTGTTCTTCAAACAACTGCCATCTAGCTTTGTGAGCTTGTTCACATTCTGTCTAAATATCAATAATATTACAGTCTCCACAACCACCTGAGTGACGTTTTTCAAGCAGCAATAATATATTTTACGTAATCCGTATCTACCGCTGTAGTAGTGTATACGTTGACCTTGTAGGCATTGTTTGCCCAGTCTTTAACCAAGTGCCACGTAGCTGTGTGAGCTTTTTCACATTCCGTGTCCAGAAACATCACCTGAGTGACGTAGTGTGATTTCTGCCCTTTACAGCACAAAACGCAGCGCTGTGTCAACAATGTATTTTTTAGAAACATTTTTGCCTTGATCCCCCTCTGGCATGCCACTGTCCAGGTCGTTGCACCCTTTAAACAACTTTAAAATCATTTTTCTGGCCAGAAATGTCTTTTTTAGCTTTTAAAGTTCGCCTTCCCATTGAAGTCTATGGGGTTCGCGACTATGTTCGCGAATATGTTCGCAAACTTTTTTTCCGACGTTCGCGCCATCCCTACTCAGGACCGAAACCCTTCCATTGGATGAGGGATTGAAGAGACCCTCTCAAAATTCTTGAGTCTAGGATCTTCTCTATCCTTCCGTATGGAAGGCCACCAGAGAAGTCGACTGACAAGCTCAAAGGTCTTTTGAGTACCTAGATGTCCAGCTTAATTGAAACTATAACTTTGCTAAAGAATGGGTATGCGGAACTCAGGTGGCACGTAAACCATACCAATGGGTCTCAGCAGGAGCAGATGACTGGACAGATAGGATCTGGCTGGCCAGTTGTGGGAATAGGGAAGAAATTAGTTTAGTGGGAGGAAAAAAAGGCTCATGATCTTCACTGATGCGCCCCTCAGGGAGAATACTTCTGGATAGGGCATCCACCTTTCTGGAGGTTTCTGGAGCCAGGGCGATAAGTAAGAACAGAATTGAATTGAGTGAAGAAGAGTGCCCAACAAGCCTGATGGGGATTCAGTCTCTTGATAGTCTGGATGAATTCTAGGTTTTTGTGATCGGTGTAAATGGTCACAGGATGCGGAGCTCCTCGAGTGCACGTTTCACTGCCAGAAGCTCACGGTTCCCTACATGGTAATTTTGGTCAGCAGAAGCGAATTTCTTGGAGAAGTAAGCACAAGGGTGAAGCTTCCCATCTGTGATTTGTCTCTGGGAAAGGATGACACCAGCCCCCACATCTGATGCATCTACTTCAATGAAGAATGTTTGTGAAAGGTCAGGGTGTCGAAGGACAGGAGCCGAACCAAACAAACCTTTCAAGGACTGGAAGGTCTCCAGAGCAAGAGGAGGCCAGGCATTAGGTTTCCCTCCCTTCCAGATGAGAGCCAGGATAGGAGAACCAAGAACACGACTACAGATTGCCCCAGATGATCTCTGAAAATGTCGTTCACAAATTCTTGAAAGACGGCGGGGCATTGCAGAGACTGAAGGGCATTCCCAGGTACTCAGTGCCCATCTCTAGTGTTGAATGCCGTCTTCCATTCGCCCCCATCACGAATGCGGATCAGATTGTAAACTCCTCGGAGATCAAACTTTGTGAAAATCTTCGCCCCTCTGAGTTGGTCGCAGAATTCTCTCGCAGATGAGAGGAAGCATTTACCAGTTCTTTGCCTTGTTTTAATTGAGGCCCCTGTAATCAATACAGGGACGCAAACTGCCATCCTTCTTTTCCACAAAGAAGAATCCCAGCCAGGGAGGAGAAGAGGAGGGTGTGATGAATCCTCGCTGGAGGTTATCTTGGATATACTCCTTCATCACACAAGCTTCAGCAGGAGGCAAGGGATAAGTACGCCCCCTGAGGACATGGTACCAGGGACAAGCTCAATGGGGCAGTCATAGGAGCGATGAGGTGCTAGGCTCACTGGCCGGTGAAACTATGGCAGGAAGAATAACGACCATGGAAGAGTTAGTAGCAACTTTAGACACAGGAGGTATACGGGAGAGGAGAGTATCGAGTACTTGCCCAATGCGGAACTGCTGAGCTTCATAAACTTCTATACGGGATGACAATCCCCAGAGTGCTCGTCGGACATCAGGTGTAGCTTCCTCAGTGGGGTCCATGGCCCGATAATAATGTCAGGGGCCTATTGGCTCCAGCGGAGTTGTCAGCACCAAGGAGGAAGCTTCAGGGATTCATGGTACAGAATGGGAATAGGCAAAATCGTAATCAAGTCCAGGCAATTATTCCAAAAGACAGGCAGGAAACAGCAAAGTCAAAGTTCAGGCAAGGGTCAAAGTCCAGGAATCAATATAACAGGAAATATTTGATCTCATTGAGAATATCCTATTTCATATTGTTAGAAACAAGAGCCAATTAAGAAATGCCCAGCACGTACTATAGATCACACTGGGATGCCACTGTAAAGTTCTTATCATGTACTGATAAATGTCTGGCATGAATTATACAAAGGCTGAGCTCACTAAAAACCTCTGGTAAATACACCTTCTGGTGCATACAGTACAAAACTAGCTAGCAATTCTGCCTTGCAGCGATGAGGTCCTTGGTTTGATCCAAAGCACTAACTAAAAGGAATTTGTATCTTCTCCCCATGATTGCTTTTTGGTTTTCCTAAGGGGAAATTTTCCTCCAACATTCTTAAAACATACAAATAGACTAATTGGCTAATGCAAAAATTTATCATAGAGACCTTAGATTGTAAACTCTGCTTAGATGTGAAAATTGTATAATTGCCCATAACCCACATAGTGTACAGCATTTTGAATCTGCTTATTTAGTCAATCTTAAGTTCCCCTTTATTGACAAATACACGTTGTACCAAAAGAGATCCAACTTAATAAATAGCTAGAAAATGGTGTACAAAGATTGAAATCAAACAAATAAAACCAGACAGTACACTCACAAGTCTGCTTACAAAACTTTACTAGCTTGATGTGTCACAAATTCCCAAAGCTTCTGCAAGAATCATTGGTGCAGCCAATATAGTTCAATATGCATACATTGATCTTCTGTATTCATCCCTAATCTATTTTTATTTTCATAAAGCTGCCAAATTGCCATTTTAGCCTATGGGGGACCTCACAGGAAATTTTATCCAAGCTCTGAGAATTCAAAGGATTTCGGTGAAAATCGTTCGAATAATTCGATCGAATCAAATGATTCGAACGATTCCAACAATTTTCATTCGATCAAATACGGCCGTTTTTCGATCAAAGTCTTTTTTATATCAAGTATCCCTGAGGACTGGGTATGTAGTCTAGATCAGTGTGTAAAAGAAAGGAGACTAAAAAGGAATAGTAACAGAAATCCGGTTGCTAGGGTCGACATTACCCTTGCAACCATGCACTGACTTGAATATGAGACTGGAATATGAATAGGACCCCATCTGAACGTTAGAAAGCTTCAGAAAAAATAGGCAAATCATTGAAAATCTGTAAATATAAATAATGAAGACCAATTGAAAAGTTGATTAGAATTAGCCATTCTATAACATACTAAACATTATCATCAAGGCGAATCACTCCTTTAACTTAGAAATTGCTGACATAAACAAGCATATTAAATTATCAGCATGCACACGCCTCTTTGTGCTGTTTATTAAAAATAAAGACAGGTCTGCCTTAATTTTTTTTCCCAATCTGAGGGTCATTCTGCAAAATATCCTTTGAGCTTTTTCAGCTTGGGGGAAAAAGTCTGAGCACACTTTTTTATTTGAAGACTTTTCAGGTTTAATTAACAATGTGTTTAACTCTAACCATTTGGCTACACCAAAACCTATCTTCACATCCAGCTCCTAGTTCTATACTTTCAAAAAACTTCTGTTCTATACTTTCAAAAAACCTCTAGGAACATACATTGAAACATACATACATAGTTCCTGTCCAAATCAAAACTCAATCATCAATAAGATATAAAATGCACTCTAGAATGGGTTATTATGCAAATCTTCTTCCATAAAAGACCTGCATATGAAGGGGCCATATACATATATACAGGGGAGCTCCACCAATGAGGCGAGTTGAGAGACTCGCCTCAGGCAGCAGCGCCCCACTGTGTACCAAGGGCGGCAAAAATGCTGCTCCTGGTACTTTAACAGCCGAATTTCTTCTAGCGCAGAGAGCGCAATTATGTTCTCTGTGCTACCGTACTGGCCCTCTCCGCAGCCCTCGTAGACCCCCAGGTCAGACCTGGCAAAGTTCAACTCAATAGATTGGAGTTTGAAAGAAAAAACTTGAAGATTTTTCTAATTTCCAAAAAAACACTGGCGTCTTTTACTTTTTTTTAAGGGTGATAGAGTAATTTTTTGGGGGGTTACCCTCCATTTCCTAACATATGGCAACTCAACTATACAGGGGGAACATGTTTAGGGCAATAGGACAAGTTTATTTTATTAAAGGTTTCCTGGGCTTGTGTAGTGTAATGTACTGGCTGTATCATATATTATATTATACTTTTAACTTTGCGCCGTATGCAAATTAGGCAACGCTAACATAAACGCGCTTTGCCTGACGAAGTAACGGTAGTGCAACTTCGCTACTTTTTGCCTCCCTGAGTGCAAATTCACAGTTTAGTGAATTAGTGGACTGGCGGAAATTAGCCTAGCGAAGTGTGACCAATTAGAGCAAAGGCGTCGATAGTGCATTTTCTGCGCTTAGTGAATTTGCCCCTAAGGTTTTTTTTTATCAAGTTCCAAATTGATCTCAGCTACAATCCGAGCATATCCGCTTGGGTTTTTTTGGCTTATTTATTATAACATTTTACCAAAAATTTTCTTTCTCTGATTTCCACAATTTTTTCAGATTTCTTATCCGAAAACTATGAAATTTTCAGATTTTTCACTCGAAAGCTCAGAAAACATAGTGGAATTGCACGAAACCCAGAGCACATAAAAAAATCAGTGGGACTTTTCCTATTGACTTATATGCAACCTCGGCAGGTCTGAGATGCTGGATTTTAATATTTGGATCTTTTCTTACTTGGGGTTTATTAATAAATTTTTTAAAAATGATTGTCCTATTTTATTTTTAAAAATCTCTATTTTTTTTTATTTTCGGCACTTGGACTTGATAAATAATCCCCTAAATAAACCCAATAGGATTGTGTTATCCCCAGTAGAGATTAATTCTATCTTAGTTGAGATCAGGTATGTAGTACTGTTTAAATATTAGAGAAAAAAGAATTAATGAAAACAATTTTGAATTATTTGATTAAAATTGAGTCTATGGGAGATGACCTTCCCGTATTTCCCAGATTTCATAACTGTACTTTTTTATAGTTACACGGTAGGTGATGGTAATATTATTCAGCTTCAGGATCCTGTCTACATAAAGGGCGCAAAGATTTTATTGCAAGAAATTTTTTTTCAAATAGGAATTAAAACAATTCTCTGGCTGCTGCAATATAGAACTGAGTGGCTATGATACTAAACTAATATGGCCACTTAAGATATGGGAATTCTGATCTGGTTGGTGAGGGATGTAGAGTATATGCAGTGCCAGATTTTGGGTGGTGGGCGCCAGGACAGCGCGGCCTTCGGGCGCCCGCCCCCCAAATCTGGCATACCCCCCCTACATAACACCCTCCGATGCAAGTGCACATGCGCTCCTACACTGGAGCACTGGGGACCTTAGCTCCCCATTGCTCCCCTGGAAGTGACTGGGCGGCATACCACCCCTAATAATCTGCCGCCATAGGCCCCAGCCTTTGTGCTTCCTAATTGTGCACTGCTCAGTGAGTTATGAAAAGAGTCAGGATACCCTGAAACAACTGCATTGTTTGAATTTCTCCTCAGATGATTTGTTAGTAGTGACCGGTTGCACAAGGAAATTATTGTCGTTGTTTCTTCTCCATACTATTCAAAGATAAAGCTTATTGAATAATGCTTGGTACATACTATTCACAGACATATCTTATTGAGAAAGTCCAGCTACATTTTATTCAAATATACAATATATCTATTTGAGGAACTCGTACATTCTGTACAAAACCAGATCTCTATGAAAAGTTTGGTATAATGCACCAACAAAGAAAGACTTTGTTAAATAATGCCGGGTAAATAACATACCATCTTACACATAGCTTTCTTACCTGCCTCTATGTATAGATATTGGTGTCCCAATGCAAAATGAATTAAATGTAAATTCCAAATTGTAAATTAAGTGTAAAGGTGGGCTACCTTAGATCCACCTAAACACTTAAAGCGGCTTTTGAATGCATTTTTCATAGAGTGCAGCTAGTTTCCCATGGAATTGCATATCATCTGTGACCCATGTAACTGACTGATTAGGTAATATCTGTGTGGTCATTTCAAAGCTGACCAGCCATAACTGAAAACTGTGCTGAATGATAGATTCTGGACAAATGTAACTACACAAATTATTATTTATACCACGCACTGCACAGGCCCGAACTGGCCATCTGAGTTTGGGCAAATGCCCGGTGGGCTGCTCTCTTTATAATGTAAATGAACTGCTGGTAACTTTATTATGTAAAAGACTTCCTGGAGGTGCCCCCGCAGAACAGAAATAAGTACCAGCGAGGATCAGATGGCGCATGTGCTAGCAGAGTATAGAGCTGCAAGCAGTAGAAAGAGGAGCACGAAGGTGAAAGCAATTTCTTTCAGGGCTCCAACAGGTTTCAGCAAATTGACTTGCCTTGTAAGAAGTACTGCTAGCTCCAAGTGTATCTTTTCCGGGTATGAGAAGCCACAGCTGAAACAAAGTATCAAACGCTCCCTGTCTGAGCCTGCTGAGGAGTGGGCGGGGCTTCCATATTGAAACCAAGGTACTGCAAGAAC
>CM044442.1:81689551-81710890 GCA_024363595.1 Xenopus borealis | reverse complement strand
TCTCAATGGCTTTAACAATAAAATGAGGCCACCCACTTGCCCTTCCTTATAAGGCATAAGGCTGGTGAGCAGTGCAGTCAAGGTTCATTATTCATATAGGGATGTTGTTAAACTAAAACCCTCATCCATGGCTGTTGTGGGGACATGTGGCTATTAACAACTGTACTTGAACAACAGCACGTAATGGCATTCACTAGAAGGAGGGGGTCAATGATAACTAATATAACCCCTGTGAGACAACAATGACATACTCCTGTTTTCATATATTGAAGGTATATTGGGAATGTTTATGGGATGCTAGAATTCCATTGTGTGGCATTTCCTATTTGCAAATGAAATGTTGGCTTGCTTCAGTCTAGTTCTGACTTACATTCACAGAAAAATAGATTCTATTATAATGCTAAGTAAGATGCCCCTGTATTCTTTTTGCATCAACCCTTAAATTAACCCATGCCTGCAGATTAACCCTTTAGGTTGTAAGCTATTTGGCCATGTATTTGTTAAATTATTGTAAGTCTACAGTCTCTTTATATTAATGCAAGATGCTGCTTAAGTTGGTGCTATATAAATAAATAATGATGGTGACGATGAAATACCCACCTACTTTTCCCACCAATCTAGCATCATGGTGTTACGGAGTCTTTGCAATATGTTCTACAATCTTGTTATATGTAAACCAATTAAACAATCAATATTTTCATTGTTGGGGCATAATTGGTATGAATACATGTATTTATAAGACCCACAAACAACCTAAGAAAATAACTTAGATTCTGGAAGTCCCAAAAGTAGCTAACAACAGAAATTAGATCACTGACCTAAAGAGCTTACAATATATATAAGCAAAAGCATTTTTCTTTGAAGTTGCCTCATGATGAAACATCAGCAACTTCGGAAAATGAGCGATCCGAGTGGCATCCCGCTGGCAATTTGGATTCTAGCCGGTGGGAAGGCAGTTCGGGTAGTTTGGTTGCTCAAAGAAGAGGTTATTTGTTGCCGGGCAGACTAGTCTCCATGAATCGCCACGTGTCTCTGCCCTTAAAGGGGAGGTTCACCCCTAGCAACCACATTGTTGAAACTGTTAACGGAAGAGCTGCTGAATAATAATTTTCTTATTTTGTATAGTTTTTGAAATATTTGCATTCTTCTTCTGAAGAAGGGGCAGGAAAATGTGTGAAAATGTTTTTCTCTTCCTTGTTTTGTGATGAAAAACATATGTAAATTAGGATTCGGATTTGGTTCGGCCAGACACAAGGTCAAAAGGCCGAATCCTGAACCGAATCCTGGATTTAGTGCATCCCTATTATTTGTCTTCTTCTTCAGCTTTCCAGTGGTGGGGTGTCACTGACCCCATTGAAAAGCAGATGCTCGCTACACGTTTATTGTTATTGCTACTTCTTATCTATCATTCATCTTTCTATTCCCTCTCCTATTCATATATCATAGTCAGTGCATGGTTGCTAGGGTAATTTAGACCCTAGCAACCATGCACTGAAAATTAGCTGAAATTAGAAAGTGGAGATTTACAGAATAAAAAGATAAATAACTTATACGCAAATAATGAAAAATTAAATCCAACTGTAAATTGTCTCAGAATATCACTTTCTACAACATACTAAAAGTTAATTCAAACGTGAACAACCCTTCAAATCATCAGGGCATATATAAAGACTAATGTACCCTCCTATTGTAAAAATATAATCATAAGCCACCCAGGAGATCCATGATCATGCAAAGGCACAAGACTGAAGGCCTTTTGCATGACATGTAATACAAATTACAATACTAAGCAGTGTTGGACTGGCCCACCAGAATACCAGGAAAACTCCTGGTGGGCCAAGGTGTCAGTGGGCCCTCATGCTGCTAAGCTTGTGGCCTATTTCATGGCCATTCCCTATTTCTATGAGAACAAAGAGGCTAAATAGGTGGAATAATTGATTATAGTATGTAAAGAAAACAAACTAGGAGAATAGAGTTTGTTTGAGGAGATGAAGGATATTACTGTACTGAGAGTGGCCCCCTGGTCTAAGGTTTTATGGTGGGCCCCTGGTCTAAGGTTTTTGGGTGGGCCCCTGGTGTCCCAGTCCGACACTGTCACTAAGCACCCATAACCCATGGCATCACTAAGTACCATTTATAAGGATACAATGTTCAGGATTTTCATGGCTTTTGTAAGAACTGCATCACTTGTCACACTTGTCATCCTAGAGGAGTTTGGGCTCTCTTACTAACACAGGTGCTACATGGCAGCAGTAATTGGTTTTGATCAGTCCACTTCAACGTAGAAAATAAAATCCAAGAAAACCACTGGTTGCTGTGTGCAAATACAATGCTTCAGTTTAGCACCTATATTAATATTGAAGCCCCAACTTCTGTACAGTGCTTATAATGGTCACATGTTATTACCACTATTCTGTTAAGGTTAAAGTCACACGGGCAGATTCAGGGAGATTTAGTCACCTGGCGAGTAATCGCCTCTTCTTCTGGACAACAATCTCCCCAATCTGCTTTTTGCCTGCTATAATGAGAAAACGCCAGTGCAATGGCACTCGCGGCGCTTCGATTTCCGGAGTTGTCGGAAGTCTCCTCATGAGGCAACTTTCTGCCTGAAGAAGAGGTGATTAGTCACCAGGCAACTAAATCTCCCTGAATCTGCCTGTGTGTCTGTCTGCCCTAAAGGCTGCAGAGGATTTACTGGTATTATTTTCTAGCACTAACTACTCACCCCGATTCTCGGTTCCCTAATCAACATTCAGCTCTTTCAGCTTAATAGACTTAGGACTGAACCTTCCCCCCTTTGGGAACCACCGCTGTTGATAAAACAACATCCAACACATATGTAAAGGTACATAAGCAAAGAAGACAGCATTTTTTCCAGAATAGGTGGCAGGACTATTCATTGAAACTTAGGCATCGCAAAAAAGAATGGACATCTATGAGGATACTAGAAGTCACTTCATAGTTCCGTGATTTGTGTAAAAACACGAGTTGGGAAATTCTGCCTCTATATATGGTCATGGAATCTATCTCTGATTTCTACCATCTTATCATTTATAATATGGGGTGCACTATTAAATATACACTTCATAGAAAAGGTATGTTGTTTCTTATAATACAATTTAATAAAGAATTATAGAAGGAATCTTAGTTCAAAAACCAAATAAAAATGTAATACTGTATGTGTATGTGCAGCTGTGGCAGCTTGCAGTATGTAAGTAATGCAGTAGTTCTGCTACTCACTGTATGAGAAGGGCACCTGTTGTTTTTATACCTGGAATCAGCAGCTGTTGAGAGTGCACTTTAGCCAGTGAGAATATTGCTCATATAAGACTGTATATACAGGATTTGTAACCACACAAACTGTTATGATTATATAGAGAACAATATACCCCCTAATTTAAAATATAAGCATATTGTAAGTCACAGAGGCGTTTTATGCACTTTATAAACCCATGAGGCAGAAAACCAAGGAGCTCCAAGTTGACTTCTAATATCCTTATATTATTCAATAGGCTACATTATTTTTTATAATAAAATGTTTCAGTGGTTCATGTCACACAAATTACATTATAAGGTAATTATAATTTAAGACACCACTCTTTCATATGTGTATGTATTGTTTTAAAGGGATAGTAACAGTACTTTTTTTACATTAATAGAAATGTGTCCCCCATCCCTCTAACAAACCCACCTGCTGCATCTCTGCTAACCTCCATGACCCTCTACCTCTCCTCACTGCGTCAGTCTCTAGCTCAGCCCCTTTCTCCACATCACCAGTTAACATTACAGATCAGAGTCTAAGACACTGGGGACAGGAACTACAGAATGAATCTATAATGGGGTTCTGCAGGCCAGGGAGGCAGATGGGCAAAGTTCTTAATTACTCACTAGAATATTTATTAGATGTTTGATTATCTGTATACCACATTGTTATCTTTGCACTGCTACACGGGTACCCCACACTGCATCAAATTTGCAGCCTCTGGCCACATTCTGAGAATCATTGATTAGCTTTTTCCAAAAATTGAGTAAGGGGCCTGTCGTAGATTTCCAGTGGAGTAATATAAATTTTTTTTGGCATAATACAACAATTGCAGATAGCATAGTCCATTGTGGAGTCTCTCATGGCACCCAGAAGGTAGATCAGGGGGGAGTATATGTCAGGCAGGGTAAGTTCTGCTGACATGTATTGTATAACCTCATTCCAGAACTGCTTTATTACTGTGCAATCCTAGAACAAGTGAAATAATGTCCATACTGAGGTTCTGCATTTCGGGCGCCATCAGATGCTGTGGGGTACAAATTAGCCAGCCTGTATGGAGAATAGTATACTATGTTAAGACATTTGACTTGTATATACCGGTCAGTTCAGGTACTGGTTTTGGGGCATCTTTCCACATATCATCATACTATTTTTGTTTGGACCTGTTCAGTGGATCAGGCCTTTCTACAAAAGAATTGTATAACAGAGTGATAGTTGTTTCCTCAGGCCTGGTTTGAGTGCATATATTTCTTTGGTTAGTATTGTGATTGGAAAGCATGTTTAAATTGGAGGTACTGCCACCACTACTAAAATTTTAAGAACCCCTTTGGATTCCTTGGATGTTGATCCCAGTTGCCTTAAAGCTGGTACTTCTGTTTGAATTTTTGACTGGAGGGCAAGCTTTAGTTGCATAAAAACTATGTCTAACGCCAAACAGAGCCTACTATGGGCTGCAAGTCCACACAGGGCTACCAATAGCCAATCATAGCCCATATTTACCATCCCCAGAAACTTTCTGCATGCTTATGTTGCTCTCCAATTTTTTTTTACATTTGAATGTGGCTCACATGTAAAAAAAAGGCCCCCCACCTTAACTAATATGTTTTTGAATAAGAAGAAATATTATAACATATATTTACCAATTATTTGCATTATCTGGGGTGCAGTTGTGTATTTTAGAATCATTACCCATGTAAGCCTTCATAGAGTATAATGCCTGATTAAAAGGAAATAATTGTTTACTTGTTTGAGCAGCTGCAGGCAAGTCATCAAGTAAGTTCAGCAAGTGGTCTGATAACTATATATAGCATAGAGCATACTGTTTTTTTGTCCAAAGACACAGTATTTTTTTTTTCATATATTTTTTAAGGCTTAACAACCATGCTATAGAAGTATTAGCATCAGGATTTGGGATGATGTTGTTGGCCTTATTGGGTTGGTTCCCTAATATTTTAGTATAGTGTCTCCTTGAATAAAAACTTCCTTTTATTTTGGCATTGTCAATAGTTGTATGTACCCAGTTAGTAAGTGTTAGAACAATAACATTTGTTAAGTGCTTTGTGTGAAGGAGAGGCACAGGAAGCATAGTAATGAATAATTAAGACACAGAAGGTTCATACAAGATTTAATACTGTATGCATAGATGTTATCTCAGGGGTAAAATGAAGACTGGATAGTCAGTGTCCTATTTCTTCTGGGTTAAGGAGAGTGCAGAACTAAAAAAATCAGGTGAGCAAGGTAGGACATACGTCAGCACAACACTGACATTGAATACGATTAGGCAAATTTCAGTTAAATTATTGAGTGAAACACTAGGAATGTATACTGAAGTAACACAGTAAGTATTGTTTTATTGTCAGTCCTTTGTTCACATTTATTTAAGATTATATGCTGCAGTTTATTTAGGAATCAGTCCTGCGCAGGTCCATTTTTTGCAACCTGTACCCAACCTGTACCTGCAATCTGCAACCCGGACCCGCAACCCGCATTCTTACCCACTTGGACCCACTACCTGACCCCGCCCGCAAGTACCCTATCCGCAACCTGGACCCGCAACCCGCTGACCATCAAGAATCAGGAAGTGCTGTCATTGTAACCGGAAGTGACATCATCAGAAGTGGGCGTGATCAAAAAAATGGTAAAAATCACTATTGAGAAGACCGGCGGCCCAACTGACCTGAAAACCCACAGAACCACTGACCCGCGTCAATACCTGCACCCGGAAGGTTTTAGGGACGTTTCCCCAATGCCGCGCCCCCTCCCGCTCTGCGCTTCTATCTTCTAGCATCGTAGTGGGTGGAGCAGGGGCTATTGAGCTCGCTGCACTAGAAGAGCCGAATTTCCGTTTTAAAAACAGAAATTCGGCTCTTAAGGTTACCAGAAGTGGCTTTTTGCCGCTCCGTGCCGCCTGAGGCAAGGGTCTCACCTTGCCTCATGGCTGGAGCTGCCCTGGCAAGTTTTTGCGGGTACCCGACCCGTTGCAAGATTGGCCTATATTTGAGACATTATGTTATGTTCTTAGATTTTTAAAATGCCATGTGTTGTTTATCATAGTTAAAGGGGACCACAATGTGGTGCTGTTTGGCAGTACAGTACCCCTGGCTTTAATGCAACCAAAACTTGCCTCCAAGCCAGGAATAAAAAAATAAGCACCTGCTTTATAGCCACTGAGAGCAACATCCAAGGGATTGGTGAGCAACGTTGCACCAGTACAGGGCATACAGAACACTTACCTTGAGAAGTTGTTACTTCCAGAATTCTCTCTGCAGGTCATGTCTGTTTAACTGTATGGCATCAAGTGATTTGCATTTAATGGCTTTATTGATGCCATTGGGATAGGCTTAGTATAGATGACAAGAAAACTCGTTCAGAAACTTTACCAAAATGCATTGGTACATCACATGCAATCTGTGGTGCTCGTTATTTATAATGCACCTGCCATTATGCTGGAGTTCTGATTAGAATACTGCATTATGGGTAAAAAAGTGGAATTTTACGTTTTTGTGCTTTAGCTGCAATATGGAATGTAACATCTTGAAGGCAGGTGTTAATTCCTTGCATTTGTGAGCACTATACTTTGCAACTTCTGCACTGTTGCAGGCAATTTATCAAACCGGTACATTGGCACTAGCCAGAAAACTGTCAGTAGGAATGACATTGGCACTTTGGCATAAAGTATAAGGTGCCTTTGGGCATAGCAGTGAAGTCTAAACCAAATGTTGTGCGTTGTTTTCATACCTTAATCGATTCAATTCACGTGTGCTTCAAGAGTAGGCAAATTGGCTCTCTGCAGCCCCAGGTGCATGCTGTACCCTCTGCCAGGGTAACTTGACACAATATCGAAAAGACAGCAGCACTCCGGTATTTTGAAAAAATTGATTTTTACTTTGTCTCACAAAGCAACGTTTTGGCCCTTCTGACCCTTTATCAAGCCAAAAACCTATTTTTTTCAAAATACCCTTTACCATATTTTACATTTCATTACACATTACAGTGTAATGGGTTCTAGTAATTAAGAGAATATCATTCAGTTCCCAATAATGCAGAAAGATAAAGGTTTTTTCAAAATGCTGGATTTCTTAGGTTAATTGGTGTTCTCACTTCATATGAGTGTTCCTAGTAATCTTTCCAAAATGTAATCAAAAATATATAATCAAAACTTTGACAATGGTTTAAAGGTATTTTTCTATGTAATAGCAATTGGTATTATTGGTAATCAATGTCTGTTCTTTGGTTTGACACTTGAATCAATGTAGCATTAGTCAGTTTCCTTCCAGGTTTATTAATCAGATTACGTCTTCTACATTCATTTAGAAATAAGAACCAGTAGTACTGAGATTATAAACAGTCAGCTTTTACAAACAACTTTAAAACCATTGATGTTCTTAAAGAATTAATACTGGAAAGTAGTTTATGATTGCATTTTCTTTCATGATGTTGTTGGGTGGAGTTCCCCTTTAAGAGGTGTAGGATTTGGAGTAGTTGTTACACAAGCTCATATCTTTGGATGCTTCAAAATAGATACTGGGTGGCTTTTAGTACCATGCTACAGTGTTAACAATCTATTCAAGCAGTAATGCTATAGACTTGTGTGGGTGATCCTGTTCTCTTACAGAGTAATCCCTAAGCACCCACTGCAAGGAACCTGTAAATTAGCATTGAGGTTTACAATCAATTAAAACTTTGACATATAGAGCTGCTGTGAATACAAATATTTTTCTTTGATTATACTGCTTGCTATGTGCTGTGCTTAGTACCATATAAAGAGTGTAGCCATTGGAAGTATATAATTAAATAGGCTGCATGTACTTTGGGAAAGTTGATTACATCTCTCAGTGCATGGAAATGAATGCCACACTCAGCGTAGAAGAATGGCGTGCAGAGATTGACACAAATTATGGCAATCTCCTGCTGAACATATTCATGTAAAACAGGAAAGATGACAGCTTGGAGACATATGGATACAGAGGAGAAGTGCTAGCATACCAGGTTTCTTTCTGTAGACTTGAATATACTAGAGGCTTTAATTAGCAGGCTTTGGATACATTTTATGAGGACACTGTTGTACAGATTTAATACTTTCACATTATATACATCTAAAATTGCAGAAAGCAGATTGTCACCTGTCATAATTGAATCCGGACTGCTTTCATTTTTGTGCCTTGTAGGCGTAAACTCCTGTTAGGTTCACTTCCTCTATATAACCATCAGCATACACTATATACAGTATATACTGTTGCAGCAACTATGTTGTTCAGTTTAAAGTTTGATTGTATCAGAAAGTGGGGCATGGAAATGAGAAAGATAGATAAATAAAAGGATTTAGGTATGGTGTATCTAGAGGCCATCGCTATTGTCCCCAAACACCACTTTCTTAATCCCAACCCCCCTTTCCACCTATAATCCTCATCCTCTGTAACTCTGTTTTTTTCCTTCTTTGATGAAAGGTCAGATTCCTTATTACTTAGGGCTTGAGCATGGTCATAACCAATGCAACAAGTTTAGCTATCCCCCTGTTTTGGGAGTCTATTAAAACACAATATATGAGAATGTGGAAGTGGGGTTAAAAAATAATGTTTCTGGGGGTTTGATATGGGAATTTAAAGGGAGCAAACCTAAATGTCTCTAGTGGGTTTTACCACACCTCTTTTGCAAAGGCCATGTCACCTGCTTTCCCACCTCCAGCATTAAAGTACAGGTGACTCCCAAAAAATTAGAAAGGGTCTCCAAGTCTGTTGAAAAGGCAGAAATTGTTGATTATTTAAAGTACACTACCCCTTAAATTGTCAAATATTGTAAATACACATTTTCCCTGTAATAATAAAACTGTAGGTTGTACTTGATCCTAATTAAGATATAATTAATATTATCTTTATTGGAGGCAAAACAACATATTACGTTTATTTAAGTTTACATTATTGTCTAGTAGAGTTAAATTAAGGTATTAAGTTCCAAATTACATAAAGATCCATTATACGGAAAACCCTAGGTAACAAGCTTTCTATATAAAAGGTTCCATACCTGTATTGTAGGCAGAAATGGAAAACTGTATTAATAGTTTGCTAATAGATGCAAAAAATACACAGTAATTTAGTAGCTGAGGGTGATAAAGCGATCACATCTATCAGGTTCCACTTCAGTGTATTTCCATTGAACCTGCCCATCTACTAGTCTGCAGTCAGTATAGTAGTGGATCTGCATCACTTTCCGCCAGCCTCCAAAACGCAGATAAATTAAATTTTAAGTATTTTTCAGTGACTAAGGGGCATGTTTACTAAGATTGGAGATAAATATCTGGAGAAATTTCTGGAGATGTTGCCCATAGCAACCAATCAGCAATTAGATTTAAACAGCCACCTTTAAGTTAGCAAAGATCTGATTGTTTGCCATGGGCAACATCTCCAGAAATTTCCAATCTTAGTAAACATGCCCCTATATGAGAGAATACCTGCAGGTCATCTTAACAAATGTAAAGCTTTAGTTACAAGATATACAGTAGAACCTGGTTGTAACGCTAACAATGCTGTTTTTATTTTACTGTTTCTCAGGTAATCAAAATGGCAGAAATGGATGGATTAATGGACAGACTGGAGAAAGCTGTAATTCGGCTTGAATCGGTGCTTTCAAATTCTTTTTCTTCCATCTCAGCAGACAAAAATATTCTTAATGGCATAAATGGAGGTAAAATACATTGTAACTGCAGCATTCAAGTGTGAGCTATCAGTCATGGAGGTATAGTTATCAAAGAGTGAAGTTAGAGATCACCACTAGCCATGGGCGAATTTCCAGAGAAATGAGTGAAAAAATTAGCAAAACAGCAAATTTTGACGCCGACGTATGAAGTTTGGGCAGGCAAATTTTCACTGGTGATTCGCAAATTTATTCGCTGTCGGTGAAACGTGGAAATTTGCAGCGTATTCGCCCTTGGCAAGTAAATTCGCTAATTACCATGTTCCTCTAGAGTGAAATTCTGCAACTCTCCATTCATTTCTATGGGATTTTATCAATATTTTTTTATTTATCAATGGCTAAAAGTGAAAGTTCACCCCTTTGATAAATATTCCTTTCAAAATCCAATAGAAATGAATGGAGAGTGGCAGAATTTCACTCTAGAAGACTGTGGTGATCTCTTACTTTTTGATAAATCTTTGATAAATACTGTATACCTCATTGTGTGTGAGGTCTGAAGGGTATAATGCTACACAAAAATGTACTAATTATAATAAACTTATAGAGTCAAGGGGACACCATACAAGCAGAATCTGAAAGATATAAGTGGACATCTGGGTTTCAGTAAGCAGCCAGATGTTGTTTGTGACATGGCTGGGTCATATAATGTACCTATATACTTATAAATCTGATTCTACTTATATGTATGTAACAAAAGTGCAAGGAACTGGGACCTAATAATCATCACTAATAACACTTGTTTTACTAATTTATGCTACCCATTTCATCTATGATGCTACATTATTTTCCACATATTTATATAATTTATATTTTAGCATGTTATAACTGTTACTGTTTTAAGTGCATTATCTAAAGTCTTCTTTTTAATTTATAATGATAATAATATTGTGCAGGTATCGCCCCATTTGTTGAAGCTTTTGATGCACTGATGGCAGGGGCCTTGGAGAAATATCTCAAGAATAGCAAAGTTATTGGCGGTGATGTAGAGGCACATGTAAGTATTAATCTGTGTTTCCAAACTGCATGCTTCAAAGGTCTTAAGTTCAGCAGAGTGTTCAGTGTGCTTTGGGGCAAAATGTGCCTTACTCAGGTAACAATTCTTTTTGGTTTGCAACCTTTAGGGCAGAGATACACGGTCAGATATGAGGAGAATAGTCGCCCGATAACAAATCTCTTCTTCTGGACAAACTTCCTTCCCCTGCCTTCCTGCTGGCTAGATTGTAAATTGCCAGCGATAGGGCAATCAGAGCACTTCGTTTTCCGAAGTCACCCAAAGTTTCCTTGCGAGGCAACTTCGAGTGACGTCAGAAAACAAAGTGCTCTGAGTGCCATTCTAGCTGGCGTGAAGGCAGTTCGGGGAAATTATCTGACCATTTGTCTCTGCCCTTATGGGATTGAAGTTGCAGAAAGGAGTATATTTTTGGAGGTGCTTTAGGCTAATGGAACATGGAATAATTTGGTTTTACCCATGCAAGAAGGCCCCAGACTGCTTCTTGCTGCCCTATTGTTGTCAGAATGCAATACAGAAAATTAAATTTTTACATGATTTTTTTGGATTCATTTGGGGTGTTTTGATATTGTGTTTTGAACAATAAAAAAGTGTTTATTCTCTCTGATCATATTTATTCCTAGGAACCTTCTCAGTGACCAGTAAAGTTACTTGCAGGCAAGCCCCACCCCCCTCCAGGGAGCGGCGTTTACTCCCAGCTGGCACTGGTGCAATCGCACCCCTGGTAGTACCTCCACTGTCAGAAATAATAAAAAATGAACATAACTGGGCATAATTATAATGCTAAAATGTGCCTTGGGTGCAGAGTTACTGAAATGCAAATTGTGGAACCCTGATTCCACTTTTCTGATTGTCATGATGGTGTTTTAACAAATTTGCATGTTTCTCAAAGCAAAATGAAAATGGTGTTAAAGAAGTTTAACACCAGTTCATTCAGTGGAGTGTTAGAGCTCAGCTGCAAGAATCAGATTCAGCCCTGAAACAAATCATTCTGAGCAGGTGACCTTTAAAAAACAAAGTACTTATTTGTGATATATTGCCCAATTCAGGGCAAGATTTGAAGGAAGGCCACATTGGCCCAGGCCAAGGGCAGCCCTATTTCAAAGGACCAGTAACATGAAATTTAAATTTAAAATTGCAAAGTCTTTACTAAGAAATAACTTACCAATACTCCACTTCCACTCCTCTTCAGAAAAGGCGATCGGGCGATCCATTGTGCGGCGCTCGATTTCTCCCCCTGCCTTCCTTATAGGAGATAGCCAGAGAGGAGAAATTGAACGCAGCATGATGCATTGCCACCCTGTTGCCTTTTCTGAAGAGGCGTGCAAGTGGAGTATAAGTAGGTTATTTCTTAATAAAACTTTGTGATTTTAAAGTTTTTTCACTATTTACAAAAAAAAAAAAGGAAGGCTAGTATCATGTCCAGATTGGTCCCTGGACCTCTCCCATTAACTTATACATGAACTCTGCAGGTTTTAGGTGGTGAATAGTTTAATTAGAATTTTTAAAGGGCCAGAGTTTGATAATTCTCAAAATTTAAATTCGAAAATTCAAATCGAGTTTGGATTATTCATAATTAGAATTTGAGAGTTTTGACCATAAAATAATCAAATTTTCAATTCGACCCTTAATAAATCTGCCCCTTAATGTTGGGTAAATATATATATATATATTTCCGATCTGTATGTATGTATGCATTTGAGGTGAGTGATTGTCTTTTGCGATGATGTGAAATCTGAGTGCTGTTCTTTCCACTAGCTTTTAACAATAACACGTACTCAGGCCTTGCAGCTGCCATCCCTGTCAAAACCCCCAAGATTTTACTGCATGAGTTTGGCAAAACACCTGCTTTTCAAGAGCATATGCCACATATCTGACCTTGTTTGTCTGACAATGTTTGTGTTGTTTGTGGTAGATCATGTTATTCAATGTGTAAGCATTCGTGGTATAATCATAGGCAGAAAATTAAATTCTGTGAAACAGATACTAAATATATATTTCACAAGACTCTGATTAACATGCACAGTACAAAGCTTCATAAATGTATACATTCTTCATTATGTGTTAAATAGTAAGTGATGCTGAGAGGTTCTGTTGGTTTATAATTACTCATCTCCTATCTGATAAAAAATAATGTTGCATAAATTCTTTCTTGTCTTTCCTACATTTTATAACGTTCATGGTTGGTTTTAGAGTAGAGACACATAGAGAAACTCTACCCCCCACTCCAGAAGAGTTACTTAAGTGATACATTGCTACAAGGGTTACTTGGTACTAGTAAGATATTTACAAATATATACATATATTCTAACTGCTAGGGGGCTGATTTACTAAAGGTCGAATTTCGAAGTGGAGAATACTTCGAAATTCGACCATCAAATTAAAATCCTTCGACTTCGAATATCAAAGTTAAAGGATTTTTCACCAAATTAAAGGAACAGTAACATCAAAAAATGAAAGTGTTTTAAGGTAAAGAAAATATCATGTAGGGTTGCCCTGCGCTTTTAAAACTGATCTGTTTGGTTCAGAAACACTTCTATAGTTCATATAAACAAGCTGCTAAGTAGCAATGGTGAAATTTGAAAAACGGCTAAACTGTATGGCACAGGATAAGTAATGGATAACAGATAATATTATGTTCTACAGAGCTTATCTGCTATCTGCCGTGTAACTTGATTTTAAAGATACAATAGTCCAAAAGACTGTGTAGATTATGATGTGGTGCTCTATCTGGAAACCTTGCTGCACAAGGTCTAAAATTTCAGGCAAAAATAGAAAATCAGAAGGCACACACGGCAGCTATAGTGCAAAAAAACTTTCAATGGTTTATTGGAGACCTCCACATAACGTTTCGGAGGTACAGCCTCCTTTCTCAAGCACACTATAGCTGCCGTGTAACTTGAGCCTGTTCTCCTTTGAATGGCTGCCCCCATGGCTACACAACAGCTTATTTATATAAACAATAGTAGTGCTTCTGAAGCAAACACTTTACCAGTGCAGGGCAAAACTGTATTATATTTTTATTACTTTAAAACAATTTCATTTTTTGATGTTGCTGGTCCTTTAAGAATTCCTGTGGTCGAAGAAAAATTGTTCGATCGAACAATAAAATCCTTCTAATCAAACAAGGGATTTTAGCGTACGATCAAACGATTTTTCTTCGATAGCCGATAGGCTAACATAGACCCTTAAGTGGAACTTTGCCAAAGCAGTTACCTTAAGAACTGAATTATGAATTTTTAGCTGGAAATTCACCTCAATTTCACTCTTTGCAGATCAGCTGCAGCTCTCTGCTCTTAGCACATTTGAGGTTAGGATAGCATCAGATTTGCTGCCTCCCAGCATCCGCAGTATCTATCTTCATATTCCTGTCACTAGTTCACGTCAACCTAATGGACAGCTTAGAAGACAAAAATAATAGCCTTCTAATATCTGCTATGTTTCTGTGTATATTGCAAGCAGCAGGACTCTGATATGTAGTGCTCTTTAATCCATGCAATGAGAGCAAGCTCTGATAGGATTGTAGATGAGATGTATCATAATAGATAGACTAATAAGCCAAAACTCATGCTTCTGCGTTTTGATTTTCCCCATGTAGCTAAATTTTACTACATGAGTTGGCAGCATATGATAAACAATGCAACTAAACATGCACTGAATAAGCTCCATCTGCTGAAATGTGCCACAGTGCCATGGGATGTCTTTGGCACATAACAATATGGGAAATCCAGTAAGGAGCATTAAAGGAAAACTATACCCCCAAATTGAATACTTAAACAACAGATTTACATCCCTTGCCTTGAACCACCATTTCATGATAGAAATCGCCTGACCAAAAATACTAAGGGGCACATTCACTAAAGAGTGCAAATTCGCCAGTGACTGCTTCGCAGCTATCGCAACACTTCGGCAGGTGCAAATTCACTCAGACAACACTAATTTACTAAGTTTACAAAGTTTTGTCCCGGGCAACAAACGCGGGCGAATTTTCGGTAGCATTACTTTGGCAGAATGAGCAAATCAAAGTGAAGATTCACTAATGTTCAATTCTGCCTAGTGCCACTTCACTTTCTTGAGTTCTTGTTCTCAGGCTGGATCAATTTATGTTATATGGTGCATCTAATACATTATATTTACACTAATAGCTAAACATGCCAAGGGAACCTTGATAAAGTCAATAGAGTTGTTTTAACGCCCTACACATAAGCCCACTGTAAAATAATGTGCTATTTGCAGCCTAACACCCTTAAAAAATGAAAAGACGCCATCGTTTTTTTTTTACTTAGAAGATATTACATTCAAAAATTATGGTGTAAGTAACTGAAGATTGAGGATGTTCTATGCACTCCAGTGCACTTCACCAGGTCAGAACTGGCAAAGGCAAGACTGGCAATAGAGGTAACGCTCAGTAAAATCTGCATCTTGAATTTGCAGAGTTAGGTCCATTTGCCAGAGCAAACGCTAGCGTCTATCTCCTTTGAAGGGACGCCTGCACCCCTTAGTGAAGTGACTGAAAACGTTAACGCTGGGTAATCAACGCCAGTGCGAGTCACTTCACCCATTAATAAATTTACCCCTAAGTATATTGTTATGAAAGTGGTTTATTTACATGAAGCAGAGTTTTACATAAGAGCTGTTTTTATGCAATATCTTTTTATAGAAAGCTGAAATGAAATCTTTGTTTGCACTGTATCTAAACAAATAAGGAACAGTTAAAGGCATAAATGAATTGTGAAAAACTATTATGAGTTCGGAAGATGGCAAAATCAGTTGCCATGGAAACCATATTTTTTCCCTCTGCTACCATGGAAATAACAGTGACAAAAAAATCATATTAACAGAGGAGTGCCTAGCTTGTCAGGAATTAACATTATGGGGGTGGCCCACATTTGTGTATTACATAAAGAGGTGGAACTATGTCGAAAATATTTTTGTAAAAAAGTTGTTTTGTGTTTGTGTTGGAAATACTTCTTTTTATAGCTGCTCCGGCTGTATTGTAATTAGAGCTTTCTTTAGGAGGGACAATTTACCATGGGGCCCGAGGGCACACTGAGCTGCTGCTGAATTGAGCTATTACATAGTTACATAGTTAAATTGGGTTGAAAAAAGACCGAGTCCATCAAGTTCAACCCCTCCAAATTAAAAACCCAGCATACACACACACACATCTCCACTCTTTCAAACACAAACCATATACCTCTATGCCCATAGCTATACTAACTGTAGAGTTTAGTATCAAAATAGCCTTTGATATTATGTCTGTCCAAAAAATCATCCAAACCCCTCTTAAAAGCATCAACAGAATGAGCCATCACAACATCACAGAACTGCCTCACTAAAAACACCCTTATCTGTCAGTGCTTCCTCTGGTGGTGACAGCTGGTAATGTTCACTTTGACCATAACCCTGGAATAGGTTATATAGTAAAATTAGATTTTGAAAGGGACAGTGTACTGAAAATGCATTCTGCCTAGACCTTTAATTGAAAAATCCTTATTTTCCAAAAGACAGAAGGCTAATGCCAGTAAGGGCTGATTCTTGGGCTACTTGTTTCAGCAGGACAATTTTCAGCCAGATTTGAGGTGGCTAATCTACTTCACATGTACAAAAGAGAGGGGTTTAATGAATTCACATTACCTGGTCCACTATTTTACTAGTTTAGTATCTATGCAAGTACGTATAGATTTCAAAACAGGGGTTTTTATGATTGTAAAATTGACTAGCCTTTTTTATGTTTGTGGGTAACTTGGCCAGTTGCAATTCCATGGTACTTATGTATTTTACTTTGCTTGGATTGCTCCCACAACCCCCCTTTTTGTGTAATCTTCACATGTGCCATGACTCTCTCTATAAGAGGGCATCTCAGTGAACAGGTATTTTTTTTGTTATAGTTTTATCAGCCCTTCCTGTGCTCTGCAGGACCTGGAAGTGACAGAATGTGCTAAAGTGAAACTGGTTTAAATTTCAGCAAAACACATACAGTAGATATTTCTTAATTAAAACAACAGGCAAAAGATGTTTGACACAAGCCCTCATGTTAAAAAAGCAGTGTCTCTTTAACATAAATATTTGGTATAAGGGCAGTCAGCTTTTGTTAAATTACAACACAGAGAAGCCACAAAAAGCCAAAGGCTGTGTAGAATTGCCTGGAGTTGCCAGTCAACAACAGCTGGATGATTGCAGGTGAAAATGCCTTGCGTTGTATATAGAAATAGGGCTTTGTCAAGGGCCCTGTTATTATGAGAGATCCCTAACTGTATATCTTTCATAAACCTTCAGTTTGCAGTTTTGTGCACAGTTATCTAACAGCCATTGGAAGCTGCACTGATATATATACTTAGAGCACCAGGTGGCTTGAAAAAGTCCAGGAGCTCCCTTGACATTCATTAGAGCAAAATGAGAAATCTTTGTTGCTGTGATGCTGAAAGGTTATGAAACCTTATGTGTCGACTCTGCTATCCTTTCCTCCTGAAATCACTAACACTTGTTAGAGTTTAACATTCACTGAAACATATAAGAGGCAGCTTGGGGCTTAGGTGTCAGCACAAATATTAACAATAGATTTTGCAATCCAGCTGCTCATTGCTTTGTTATCCTAAACAGGATCTGTGTAACTAAACATTATAACAAGCATGGCGAGATGAACCACAAAGCACAGGGTATACAAAAGCCTTGGGCAACCTGAAGCCTCCCTACATGTTGCTGAACTTCAGCTCTCTGATCCACAGCAGGACTGGAACTAGGGGTAGGCAGAAGAGGCACTTACTTAGGATTAAATGCCCAGTCCTGACTGACAGCCAAAGAAATCTAAGGGTTGGGGCAGACGGGGAGATTTCGACCATGTGAATAGATGGTGAATGAAAATCCTTCAAATTCGAATATCGAATTCAAGGATTGTATCGCAATTCGATTGGTCGAATGAACGATCTAATAGCAAATATTCGATTGATAAATATTTACTATTCCATCAAAAATAATGAAACCCAATTTGGTAGCTTTGAAAAATTTAAAGGGGAAGTACTTCGACAGTCAAATATTCGAATGAAATTTTATTCGAAATTCACTAGTCAAAGTGGTCTTAGTAAATCTGCCCCTTAATGTCGAGCAAACAATATGAGCATGGGTTACATTTGACTTACTTCAGGATCAGGGCCTTCGCTAAGTGGAAGATTTCCCAGATAGATGTTGTGCAACTACAACTCCCAGGCTACTGTGCATGCAAAAATATGAATGATTGGATGCCAGGAGGTTCTTATGATGAAACAAAAAGGATGGTTTAATTAGTCAGAGGCAATATCCCCAGGTTTACTTACATAGGTTGAGGTATTACCAGATGTACATCACATTAGGCAGAACAGATGGATGTGACTCCCATAAGGCATTGTAGTCAAAGAATACATCAATTCCCTCGCCAGATATACCTTGAAGTGGTCCGGATCCCACCCAGCAGAGTGGTCCGGGAGAAGTAGTCTAGCCTGACACCCTATCCACTGTGGTCCCCTCACTAAAGGCAATCTAGGAGCCTTTGGCAAGTTACTCCCTGCTACTTGGTCCTTGATGGAGCCCCCTAGTAGGAGTTTCCGACTGTTCACCATGTGGGTCCAGAGTGGCCATGGGTTATATGCCATTTCAGATAATCTTTGGGATGCTCTTGTGTGACCCTTCATTCATTATGATGTTAGGCCTGTAACATATAGTTGTGCACCTGATGTATATTTAATTTTGTCCATAGCAAATTCCAAAATTGGTCTTTAAATATGCTATCAAAAGGGCAGGAATAGTCAGTTGATTTAAGGGTGGTAGTTCACAACACCAGGTGTGGCAAAACATCCCTATGTCATACAAGCTCTGCTGCAATAGTACTTGGAAAACATTTTTAACTTCCGTCATGTCGTCATAGGGTATAAATTTAAAATCCACACACTGTGTTCTTGGGTATTTATATATGATAATGTGTTTTGTACTGCTTATGGCCTCAGGATCAAAATGTAGCCATTACAGTGTGTATGTTGCTAGACACGCAGATAGTATAACAAGGGGCTGGATTTGTACCTTCTGCACCACTGAAAATCTGGATTTGTTGATTGACTGTTAAATATTAGCTGCCTTTACTACTAACCAGTCCTGTTATTAACTTGTTTTCTCATTTTATTAAAAAAAAAGTGTAAAGACAGTGCAAGCAACAATTACTTTTGCTCCTATTTCCATTTCCTTCCTCCTTTTCCTTTCTGACCCACTCTTGCTTTTGGCCGCTAAACGGTACCTATGCACTTTGGCATCCTTGCCCTTCTTCATTTCTTTTGTAGTTTATTTTCTACTGCTGTGTTTTTGTAACTCATTTAAATTTCATCTATGTTCATATTAAAGAATACCTCCCAACTTTTCGCTGGGACAAACCAGATTTTGACTCAACCTTCAGTCTGGGATTGTTGCTGAAATGTCCAGGCTTTTGGCAGAGAGCCCAAAATATGTGGCAGGTGCACTTCGATATTTTTGTAACAATTTAAGATAAGCAAAGAAACAATTGTAACAATTCAAGATTAGCCGGTCTCTTGGGGAAACTGTGACTTGCAGCTGAAAGGGCAATTCACCTTCATTAGCAAAACTGTAATAATACATAATAATAATATGTATTTATATAGCGCCAACATATTTTGTAGAGCTTAAAAATTTCCTAACCTGACAAATTTTGTAAATTGAACATGGGGAAATGGTTGTGGCCAAAAAATGTTGCCGCTCTCCAAGAAGCAAAACATTTTGGCTCTAGTAATAGCTACTAGTAGCAGTACTTTTTATCTTTTTTATTTTGACTTTACTGTTAAAAATGTCCCCTCCACCAGAGGTTACGTACTTGCCCAGATGAAGCATTTCATAACATGTTTTGCAAGCAATTTGGTCTGTGTAGCAGTATCTATTTGTTTACACAATTATCACTCAATGTATTTTGGAAGTGGTGAAAGTTGCAGCGCTACATAGCTCTATTCAGATCTGGTCTGTCTCACCAGACAGGAAGGAATCCAGATCTTCTTCTGTAGAATCTCATGAATATTGAATGCCAATTTTTGTGCATTTAAGTAGACATTAAAATATGATCCAGGGTCACTTAAAGGAATGGACTTACTAAGGTTATATCAGACGATGAGTCTGTTAATCAAGTTAATAGAGTTTAGAGAGAAAATTACAGGTCTAAACCATCAGCTTTGATAATAGCACTGCTTGCTCCTAACAGTCCACTAGGAAAGGTACATATGACAGCAAACACCCACTCATATGTGAATAACTGATACACGATTAAATTAACATCAGATTGCATAGTACCTCAGACTCTGATTCCTTTGTTTTTAAAAGCTGTGATGATTTTTATGGTGTAGCATTTATTTCTAAATTGCATTGTTTACACTGCAAATAATTCACTATACCATATAAGATGTTATTCTTGAACCAACAAGTTTTTTTTTAAGCTGTAATATTGGTAAGTAGACAGTCATCTCTGGATTTTTACTATTGAGAGCTATTTTTATATCTACCAGGGAGCTGTTACCTTCCCATTGTTCTGCTGATGGTCTGTTGGGGGAAACGTCGGGGAGGTGATATCACTCCAACTTGCAGTTCAACAGTAAAGAGTGATTGAAGTACAGTATATCAGAGTACAGGTCACATGATTGAGGGAACTCAGGAAACTGACAACATATCTAGCCCAATGTCAGTTTTGAAAATTAGATTAAAAAAAAAAATATGTGCTATTTTGAAAAACAGATGTCAGTGCAAAATTCTGCTGGAACAGCACTATTAACTTATGCATTTAAAAAATGTTTTCCTGTGACAGAAACCCTTTAATATACTAATTTATTTCCATTTTGATTGAAAGAACACAATAAAAAAAAGTCATTTAATCACTGCCAAAGCTCAGCAGTTTTAAAGCTATATGAATATGGTGTCTGCTTGTGGGAAGCTGACACACTATCCTACTGACCATCCAAACCTGTCATTGCTGACATGAATGATGGTACTTTCAAAGTGTGTGTCTAAATCTATAACATTGTGGCATTTTATTTACAAAAGAAACTGCAAACATTCCTTAAAAATGTAAATGGTAAGGTTATAATAGCTTAGCTGGACTTCACACTAATGAAATAACTCTGCACTGGGAACAGAACAGAAGTATTTTATTATGACTATTATCTGTGAAATAGAACATTGTAACATTCTGTTTTTTATTTCATTACAATTTAAATTTATTAGGGGTCGGAGTCAGTACATTTTTTACTCCAGGTACCCAAAAATGATGGCCAGTTGTAGCACTGAATGCAGGCCAGAATCCTGCTACAAGGAGAATAGTGAATAGGTTATTAATAGGAGAGATACATAATATGGGTGG
>CM044442.1:81665809-81686417 GCA_024363595.1 Xenopus borealis | reverse complement strand
GTGAAAGGGTCGTTCGACCCCCAAAGGGGTCACGACCCCCAGGTTGAGAACCACTGCCTTAGAGTGTAAGGTCCTTAGGGGCAGGGACTGATGTGAATCTCTGTTATAGTTATAATCTCTGTGCTGAAGCACCATATAAATGCCAGAAAATAAATAAAATGTAAATCCCTTAATCTACTTTTAATATACAGTACCTCTTCAAATAGAAACAAACAATACTTTTTTCTTGAGCAGATATACTAGGCATTAGATGCAGTGACAAGGTTCTCTGCCGATGAAGAATATACCATGAGTGACTCTAGATTTAGCCCCCAAATACTGCTAATATGGTGTCATATTTCCCCCACCCACCGCTGTTGTATTTTCTATATTCTAGCATTGTTCAATGAGGCACCCTGTAGGTCAAAAGATCAGCTAATGAGTAGTGATCATCCATGACATCCATTCATCTTTGAATGGCCTGGCTTGTAGCAACACTGTAGCGACAGACATTTCTCAGGTCAATCCCCCAGGCAAATGCCTGACTTGCTTTAGTTTAAAGCAGTGTTTCTTATACAGATGTCATCTTTTTGCAGTAACTTTGCCACAGTTTGCGATAAGCGAAAAGATTTATTTCCCTTTAGAATGCATTCAGGCTGCAGAACATTTTAGAGGATCTGTGATCTTATTCTAGCTGGGGGATCAATAAATGTAAAATTACATAATTTTTTATTTTGTCCTTTTCATAGTTTTGTTCTGGTGGATTTTTCATGTTGCACTGCTGCACCAGTCAGGCTATGCAAACATTATCAGTCTACATACCCAATCTTTGTGCCTGGAACTTATATGCAATTGTTTATTGAGCAGGTCAGGGCTACTTTTCCATTATTATTTTTTTAAATAAATAGTTCTATAGATATATGACTATGAAGATTTCCATTCATCCAGGTCATCTAATTTAAGTAATTCTAAAACAACTGTACTTGCTTAGTTATCATTTCACTATTCTTCCGAGCAGCTTCTTTAGTTCAACTTTCTGGTATGGGAAGTTCTAAGCCTATAAACTCTTCCACTAATTCAATCACAATGGCACATTGTAACTCTTCAAAGAGGTGACATGACATCTGAGTTTACAGAGGTATTGATTCTGTGTAGTTACTGTGATAGAATTACCAATGTGTTATGCAACTCCTATATATATATATATGTATAGGGGTGGGCCCTGGCACGGGGCATGCAACTGGGCCCCCCTCCGTACGCGATTTTCCGGACAGAATCCTCGATAATACGGCCAGAATCAGTGGCGCATGAGCTGCTGGGGTGCCCTCAGGGGTTGCGGACCAGGCCCGGACTGGCAATCTGTGGGTTCTCAAAGGCCCCAACGCGGGACGAAACGTTGGATATGCATTATTTATTAAAACACATTTGAGTTCACAATTACGTTTTGGAGTGCGGGTCCTTTTGAGAATATGGATATATATATATTTATATATATTTAAGCAGCTGCACTCAGATCCCGATTTAAGTATCTTGGGGGTGCTGGGTCAAACTCCTTTATACAAATCTTCACATAGACCCGCACTCCAAATGCTCAGTGAATCAAACTATTTTTATATATTCATGTGTCCAACGTTTCGGCCCACCTTAGGGCCTTTATCAAGGAAGGGTTGTGGGCCAAAATGTGGGACACATGAATATATGCAAATAAAAATTGTTTGATTCACTGAGCATTTGGAGTGCGGATTATGTGAAGATATATATATATATATATACAGTTGTGCTCATAAATTTACATACGCTAGCATAAAGAAGAAATCATAAATTCTGTCAGGGTACTGAAACTTATGAGCACAACTGTATATATATATATATATTTATATTGTGGCAAACTGGCAGCCTCCACATGTAACTTTGGGGGGGTGCGGAATTAGTCAATGGTAGGCAAGCAGTATAGGACAAAGGGGCATAAAGGCTTCTTAAAGGAAAACACGGGTTTATTTTCCCACAAACAATTATGCACAGAAACAGGGGTGACCATTGTTACCAAACAAATAAACTATAAAACTAAAACCATGTCCACTTCACACTTTGAAGCAGACCCTGACTAGGTTGGACCCCTTGTGGATGACCAGCAAACAAATGGATATTGATCCCGGGGAATATTTAGCCTCCTGGCTTCCTCACTATCTTCACAATACTCTGTCAGAGTCACCAACTTGGCACAGGCTCCCTCTGCTTCGTGCAGTATCAGGTGGCACCCCAGCTCCTCCGGTATCGCCAGGTATCCTACCTGCTGTGTCCTGCTGAGAGACACACTCCGCCATTCTGATAAACTTTTATTAGCCTTTCTACAGGACAGCTTTTCTGTGGAAGGTGAGCTGCAATCTCCGGACTGGCATTGTGGAATAGAGTACCTGGCACATAAAGTTAAACAGAGAATCCATTCTCTGTTTGAAGACATCTCCCTTCCTGGAGCTGCGTAATTGCATAATAATATGTCCATTAATCATCTGGGCTAGATGTAAGGGCAGATTCATTTTTGAGATGGGAAAGAATATATGCAAATTAAGTTAGACACCCAGAGATACCCACCAACACAATAACAATACATGCATTATAAAAATAACGGAGATAAGCAGTTTGCAAAGAAAAAATGGTATATATGAACAGAAGTACATTTGGAGTGCATTTGGCTTGTAGAGGTTAAGGGGCTGCTGTACAAACATACCAATGCTGAACAGCTGATGGGTACTTAGAATAGTTTTACAAAATAAGTGGTAAAAAGAAATAATAGGGGGATAGAAAAAACTTTGGATAGATGTAGAGCTATCATGAGTATTAAAATTCTTATCATTTTGAGACGGTTATGGAATGATCAAAACAAATGGCAAAGTTTTTTCCTTTCTGCCCTTATATTGTATGTATTGGCAGGAGCAAGTACTTGACTAAAGGGGTTTCAAATGCAGTGTGAAAGGAGTGTTTTTGATTGGAAAGTAGGAACACAGCTCTGCAAAATGCAGAAAACGTGTTATAAAGTGCTATTCGTGCTTACATTATTATTTATTCTGTGCAATTTCATTTTAGGCTGGAATGGTGGAAAACGCCTTCAAAGCAGAAAGAGAATTTCTGGTTTTTGCTTCGCAACATCAGCAGCCCCCTCAGGTAAGACATCATGGTATGGTATATCTAAACATCATACATATAGCATACAGGTGTTGGTATTTTATACTCCATTATATCTAAAAGTTTCCTGCTGAATTGTGCTTTCTATTGGATAGTATGTCTGATGGCATAGTTTTAGGGTATCTGTCTGTAAAGGTTATGGGAACATAGAGTGGCCCTGTCTCCAGTCATCAAAGGATTATTTCACACATTGAGTGTGTGCACATTGACAGTCCTGGGATCAACCGATTTCTGTGCACGTAGAGTGGATTTCAGACACAAAGCAGGCTTAATTTTGTATGTGCATTGACAGGAGGATTTCATGCCTGTCAATGCAAACATATGGGTTGAGAGTTTTTTCCATGCTGGCCAAGAAATCCCTATTTGTGCCACAAGTACAAGACCATGCTAGTTTAAGCATTTTGTAATACAATAATATATTATGAGAGCTGATAAGGTTGTGGCGTGCCAGTCTGAAATGGTAGATCTTAGGCAAGTCCAAAACTGCAAGTTCACACACACTAAGAAAAATGCAAGAAATAGAAATTACAATCATAACAGCCGTATATTAATTTCTTATGAAGTTATAAGATAGAATATTTTATGCCATTGTGTGTAGCCCTCAGCACAGGCATACTGAGATAATGTCTATCAATATAACTACAACTCCCCGGCAGCAGGAGAACACACCTGGTCTAGATATGTACACTTTTTAGAAGGTCATAGTACACCCAGCAAAAATGTCAATGGCTAATTTTATATGCATTATGGGGAAGTTAAATACGTAGGAGTCCACCTTCATGAAAGAGATGAAAAAACACCAACCATGACTGTTTTGTGAGAAAGGTACAGTGCAATAGTTTGCTGTTTAATTAACTGTAAGTAGTGTATTTTTGTCCATAAACCCATTGGACTTTAAAGGAGAACTAAATCACAGAAATGAATATAGCTAGAATGTCATATTTTATATACTGAACTAATTGAACAGCCTAAAGTTTCAGCCTCTCTATAATAGCAATGGTCCAGGCCTTCAAAGCTGTCACAGGAGTTTCCCAACTTGTTTGCTAGGAGAGTCAGTGACACGCACATGCTCAGTGTGCTTTAAGAAGCTAAGCTTAGGGCATGTTGTAAATCACCAAGCAGAAAATTAGGTTTAGCTGTCTTTGAAGGTAATGCTACATGGTTGATTATTGATTCTGATGCTAACTGTTCTGGTTCTGAGCTGACATACTGATAATCTGAATTATTTACTAATTAGCCTTGTATTGTGACATTTATATTCTATGGAGCAGATTTATCAAGTATCAAAAAAAAATGTAAAGTAAAAATAATTTGAATTTTGAGCTATTTTTGTCTACTTCGACTATTGAATAGGCCAAAATTCGATTTGAATTTGAAAAAATGGGACTATTCGAATATCGATATTTATCGTGTACTGTCTATTTAAAACTTTAACATCGACCATTCGCTATCTAACACCTGTGGAATTGCTGTTTTAGCTTATGGGGGACCTCCTAGACCTAGAGTCATTGGTGTCATCCTTGGAATCCCTGGAAAAACTTTGAATCGAAGTAGATTGAATACAATTATACTTTAATTTGGACAATTCAAATATAGCCTATTCCCCCGCAGAAAACCGCTTTGATTTTTAAAATACATTTATTTTGGTCTTTTTTTATTTGAATTTCAAAAAAACTCCCATTACTTCAAAATTCAACCCTTGATAAATCTGCCCCTATGTGTACTATATATTTTGAGTTGGCCCCTAAGCTTAGTAAGTGACAGCAGCATAGAGCATGTGCAGTGAATCAGCAGAAAAGAAGATGGGGAGCTACTGGGGCATCTTTACTGATAAAGGGCTATGGTAGCATTAAGCTGGTATTGAAGCCCAAAACATAATATAAAACATGTCTGCCCTACTTCTTTATTTAAGCTTTCAGCTTTAGTTATTCTTCAAACCCAACATATTGGGATTTTATAATGCAAAACAAATGATTGCAGGCAGATTTGCTGCATTCAAGCCAATAAACCCTCAACAAGAAAATAGTTTATGTGGGTAGACAACAGCATGATTTGTTTGAAAATCCTTTGATTTTTATATTTGAAGTCGAAGGATTTTAATTTGATGGTTGAATTAAGTATTTTTTACTTCGAAATTCGACCTATAGTAAATCTACCCCAAAATGTTTGTGTTTGGTTTCCCCATCTTAAGTAAAACCAATAAAAAACCTTTAGGCCAATGACACACTTATGAATGCTCCTACTGCCATGTTAGATAATGTATTTTCCATTTATGTGAATGGCTAGTGGCTGCAGGCATAGAAGGTCATTTTGATAACTGCGGTTCTCTCTGAGACAACTAATGGCAGAATAAGAAAAGTTAAGGCCTGTGGTGGGACACATTTCATTTGTAAATTATGGAAATCCTGGAAAGTCTGGTTTTGAAAGTTGGTAAGACTTTGGTGGCTAAATGTATGTCTCCCCATAATATTATTATTATTATTATTATTAACATATATTTCTATAGCACCAACATATTTCGTAGTGCTGTAAAATGAATGTGATTATACAACTAAATCACATGAATTACATACATAGAACATATGGATTTACATACATCACGATAAATATGGAGTTACATACATTACAATAAATACTGGTACAGAAGGTGAGGAGGGCTCTGTGCAGAAAGAGCTTACAATCTAAAGCAGTGGTTCTCAACCTTCCTAATGCTGCGACCCTTTAATACAGTTCCTCATGTTCTGGTGACCCCCAAACAGAAATTTTGGTGAAAAATTAGCAAAACAAGTCGCGTCTCGTTTTCGACGCACGTCGTAGCTTTTTTTTTTTTACGTCAGCGAATTTTCAACAGGAAAATACAGGAGACAGCGTGGCTGCATTTTTAGCCACACCCACAAATTTTAAATGGGTAGGGAGAGCTGTATGGCAGTCCCTACTAAGGGGATATAGAAAGTTGTAGTGCAACTGGCTTCCCTACACAGGTTACTGAACAACAACTCCCAGCACCAACACCCGGAGAGCTACAACCTTGCCCCAGGGCTAGTTGGGAGAGAGATGAACCTGCTCCTGGAACCCCTTAAGTGACCCCTGTGAAAGGGTCGTTCGACCACCAGGTTGAGAACCGCTGATCTAAAGGGAAGGGAATGATACACAAGGTATGGGAGTGGGTAAGATCAGAGTTAGGTGGGTGAGAGATGTGGTACTGTAGGTGGTATTGCATTGGGTAGTTAAGAGTGAGGGTAGGCTTCTCTAAATAAGTGCGTTTGAGGTGAGAGATTTCTTGAAAGCAGAAAGGTTGGGAGAAAGTCGGACAGACCGTGGGAGAGAATTCCAGAGGAGGGGTGCAGCCCTTACAAAGTCTTGAATGTGAGCATGTGAAGAGGTAATGAGAGAATAGTTGAGTAGCAGGTCAGTAGAGGAGCATAGTAAGCGGTTGGGCCAGTATATAGAGATGAGTTCGGAGATGTAGGGAGGGGCAGAGTTGTGAAGTACTGAGGTGGTACAAATTATAAAGGACATTGCAGAAAAAAAATTACCACAATGGTAAATTTCACTGGTTCTACTTTCACACCACAATGTCGTTTTTGTGGAAGCCAAACAGGAAAGCTCACAATTTGTCATATGAATGCACAGGGGTGGAAAATGCCAATGAAGATGACAGCACTACTGTTAATAGCAGAATGGGAAGAGTAATTCTGTCATTCAGCTGTCTAGACTGTTTGTTTTAGTAATGCCAAGCAGTGAATGAGCAAGTGAGTCACAAATAAGGCACAGCAGTTTTGCACAAAGTCAGTCAGAGTAATGGAGTCAGAAGGGATTTGCACTGCACTTTTTTTTTAACTTCTCTTTTATTTTTCAAGAACATATGCATTAACAGATAGTAAAGTATTTGTTATTTTCAATACAATGCTCTTTATGGGAAGGGGAATGTTAGTATAGGATAACATCAATATTGTATTGTTTTCACCAGTACTACTTTCCGTTATATTTGGTGTCATATTTCTTACTACTGCCTATTTCTCATGATTGTATAAACATATTCCATGGAGTCCAGATTTGTATATGTTTCTCCACTGTGTCTGCCAATAAAGCTGTTAAATACAGCAAATTCGATGTCTGGGTGATTTTTTCCACTATACCTTGAGTTCCATTGATTCTTTTGTAGCAAATGTTTTGTTAAGTTGATTGTTGCTATAGCTAAAATCTGCCCCATCAATGTATTCTGGGTTTTTGTAAGTTCTTTGGTTGGGCTAGCTAAAAGCACTGTGGTGGCCTCAGGGATAATGTGCTTATTGAATACCTTTCCAAGTATTTGAAAAACCTCTTCCCAATACAAGACTGCTATGGGACATGTCCACCAGATGTGTATATAATCTCCTATCTCTGTGCATCCTCGAAAGCAAGAATTAAGAGTAGAAGGATCAAACTTGTGTTTCCTGGCCAGAGTAAGATACCAATGCATCATAACCTTATATGCCGACTCTTTGATAGCAGTATTAGGGGAAATTTTAGAGGCAGATTTAAGTTCCACTCATGGTTAGATATTGAATGTCCCAGTTCTTTTTTGCAATCTCTCCGGTATTTGTCGATACCAAATATTTATATATCAGGGAAATAGTAACTTTCATTTTCCCTGCCTGTCGGGAGCATGTTTCTAATAAAGTTGGTGATCGGATTTTAAAGGTAGCTTTTTTGGACTTGATAAAGTGAAGTAATTGTGAATATCGATAAGTTTCTTTCTCTGGTAAATTTTTAGCAAACTGCAAATACAGTATTGATTTAATCCCTGTGGATAGCAGCATATCCTGTATTCTGTTAATGCCATTTACCTTCCACCATTGAAATGCAGAGGTAGCATAGCTTGGAGGAATGAGTGGGTTATTGTGTAGTGGAATGAGAATACTATGAGCCTCCAATACCTGGAATTTCTGCAAACTATTGTGCCATGTTTTGATGGTATGTTGCAGCACTGATCCAGTTACTGGGATAGATTTAATTTGTGCTTTATCCATCCATAAATAAGATGTCAGGTCCTTGGGGTGTGCCAAAAACGCCTCTAATTGCACCCATCGATTCTCGCCTTGTGGCAAGTGCCATTGTGTGATCTGGGAGATTCTCGCTGCTTTGTAATCAACAAGTTAGGTAATCCTAGTCCTCTGTTAATGGGAAGTCTATACAGTGTGTTTATTTATATGTGGTGGTTTATGAGCCCAGATGAATTTATTAATTTTGCTTTAAAGGTAATTGATATCTTTTGTTTTAATTGTAACTGGTGACGTTAGAAATTTATATAATATTCTGTGTACTGGAGTCATTTTTGCTGCGTGGATTCTCCCAAGCCCCGATATAGCATAATGGGACCACTCTTCAAGATCTTTAAGTAATTTCTTAATTAATTTGGGGCAATTATGTTTGTAAAGTGTCGCAAGTAGGCATAACATTGACCCCCAAGTATTCTATGAAGGAATGTTTCCAAATAAATGGAAAGTTACGTTCTAGGAGCTTGACCACATGTTTAGGGGTATTTAATGCTTGGGATTTTGATATATTCACCGTTAGGCCGGATATGCAAGAGAATCTATCTAGTAATGCAAACAGGTCAGGGAGAGTGGTTTGAGGTTTAGTAATAGTAAGACAAATGTCATCTGCATAAAGGCTCACTTTAAATTTGATGCCTTTAAATTCAGACTCCTCCATTATTTTGGTCTTTTCTAATTAGTTGGGCAAAGGGCTCTACTTCCAGTGCAAATAATAATGGGGAAAGAGGACAACCTTGACGTGTGTCTCGTAGAATTGGAAAATTAGGAGAAAGGAGGCCCATACATTTAATTTTTCAGTGGGAGTTGAATAGAGTACTCGTATCATATTGATAAAGTTGCCTTTGATTCCAAATAATGCTCATATCACATTTTAAGTTAGTTTGTATGACTTTTAAATATGGTTGAGGGTATTAACAACACCGTCTCATTAAAGCACTTGCCATTCTATAAATAGCATATCTTACCGGCAACCAAAGATTTTGGTTTTGTTAAGTTTATTTTGAGCTTTATTTTCCCTTTAAGGAAAAAGGTTAGATTATAAGTTCTATGGAGCAGAGGTTTTCTTCCTCTTGTCTCTTTAACACATAGAACAGAATCTTTAATGTAATTCTAATTATTTGTATTTATTATTGTATTGACTCTTGTCAGTAAATGTAGTGGCAGTTCAATGAAATATGCCTCCCAGAAGAAGAGCACAGGACAAGACAAATATGGTGCACATTTCCTACATACAAGAACACATGGCAGGCAGGGCCAGACTGGGAATAAAAAAACAGCCCTGGCAAATAAATCGAAGCAGCACACATATAAATGTGCAACACTGGCAACCAAACAACTCCCCCCATAAGAAAAATTGGTGGTCAGTCCCCTCCCACATAAAACAAATTAAAAAAATGGTGACCAGGACCCTCAAATAATGTTTTTTAAATGTGGTGGCCAGCCCCCTATCAAGTTAGAAAACCATTGGTGGCCAGCTTCCAAAAGTTAAAGGGAAAAAATATTGTGGCCAGCCCCTAAAGTAAAAAAAAAATTGGCGGCCAGTAGATAGCAGATAAGCTCTGTAGAAAATAATGTTATCTGTTATCCATTACTTATCCTGTGCCATATAGCCGTTTTTTAATTTTCCGCCATTGCTACTTAGCAGCTTGTTTATATGAACTATAGTAGTGTTTCTGAAGCAAACAGTTCTCAATTATGGAAGGAGCACACGGAAGCACTTGGATGATGCCTTTAGTGCATTTATTGCAGAAGTATTGGATGCACCAGCTTTCGGGGAATTATCTTTTGCTGACGATCTTCTACTGTTTACCACTAAGTCAACGATATTCTTACCAAATTTAATGTTCCTCCTCTCACAACGTGACAAATTTTCCAATTTTTAAGTTAACCTGGCGAAGTTGGAAACATAAACTTATCAGCATCAACTAAAAGCACGCTAGAAAAAAAAACTTTCTCTTTAAGTAGGTTTCCCCAGGCTATAAAATACCTAGGAGTGCAACTCACTGCAGATATATCAAAGTTATATAACACAGACTTTACGCCTCTAATAAACAAATTACAAGCACAACCTAAGTTTTTGAGTGGCCTAGGCCTCGCATGGTATATCAAAATACAGGTGATAAAAATGTCAATCAGGCCTCAGATCCTATACTATCTAACAACTTTTTTTTTTTAATTGAGGCGTTTTTTTTTAAACAGCATAGAGAATTAGTATACAGTACAGTTATATCATGACAACATTCATACACGTCAATAGATGTATTTAAGGTTTTAGTTAAGTACAGCAGTAATGTATTACAATTATATCCAGTTTAAAGGTAGTCTATTTAAAACTTTATTTTCCAATGTACAATACAAATAAGAGAATTATCCCCTTGGAAAGGTTTAAACCGCCCAGTCTGTCCATTTACCCCAGATTTTCTCATATTTGAGGGAGCTACCTCTAGTTTGGTATATGAGTGCTTCCAGGGCACAGAGATTTTTAACTTCCAACACCCACTGTTGGCCAGCAGGAGGGAGGGGGTCCTTCCATCTTCTTGTAATCGTCTTTTTGGCCACAAATACACATCTATTTACAAATAAGCTCTGGTGGAATGTAAGCAGGTCTTTTGAGCCCACCCCAAACAGGCTGACCTTTATATTTCTAGGGAGTTGCTTCTCTAGAATTGCATCCAGTGTGTTTAATACCAGTGTCCAAAATGGCGTTAGAGATGGACATTCCCACAACATGTGTACCAGAGAGGCTTGCTCAGCATGGCATCTGGGGCATTCAGATGAGGCTGAGGGAAAAATGCTATGTAGTCTCGCAGGATAATAGTATGCCCTGTGGACACAGTATAACTGTATAAGTCTGTCCCTGTAGATCTACCAACTTTACTTACAATTATCTTTATTTATGAAGATCCAGTCATTATTTACTAGGTACATTTGGATGGAAAGGACTCCTAGACGCAAATCAACCAAAAGAGAAATCAAGACTTGCCCTTCTAGACATCTACCTGTACTACATCTCTATCCATGTTGACATTTCTCTCTGAAATGCTTGAGGCAGATGCTTGATTATGTTTATGACTGTGAAACACATGACAGGACTCTGTTTTAAATAATTTAATGTGAACACTTAGCACTTAACCATGAAATCACTAAGGTTTCCAGATTAATAGCCATTTCATTTTACATTTTATATTGCGATCCTATCTGTACACACTTGAAATAGTGACTAAAACCACAGTTATTTAAAGGAGAGCTATCATGAAAGATGAAAGAATGGTGCACCTTCAGGTTAAGCGTTCAGTATGTTATAGAATGGCCTATTCTTTGCAAGTTTTTTTTATATAGTTTTTTAATTATTTGTTTTCCTCCTCTCATTCTGTCCAGCTTTCTAATATGAGTCACTGACCCCAGCAGCCAAAAAAACTATTGCTCTATGAGGCTACCATTTTATTGTTAGTGTTACTTTTATTAGTTGTCTTTCTATTTAGTCCCTCCTCTATTCATTTTCCTGTCTCTTTTTTAAACCACTGCCTGAGAGCTGTTGAATGAAAAGCTAAATAATAAAAAAAAAAAATGAAGACCTATTGCTAATTGTCTCAGAATAGCACTTTCTTCAAATAATTCAATTAAAATGTAATTCAAAGGTGAACAATTCATTATACGGTTCTTGTCAAACTTTTAAACATAACTACAATCAATTGACAGGGCTGTGTTTACCATATAGGCACTTGAGGGCCTGTACCTGTGCCCATGGGGCAGCTCTTGGGCGCCTATATAGTAAATTAACATCCCCCTGCCAGTGCTAGATACTTATGGGTTAAATTCAGTGGCAGAACTGAGGGGTGGGTAACTTTACCACGTCCTGTACAGAAGGGTCAGATACATCGGACCAAAATATAGCCCTGTCCACAGATGCAGGTCCATGGACTCCAGCCATAGTTCAAAGGAGGCCTATTAACCATAAGATCTATGCTCTGCCGGTGCAAGGTGCAGAATAGAACTATGCCCCTTGCTAAGTGATCCCTAAATGGAATGTTTATATTTTGGATTTTTGCCTTCCGGGGCTTTTATAAATGAACCCTTCTATCATTTAAAACAATGGAGTAAAAGTGAGAGAAACATTGCTGTAGTTGCTGGTAAATTCGTAACACCTTCTCCTTCCTCTTTTTGCCTGTCCCAATTTCTGTTTAAATTTAATTTATATAAAAATACAATACAGTGGTGCTCTGTACTGGGGAAAACTGATGTGTTTGCTTCAGAAACACTACTATTGTTTATGTTAATAAGCTGAGAAAAGACTTAGGTTACACAGCACATAGCAGATAAGTTCTGTTGAACAAAATGGTGTAATCTTTTATCCACTATTCAACCTGTGCCATGTAGCCTTTTTTTCAGTTTCCACCATTGCTGCACAGCAGCTTGTGTATTTGAACTGTAGTAGTGTTTCTGAATCAAACAGAGCTGTTTTACAAGTACACTACATTATATTTTCATTACTTTTTACATCAGTTTTTGGTGTTATTGTTCCTTTAAGACTGCCCCTATAGTTCCTTGCACATAGTTTGCCCTCCCCAATCACTTTATAGGCCCACTCCCCCATTTCAGCTTCCTGTCCTCTCTATATCATTAACCTGCCCCCAGCGTCATTTAAGGTGGCAACCCTTAGGCTTCTTTCCGACAGGGAGATTTTGATGCCCACTATAAGTTGGCGCTGCTGTTGGACGCGAAACTTTCAAAAATGCTTCTCTGCTGGCAATAATAGAAATTGGTGGTGATAAGAACTATGCATGACAAAGTCAACCTAAGTTATCTCAGAAAAACGAAGCAAGGCATAGGTCTTACCACAGGTGATTTCAATTTTTGCTGGTGGAAAAGCTATTTTTGGAGATTTGTAGCCAGCATTAGTGCCAGTTTATTGCGGCATCAAAATCAGACAGCAGCCCTATAAAAACATAGTCACAGTGCAGGAATAAAGTGCACAGATTCCTTGCCCCATGCTTCATGCTTTCTAATGTAGTGCATAATTGGTCATTTCCATAGATAAAATTGCTATATACATTGGTCCTAAGGAGTGGCAAAGGTAAATAAACCCTAAAATCTTTATTGGACCTTGTTCTTATTTGTGGAAATTCATACATGTTAAGGAAGAGTTAAGAGATGACTTGGGATTGTCACTCCTTTTGTGTCCAGGTTTGTGACATTATAATATAAATTTCTTATGTTTTTTTGAACAGTATGCCCTGATGTATAATTTGCATTCATCGTATCTAACATAGAAAGGAAAACACCATTAATGAGAACCCTTTTGTGTGACCCTGAGGTGAAGATAAGCAGAGCAGAGGTTTTACTAGGTGTGAACAGGTTCAGGATAAGCACCCAACCCCCTCTTCCTCTACTCTCTGTATTGGATGTAAGGGGAGCCTGCTGGGCTGGGAATATGAACCCAGCTGGCATACCAATCCTACAATGACTGTAACAAATGACTTTGCACTCTGCCTGCTCTCTTACTTTTTATGGTCATGTTCTATATTTGAATGTGCAGTGAGAACAGTCAGATGCTTTGCTTTCCTACCTGCTATTTTTGTGTGTGCCAACTAGTGGCGGCTTGATGTTCTAGGCAAAAGCTGAAATATTCCTACGGTGGAGCATTGACATTCATTTGTATGAAATTTAAATATAGTATGCCTCCCAGGGCCAGAACTAGGGGTAGGCAGAAGAGGCACCTGCCTAGGGAGCAACCAAAGGGGGCGCTGGGCAGGTACCTGTCTTCTGCCTACCCCATGTTCGCTGCTCTGACATCCAGATGCCCCCCCCCGCCAATGCTCTCTCCCCTCCCCTCGCTTACCCTCCCTGGCTCGCACTGGCAATCACTCCTGGAGGGAGGAGCTCCGGGGACGTGTGCGCCCAGCTCGCGCGTACGGGGCGGGGGGAGAGCACTGTGGTGCCTCGGGTGCCAGGTCTGTTTGGCCCGGCACTGATGCCTTCTCATTATTAGCAGGATACATTTTATTGCAAAGCATAACAAATATAGTTAGGGTTGCCACCTGGCCTGCATAAAATATGCATGTTTATGCTTAATAATGCATTGTTGCTTTCAGTATATATGGCTGTTAGATCAGTACAGTAAGGGGCAGATTTATTAAAGGAACAGTAACATCAATTTTTTTTTATTAAGTAGAATGAAAGAAAAAAAAAACAGCGGCATATTAAACTTTTAAAACACTAAGGGGCAGATTTACTAAATCCACATGAAGGATTCGAAGTTCGATCGAATTTTCAAAAAGATTCAAATTCTAATTTTCGAATGTTTTTGAAGACCACTTCGACCAGTTAATTTTTTAAAATCGATTGAATCGAACGATGCAAATAAAATTTATTTCAAATATTCGACTATTCAAATACTTCCCCTTTAAATTTTTATTTGACCACCTAGTTCGCCAGATCAAAGCTACCGAATTGTTTCATTATTTTTGATCGAATAAAAAATATTCGATTGATCGAAAAAATCTATTGATCGATCTAATATTTTAGATAATTCGACCAATCGAACTGCGGTAAAATCCTTTGAATTCGATATTCAAAGGATTTTACTTCCCTGGCTATTCACATGGTCGAATTTCGAATTTTTTTCAATTCAAAAATCGACCCTTAGTAAATCTGCCCCTTTATTAAGAAATAACTTACCAAATTCCGCTTGTGCTCCTCTTCAGAAAATGTGATCCATTGTGCGACACTCGATTTCTCCTCCATGCCTTCCTTATAGGAGATAGCCAGGGAGGAAAAATCAAGCACCGCTCCCCTTCAGAAAAGGTGATCCGGCGATCCATTGTGCGACGCTCGATTTCTCCTCCATGCCTTCACTGTGTCGCCTTTTCTGAAGAGGAGTTTCTTAACAAACACTTAGCGATTTAAAAGTTATTTTTTTTTTCTACACTAACAAATTTTTTTATAAAAATTGATGTTACTGATCCTTTAAGGTTCGGATGGTAAATTCAAATTTTCAAGTTGTATTTTTGGTCACAATTTGAGATCAGTATAATCCAATCTCAAATTCAAATTTGGGATTTATCATACCTTGACCAGGAGAACAACTCAAATTCAACTGTTCGGCAGCTAAAACCTGGTGAATTCATGTAGAAGTCAATGCCAGAGGTCCAGTGACCCATTTAAAGATGTTAGTAGTCTTTCTGACATTCGAGTTTTAGATGTTTATATTTTTTTCTTAAATAACCTCCTATTCAAGTTGTGAATACTGTATATTCAAATTTCATAGTTAAAAAAAATTTACATGAATTCGAAATTCCACCATAGATAAATCTGCCCATAAATGTAAAGCTACCTTTATGTCTGTTAGATCTGAGGCTGGCGTTCACCAGCTGTCTTCACTAGCTCTGACGATATACAGCCTTATTGTTACATGTTGGTTTTTTTTTTGTCCGATGTTCATTGCCTGAGGTACAAGAAAAGTAAACCCGTTGCCAGAAACCAGACCACCCTGGAACTCTTGCAGGCTTACTTTATCAAAATGTGCTAAATAAAGAACAAGTCTTGGCTTATTGTACTTCAAGTGATGTTTAAATCTGTAAAGTGGGGAAGAGAGACGTCATTTTTTATATAGAAAAGTGAAACTGTTCCTTTGCCACCTTCTGTAACCCCTAGAATCTCTGTCTGTTTAACTTCCTTTATTGCCCTTAAATGATGTGCTATAGCTAAAGAAAAAATGTTTCCCTAGATAGGACCTAATACAATGGTTGCAGAAGTAAAGGGAATGCAGTTGCTAAACATATAAGTGTATTGTGTTTGTGAAATCATCTAAAATAGATATGAGACAGTTACTATTTATTTTTAGTTTAAAGCCATTGTACTTTATGAAGCATTATCATTTAAAACCATTATGTTTTCCCTACTGTGAGTGGAACATTTATGCACAGAATTGCGCAATGTAAGGAGCAATTGTTACCTTAAAGGGGAACTATCGTGAAAATTTTAATTTAACATAAGCTTCATCGTACTGAAGTAAGAAACTTTTTAAATACAATCAAAAAATTAAATTAAAAAATTCTGCCTTGTTTCTGAAATAATCAAGTTTATATTCACTATTTCTTTCTCATCATCTTCATGCAGCAGTTGGATGTCAGATGAATGATCCAGTATATTTTATATGGGGTATCCCTTTCCTAGCAGATGTATTAGATCTCACTCAAATAACTGATTCCAGTATAAACAAAATCTAACAAAATCTAAAACTGCCTTTTGCCCAAATTCTGCATGTGGAGAGACAGGATTTCTGGTGATTTTAATAGAGTGAGCTCTAAAGGTAGCCATACATGGGCTGATAAAAGCTGCTGACAGACCGGCAGCTTATTGGCCTGTGTATGGGGCCCTCTGACGGGCCTCCCTGTCGATCAGACGGGACTAAAAATCCAGTCGCATTTGTTCGTTGATGCAGTCCCGACAGCCTGTTACCCATCGTTAGGATTGGATCAGCCCGATATTGCCCATCTCAAAGTGGGCATATCGGGGAGAGATACGCTCATTTGGCAACATTGCCAAACGAGCAAATCTCTCTCGTGTATGGCCACCTTAATACATATTCTAGGTCAGTGGTTCTCAACCTCCCCAATGCTGCGACCCTTTAATACAGTTCCTCATGTTGTGGTGACCCCCAACCATAAAATATTAAAATATTTTCATTGCCAGCCCAGAGCGGATTGTTAGGAAAGTACAGGAGACAGTGTGGCTGCATTAAGGTTTGTTTTCCGTATAGTGCAGCAAATATTTTTTGCCACACCCCAATTACCATGTTAATTTTACAAATTTGAAATGGGCAGGGAGAGCTGTATGGCAGTCCCTACTAAGGGGATATAGAAAGTTGTAGTGCAACTGGCTTCTCTACACAGGTTACTGAACTACAACTCCCAGCACCAACACCCGGAGAGCTACAACCTTGCCCCAGGGCTAGTGGGGAGAGAGATGAAGCTGCTCCTGGAACCCCTTAAGTGACCCCTGTGAAAGGGTCGTTCGACCCCCAAAGGTGTCCCGACCCCCAGGTTGAGAACCACTGTTCTAGGTAAAAGGAGCCGACTTTAAGATATATTGGATCATTCATCTGACACCCAACTCCTGAATGAAGACAGAATGAGCAGAAACAGATGTTGAGAGAGGAATAGTGAAGATAAACTTGATTATTTCGGAAACTTTACAGAATGTATTTAGAAAGTTTATTTCAGTATGCTGAATCTAATATATCCGTTTTTTGTTTCTGCGATAGTTCCCCTTTAAGCTTTGTCTGGTCATATGTGAGAAAACCAACTGGTATCTGCAAGGCCCCACATTGCAGCTGTTGGGTTATATAATAAAGGTCATTTGTGCCATTGTCTGACCTGCAGCTGTCATTGCACATTCACCTGTTTATGTTAGGACATGACATACGCTCTAGTTTCAGTTATTGATACCACCCCTTGCCATAGGTGGGATGAGCAAGACTCGTGTCCTTATAATTCAACTGTGTAAACATAGTACCCCACAGTGTGCAGGGATATTTAGGAACAGATGAATGCAATATGTTGCACAGTTGTTGACCTCTAAATGAGCTGTTAAACTGCATGCATGAACAGCATAACAGTAACTGTCAGGAAGAGCTAACACAGGATTAGTGAGATGAGACAAAGGGCTGATTTATAATGAGTCTCTCAAATAATGTACTGCTGTGCTGAGTTTCATCATTTACCTTTCCAAAATGGTTGCACCCTAGAAATTTGCTTCTTTTGCATACACCTAGTTCTGGACCGTTTGCAAAGTTTTCTGACAGAAAAGCAATCCTTCATAATTCAGCCACTATGTATTCAGACTCACGCTTGATTATCAAGATCAGCAGAATGCTTTTCATATAGCGGTGGCTGGGCTGCTTTTTATTTTGACATGATTTATTTTTAAAAGAACCATAAAACAGAGTGCTGGAGCAGGTTGGTTACCAGCAAGGATGATTTGTGGATGAGGGTCTGTGGGTCAGGTCATGGGTCTCAAAATAGGCAAATGTTACTTTGTTTTTCTATGATTTGTCATTCTGCCCACTTCTCATGATGCCCCTTCCAATCTGCCACAACATCACTTCCAGTTTAATAGTGGACAGTGGGTAGTGGCAGTTGCAATTTGAGCTGGGTAGTTGATAAAAAGTGGGTTGTGGGTCTGGGCTTCAAAAATTAGATCTGCACAGGACAGTTACTTAGAATATACCTCTATATAAACAAAAAAAGTTTGCTTTTAAATCTGTTTTCACACAACTACACAGTTCTACTACTCGGTTTTACACTACATTTTTGCACCTCTATGTGAAGGATGGAACTACATTTGGTGGAGGAGCAATGGGGCCAACCAATTCAAATAACCTTTTGAATACAACACATTGTTTTAGGTATATCTAATGATGCCACATTCTTTTATCAGTCATCTTTACATAACTATTTTCAGAGTCTTAACCGATTCATTTGATATGGGAAGCACTCCAACAATCACTGGCAACTGTAAAGATGTTCCTAGCATTATGCATGCTTTCTGGCACGATACAGATCACATACTGGTCTCATTGATATTTTTATGTTTTAAATATTTCAGGTCATACTTTTTTAAGGACGTTTGTATTAAGGATTGTTAATGCATAACTCTGTGCCAATGGTGGATTAAAGAAAAAAACAAATATTTCAATTACATTTCTTGTTGAGTAAAACAATATGAATATAGTGTCAACTTGATTCGCTTACATATTTCTATGCATGTGAGAGTCTATGGGGCAGATTTACTAAAGAGCGAAATGACCAACACTAGTGAAAATTCAACAGCGTAACATCATTTCATTACTTCGTCGATTTACTAACGAGCAGAGGCTCCCCTTCTTTAGCGATGGAAATGTACGCTAGCGTTGCTTCGCACTCTAACGGCAGGCGAATAGACGTAACTCCGCAAATTCACTAAGATGCGGATTTTACTGAATGTTACCTCTTTCGCCAGACTTGCCTTCGCCAGCTCTGACCTGGCGAAGTGCATTGGAGTGCATAGAACATCTTCAATCTTCAGTTACTTACATCATGATTTTGAAGTGTAATATCTTCCAAGTACAAAAAACGCTAGCGTCTTTTGAATTTTTCAGGGTGTTAGGCTACAAAAGGCATTAAAAATAATTTTCCGGCAATATGGCACATTATTTAACTGTGGGCTTATGTGTAGGGCATTAAAACAACTCTGTTGGCTTTATTAAGGTTCCCTTGACATGTCTAGTCATCCGTGTAAATGTAATGTATTAGATGCACCATGTAACATTAATTGCCCGCCATATGCAAATTAGCCTGAGCGCAAGAACGCTAGTGAAGTTGTGCTAGGCAGAATTGAACACTAGCGCAGCTTCGCTTTGATCTGCTCTCTCTGCCAAAGTAATGCTAGAGATAATTCGCCAGCATTAGGCGCCCTGAATGCAACGTCGGATTAGTGATGTCTGAGCAAATTTTCACCTGATGAAGTGTTGCGATGGCTGCAAAGCCATCACTGGCGGAGTTGCACTTTAAAGTGAATTTGCCTCTATATTGGTTGCCCCAATCAGCAGAGATAATATTGCATCCAGTGGTGTAACTAGATGTTACTGGGCCCCACAGCAGATTTATTTTAGGGCCCCCAAAATATCCAGAGGTTGTCCTTTTTTACCACTATATGTTGAAATTGCTCATTAAGTAGGGCCTAATGGGCCCCCTATTCCTCCTGGGCACCCCTGCAGCCGCAGGGTCTGCTTCCTCTGTAGTTACGCCCCTGATTGCATCCCTAGTTTGAACTAGGCCCTCCAGTATCCAAGCTGTCATTGCTTGCTCTATGTTGTTTAACTGTTGCATTACAGGGCTACAGAAAACATTTTCATCCTTATTCTATAACGAGTCAACATAATCCATCTTTATTTAAGATATTTCTGTAAGTTAACAATTGCATGAACAGTTCCAACATAGAAATTAAATTAAACAAGGTCTGGTAAAGATATTGAGCTGAATATCTAAAAGACAAAATCAAATAACCTACCTTAGTTGAATTTTAGTTATCCACTCCTAAAATCAGTTCTGACTGAATTTTGAAATAGGCCTTGGCATTTCAAGTGCACAGAAGGCAAATAGTGAATGTCTGTAGAGTTTTATACCAACCCCTCAGGCATTTGCTAGAATACACATATTGTCAATCCAAGCCTGCTAAAGAAGCCACAAGAGAAATCCACGACAGAACTCATCTATACACTTCTTTACAGATAAAGTATAGCTAAATACAGATAATATATCTCTGCTTTAGGCACATAGTCTGTCCATCTCAGCCCTTATTTCTGTCATAGCAGATAACAGACATTGTCTACATGTACAAATATCCTTATGGAGGTTGTTCACCTT
>CM044442.1:81652121-81662961 GCA_024363595.1 Xenopus borealis | reverse complement strand
TTTTTGAAATGCACATTGAGAATGCTTTATTATGTGGCAAGCACAGGGGAAACTGATTTTCGGAAGGCTACGCTATTTTTGTTAGTGAGTACATCAAGGTCATGTCAGATTAGGAGTAATCTGAGCAAGTTTACTCTAATCTTCTATTTGCTGGCAAGGTGGAGAAACTGAATTATGGTTTACAGTTGTGCAGGCGCTGAATGGATTACATATACCAAATCTATGTTGTAAACACAAACTACTGTATTGTGCTTCTACCGTATGCAGCTTTATCCTAGGTATTTTTCCATTTAGACTGCCTGGGAGTTGAGAGATAAATGTATTCAGGTCACAGAGAAGCAATAAAGAGCTTCCTTTTACTTATATGGCAGGAACCCAATATTATCATCATTTCAACTGCTTTGGTCTTTATCCAGATGACACTATTCCAAAATATTATGTCTTTTTTATTTATATAGCTGAAGTCCAATATTATTATTATAACTACTTTGGTTATATGACAATCCCAGAACATGGAGCTATCTGTCCAGGTTTTATGCAGTTCAAAGTAGGAGAAGTGAGGTTTGTTAAACTCAAACCATTTTCCTCCTGAGAAACCAGGCATCATAGCAGCCCCAACTGTATAAGAAATACTGCTATAGCATGAACAATAACACCAGCTTGTTTAACCCAGCTTTCAGCAAAGTCTTACCATAACTGGCCTTCAGTTTACTAATGGAAGTGTTTTCTGTACACACACACCCAAAGGCCAATGTTCTATGACATCAACACTAGTGAGGAAGCGCTTGGGTACAGATATAGGACCTGTTATCCAGAATACTTGGGACTTGGGTTTATCTGGATAACAGATCTTTACACAATTTGGATCTTCATGCTTAAATTGTACTAGAAAATCATGTAATCATTAAATAAACCCAATAGGCTGTTTTTTCTTTCAAGAAGTATTAATTATATATTAGTTTGGATCAAGAACAAGGTACTGTTTTATTATTACAGAGAAAAAGGAAATCATTTTTAAAATTGTAGATTATTTGGATAAAATGGAGTCTATGGGAACCATTCCATCATTTCCGGATAATGGGTTTCCAGATAACGGATCCTATACCTGTAAATATATAGAGAAAAATGCAAAATAGAAATTCCCTCCCAGCATGCCACCCAATACTAAATCTGGTTTGCTTCAAGCTAAAAAACAATTTAATTTAGCAAGCTCTATCACAAAAGAGGAAGCTTACCTTATACAGCCAAAAACATCGCATAACCTTCAAGTTCATACAAGAGCAGATTATTTATGCATTACTGTCCATTTAAGGAAAGCCTTGAACAACATTGGTTCATCTGCATTTTGAATTCAGACATTTGCAGTTAGTTTCAATTACAAAAGATGTAAATGCTGCCGTAGCACAAAGTAGAGGAAAATAGCTCACCACAGCAGATGAATCACCCCTTTCTGACACCCGGGGAAAATTCAGTATGAAGTGTACAACAAGATCCTCTGCAGGCTCTGAAGCTCCATGTTTAATCTTCAAAGTTTTATTGAACAGTTGTTAAAATAGCAAAACAAAGATCGGACAGGGAGAGAACACAGCTTTATGCAGTGATTTATTGGAGTCAAATTGCATTTTTTAAAGCACATTGAGAATGCTTTATTATGTGGCAAGCACAGGGGAGGAGTTGAAACTACCAATAGAATGCTTTACATCGGAGAAATATTTTTGGGAAAATTAAGCTTCCTTGTATATTTATTATTCTCGGCCTATGGGTAAGCATCAAACTTTACTAAAGGTCAGGGCCATAACATACAAAGTATTTGAACAAGTTACCTTCCACAAATTGCATTTGCCAGTGTGATGGGTGAATTTGTCCCATTTCACTTTGCTGAAAAATTTGCGAAACAGCGAGCGAGCAAGCACCAGTGTGCTTTCCCAGCCAGTTCCCAAATGGGCCATTGTAATAGTTTCAGGGTTCCACTACACACATTAATCACACACAAATGATATTAATAATTTCAAGTACCTTTTGGTAAAGGACTGCATCCACTGCAAAATACAGGATTTTCTAGCCATACACAGGACGAAATGTTAGCAACTATGACAATAGTTGGTGAGTAGGCTTCTGATACCAGCCAGTTTTCTGAAGAAAAGCATTATCAATTTGTGTATAAGATCCCAAACACAGGAAAAATAGTGATCCTTATTGCTGTCTTTCAAACCTACACCTATTTCCTTGTCTCATATCTTAGTATCTGTTATTATTCTTATATTGTGATACTCAATTTAAGACCATTTGTTCGGGCAAAAACAAGCATCATTCAGGTAAAAACCTAGGAAGCACCTGTTCCCCACTAGCACGGGGGGCCTGAATACCCCTGTATAGGAGGCTAGAGATGACTTGTGATGCACACTAAATTGTGACAACCTTGCCCATGGCAGGGCATATAACTTTAATTTAAAGTGGCTAAATGTCAGCCCTCAGAATGTTCCATATCTGTCTCCAGCATTGTCTGCAGCATTACTCCTGGTTTGTATAGCAAGACACCCGGGCATGCGTCCTTTCTCCTCAAGTGCTGGTTCAACCATGGCGCATGTGTGGTGCGCACTTCCGGGTTTTATGCTCAGGCGTGACGTCATCGCGCACTGGCGCGAAATTCGAATGTATTTAACGGGGCTTGAAATGGGAATTTACTGCCCGTTGTCAGGTCTAATTTAGATTCGTTCCTGGGTGCTATTCTTCAAGAATCTACTGGTATTGACCATTGCCTGCCTGTTTTGACTACTCTGATTTCTCCTAACCTGACCATGCCTACCTGACTATTCTACGCTCTCCAATCCTGATCCTAGCTTTTCTGACCATTTATTGAACTCTGCCAGTATTTACCTGGCCTGTCTGACTATTCTGAACTTACTTACTTACTTACTGACTGGTCTTCCTGATCACGCGTCCCTCTCTGGCCCTTCTGTGTGACTAAGATTACCCTCCTCTGACCCTGCCTGTCTTTCCCTAGAAGCATTTTTTGCTGCCATGGTCATGTCATATGATGACTCAGATTGTTCTAACTCTGCCGATTCTGCAATTTGTAAACTTCGTCAAGGGAAGAGTAATCTATGGAATTCCGCTGCTGGTCAGTTGAGATGGGGTGGAATGATACTGCTCTTCAGGTGGGGCTTTCTAGCTCTGTCAAAGCCTGGTTAATTACCCTCCTTCATACACTTTGTATGACCTTGTAAAGTTAGCCATACAAATTGATAGGAGGCAAAGAGAAAGGTGGGCTGAAAGTGTACACATTTCCCTATTATATGTAATAATGATGAATAACCAACTCCCTTGTTTCCTAGTCTTCAGAGGGAACTCATGCAATTGGGGGCTACTCGTTTGTCCCCTGAGGATAGGGCCCAAAGGCAATCCCTGGGTCTGTGCATATATTGTGGTGTATAAGGGTCATTTCATTAAAAAATTCCCAAGAGGCCAGGAAAACCTCAAAACCTAAGTGGAGAAGGGGAGCACAATTTGGGTGGAGAGATTTCCTCTCCCCAATTTGCCCTTTAAAATTTGGTATCTGTTGTTTTGTCCTTTTGATGGTTCTTCATCCCCTTTAATTCTGGGGTTACTCTGGCTACAGGTACACAACCCCCACATTGATTGGGTAACTGGGGAGGTTATTCAGTGGGGTTCCAATGTAAAGATTTGTGTCTAGCTTCCAGTCTAATGGTGGCAGTTGCTTCCCTAGAGAAACTCCCTTCTTATATGCATTGTTCTGAAACTCGTTCTGGGGTACATGGTTCCCTTTCGGCAGCTAATCCCACTCAAAAAGGAGCAGCCATTAAGTGCAGGAGGTATCCAAATATCGGGTTGGGAACTTGGTTTGGTTACCCACAGTAAATATCAAGCTTAAAATTCCATTCCGTAAGTGGGAGATTTATAGGTCCATATCCTATAGTGGAGATTGTTAACCCTAACTAAGTTACCTACCCTACGTTATCTAACTCATCTCATGTTTCTATGTAAAAACCTGCTGTACATGTCCACCAGCAATCATGTCCTCCTCCAGTTTTGGTAAAGAGCCAGGCCGAATGCCAGGCAGCTCTGATGTCAGAGCTGATCACCTTAGTAGACAGTTCCATCCCAGGTCTCCTAGTAAGTTTGAGGGTCTGGTGGCCCCTCCTTGAGGGGGGGTTATGTAAGGACTGACCCTGGTAGTTAAGTGGCCAGCGGGGACCGCCACATGTGTCCTTTCTTGACAATGGCCAGTTTTACATGCCGGCATGATGAAATCTCGAAATTCAAAAGTATTTAAAGGGGCTTTGAATGGGAATTCACTGCCCATTGTTAGGACTAATTTAAATTAGTTCCTGGGTGCTATTCTTCGTGAATCTACTTGTTGTTTCTGGTATTGACCCTTGCCTGCTTGTTTTGACTACTTTGATTTCTCCTAACTTGACCCGTGCCTGCCTGACTATTCTATGCTCTCTAATCCTGATCCTAGCCTGACCATTCATTGAACTCTGCCAGTATTGACCTGGCCTGTCTGACTATTCTGAACTTTGCTTGTGCTGACTGGTCTTCCTAACCACACTTCCCTGTCTGGCCCTTCTGTGTGTGTGTGTGTGCCATCCGTCCAATTCCCTTGGTAAAACGATCAAGCCCCTTTGCACATCCAGAACCCTCACTTGGCTCCTCTCTTATTAAGACCTGGGGTCATTCAATTAGCCAAGAGCTCCTCCCAAGGTGAAACGCGGCTGTTAGAGGCAGAATCAAGAGCCGAGACCAGGGAGCCTAGCATTGGTTCTGGATTCAGGGTGCCGTTCATGACACACAGTTTTTACCACCACTTATCTAGCTAGTCAGGACACTGTATAGTTAAGTTCCACGAGAGACAAAATTATGGAGCCTGGGATGCTGAAACTGTGCCTAACTAGCTGTATGTCTGTGAAAAGATTGTTTCTACCCTAAAGCAACAACATGTTTGTCTTTGATTGAGTCCCTAATAAGGCTTTGTTGGCTGGTGCTGAAGTTCAAACTCACTTTCTCATTTCTTCCTAGGAGTTAAGGATCAGAACTTTTTCCTCTTCCAACTGGCATATAAGTGCAACAAGTCAATCTGCTGTACATCTAATGTAATAGAGTTATTTTTAGAGCGTTTATGGAAGACAAATTTATTCAGCTTCAGAGACCTTAAATACTTGTATATCATTGGCACTCTGTGTGTGTGCCAGGTTATACATATAGGCTTTACAAAGAATGTGAGCAGGGAGATGTGGAAACAAGTAGCTAAATATTGATTGTTTTAGAGTTGTTCATAACTTGTCAGTAACCTATAAGACATGTTTGCCTTCTGCCTTTGTAGCCTCAAAGGCAGAACCGATAGGCTTTACTTGTCTGACACTTGAGATTGCCACATGAAAATTCCAGTCTGAGTTTACTAGGTCTCATTTGGCACTCACTTCTGTACCAAAGCATATATCAGACAGTTGGATCCTGTGGTTAATTGCAGAGTAAATGAAAAATTTAAGCAGAGCAGTCTGCAGCAGAGTGCCATTATGTGCCTAGTGTAGCTCCACAAAGGCTGACAGCAGACCTGTCAATGGAACCATAGAAAGGAGTGCATTACAGAGGATACGGTTTCCTTTGCCTGTCTATAAAACGCAGGCGGAGGAAAGCAGAGGATTTTGACTTCCTTCTAAGCCTGAAGTCACTGTGCATTGCACATTTTACCATATCCATACCAAACTCCATCCTGTCTATGCACTTACAGTCAGATGTAATCTTGTCAATCCACAGTGACTTTGGGCACGCAAGAAAGCAGATCAGCTGTTTCTCCATTGCCATAGATACTCTGTGTGTGTTTGTAATTAACAGTGATTTCATATTTTTTTTACAACTATAATATATTTATCTTTTTTTTCTAGGCAGATGAGTCCTTAATCCTAAAGCCAATTTCTGAAAAAATCCTTGAAATACAGTCATTTAGAGAAAAAAATCGTGGAAGTCAAATGTTCAACCACCTTTCTGCCATCAGCGAAAGTATACCAGCACTTGGTTGGATTGCCATGGTGGGTTAATGAGTTAAATATTTTATCTGTATACATTTTCATCAATTGCCTAATGACATAAAAATGTCATTCTACGCAACCTTTTGATATATAATTGATATACTGAAATGATTGAAAACGCTGGTGCTATGACCAACATATCGTTGGTCTGGTGACAACTGGAAGAGCTATATGTTTGTCAGAGCACCAGTGATTTCAGTTATTTCAAATGGCGAAGCATTTGTTGCAGAGAAGAAATATGCCCATCTGCCACTGCCCTAAGGGTGCACTGGGTCCAGAATATGTTATAGGGTTCACCCTATAATAAATAAAGGAGAAGAAAAGGCAAAAAAATGTAATTCCATTTTTACTTTCTTTAATGAAAAAGAAATCTATCTGCAATAAACTTTAATTAAAAAATGTGTACCATTTTTATAAGAAACCTGACTGTATTCAGTGAAATTCTCCTTTCATTTACTGCTGTTTATATTAATTGTCAGATGGTCCCTAACTGCAGGGCAGGGAAACAATTATACTTATGAACAGCAGGGGGAGCCCTGCCTTATTTCCCAGCCATGCAGAACTCCAGCAGCTTGCAGTGGGCGACTGTGTAGAGATTTGTATTGGATTTTATTTTTGCCTTTACGTGCCCTTTAATGTTTCCAACTCCAGCTGCAGGGACAAAGATCAATGAGCCAGATTTAAACAGATAAACTGGGATTCTATTTGGAGGATTATTTTGCTGCAGTCACTGGTTCTGCAGAGTTGGAGAAAATTCCACTGGCATTATTTGACTTGTGCTGTTTTGATAATTTAAGACCCTAAGCAGCCCAGATCACACTGAGCATGTGAACAGTCTTGGTCTTGCAAAGATGCACAACAAAGTTACACGTTGACAGCCCCCTGTGCCCAACTTTGAAAGCATAAATCATTTTTTTTATTAGGCTTTGTTGTGCAGTAAGTTTATGTTTATTATACAAAATACAGCATTTCTAGCCTTATTCTATTATAGACTTTCCTTGTCCTTTAAGAACTGTATTTATTTATTGTACATTTTGGGGCAGATTTACAAAATTACGTTTTTTTTTGGGAGGATCGAATATGCAAATTTGGCATCTTCGATCATCGAATTATCGAATAGATCGAATGATCGAAAATTCAATCATTCGATGATCGAAGGATTTTAAAAATAAAATTTATTCAAATGCATACTTCACCAGATTGAACCTACCGAACACCAATAGAAGCCTATGGGAACCCCCCATAGGCTTCTTTTGCAAAGACCTGCTCGAACCATTCGTACGATCGAACGCCTCGATCGTTCGAATCGTACGAATTTTTCGGAGGCTCGAAGGAAAAAGTACGAATTTTTCGTGAAATCGAATGATCAGTATTCGAACGTATGATTTAATCGAGAAATCGAATATCGAGCAAAAAGATAGCCTAGAACTATTCAATAAGCATTCGAATAGATTCGAAGGAATTTTAGTAAATTTGCCCTTTAGTATATATTTATTGTAGCTATAACAGGCAAAGCTTCTGGTACATCTACAACAAAGATAAGTTTGATTTACAAGCCTGACTCTCAGATTCCAGCTGAGAGAACATACATACACATACAAATTCATATTTAGGCCTGATTTAAGTAGCATTCAACTTGCCATGTTTGTCATTACCCACAGTTGATGGCTAATTATACTTTATTTTCAGTCCCCAAAACCAGGTCCCTATGTCAAAGAGATGACTGATGCTGCTACCTTTTATACTAACAGGGTACTTAAAGATTACAAAAGCACGTAAGTGTATCCAGAATGCTTATGTTTTCCAGTAAGATATTTGCATTATCAGTAACAGGTATGGGGTCCATTATCCATTTACCTAGAAAGCTCCACGTTACAGGAAAGTTATCTCCCACAGAGGCAATTTAAATACAACTTTGTAATAATAAAAACCTTGTATTTGAGCTTAGCTAAGCTGCATAAATGCAAATTGGTGGCAAAATCATCCTATAGGTTTATTTAATGTTTGAATGATTTTTTGCAGACTTACCATATGATGATTAAGGTTGCCACCTGGCCGATATTTTACCGGCCTGGCCGGTATTTTTGATGGTTGAGCTCAATGTTATTAATAGGAAAAAAAGATAAACATATAGGAAGGCTGGTATTTTTTTCAAGAAAAGGTGGCAACCCTAATGATGATCCAAATTACAGAAAGGTGTCTTATCCAGAAACCCCAGGTCCCAAGCATTCCAGTTAATAGATCCCATACAAGTTTATATTCAATTCTTTAATTGCAGGTATTACTAAATTGTTAATGGTTGCAGATATATTTTTTAGTCTTTTCTTTCATGCATTTATAATTAGTCTCCTAATCTAAAATGAATTGATGATTTGTAGAAAATTCTACACACAAAAATTTAAATATTGTTCTTTAAAAAGGTTGTTCATATTTTAGTATGATGTAGAGCGTGATATTCTGAGGCAATTTGCAATTGGTTTAAAAAAAAAAATAAGTAGGCTTTTGCTTAATGAGAAAGGAAAGCGGGGAAGCACATTTATCAAATTTCATCAAACTTAATTTTTAATCAAATTTTTTTATTCTCGGACAAATGTAAACCAAATTCGATTCAAATTTGATCAAACTCAATTTGAATTTTTTCTCCAAAAAGAACTTGAATGTCAGGAAGGCTGCAAACATCTCCAAATTGATCCCTGTACCTGTCCCATTGACTTAAACAGTAATTCAGCAGGTTTTAGGTGGCAAATAGACAAATTTGAATTCTTAAAGAGCTAGAGTATGATATATCTTGGAAATCTAATTCAAATTTAAAAAAAAAATTGCTTCAAATTTGAATAATTCTCTAGTCGGATTTGACAGTTTTAACCTTTAAATTTAAATTTTCAATTTGACTCATGATAAATCTGCCCCTTTGTGTTGTAGCTTTAGGTAATTTCCCCCAAATCCATGTAGAAAGTTATTTAGTGCAATTCAAAATAAAAAAGGAAGTACCAGTTGTTCCAAATTGCTAAGACCTAGTATTATCTAAAAGTTATTTCATGTGTTTTTGTCTGTACACATGAATGTGCCTTAATGGCCAATCTGTGGTTAATTTACTGTAAATGCTACAGTCAAACTTTGGTTTGGTTGACACAAATAATTGTAAATCTATATGTTGGAATGAATTTAAGCCCATTCAATACATTTTCAATGACAGAATACTAAATTTTAGTAGGAACAAGAAACTGAATCTTAGTACATAATTCTGTTGATATTGCATGAATGGAAAACCACAAAAAACTTGTGAAGTTATCAGTTATCTCTTGGCAAGGAAACAATAATTCTTTTCCATGCTGAATATAAAACATAATTGTTAAAAAAATTAACCCAGGTGAATTTTCCTGGGTGCTACCTTATAAAACCTTTGCTATTTGAAGGAGATCATTCTTACTGCTTTCGATTACAATGGAACTCATTCAGTCATGCTCTATACTGGGATTTTATAAATGCTTTTAAATCCACATAAATCATTTCAGTTCTTTGACTAATGCTTATGTTCTGCCTCTTTGCAGTGACCCACACCATGCGGATTGGGTCAAATCATACTTGAATATTTGGAGCGAGCTGCAAGCGTACATTAAGGAATATCACACTACAGGAGTTTCATGGGGAAAGGCTGTAAGTATTCGAGTCTATTTTTCTACGGTTCAAGAATTTGTATTCTAGGTAAATATGAGTCTTCATATGAGTAGGTGTCATAGGTTAAACAATTATTTTTGACTGAATAAATGTTTGCTTTTAAGGCAGTATTTTGGGGCACCTTTTGCATTCCCTGAAAAAGATTTCTAGCTAAGGATAAATATTGTTATGGTTCTGTAACAACTTGAAGCAGGTGACCTTCTTCCACTTGTTGGTAATTATACGAGCAAACCAATTAATACTAACCACTTGGAGGTCCACTTGACTTGAAGATGGAAAAGGTTGATGAATTTTTGAATGGACTAAAAAAGGTCTAACCTAGCAGTGTATCTATCAGGGGTGAGATCTTACCTGTGCCTGCGCCCCCTCGCTCAAGAAGGAAATTAAATGTTGTTGTTTATGTGCACACTGCATCTAGAAATGCTGTCTGGCCCACATGAATTGTTCCCTTATCATTATAAACATTTTGCTCTGGGAACCAACAAAGTTTGGAATAATTATACAGCTTGAAAGGCACACTAAACTGTAAGGGAGCAAGAAAACCAGAAGCTAACATTATCTTACTTAATCTCACCATGGAGCAGTATCAGAGAATCAGTAACAAAAATGTCTATGTACGGCCATTACACAAATAATTAGAAGGAACCTGGCACAGTGGTTTGAAAACAGCAATGCTTTTACATTCAATACAATTGTCCAGAAGTATATAACATTACAAAAGTGTTCGTATACATACCACAGTAATGTCAATATAAAATAAATTGCAAAACAGGCACAATTGAAAATGTGAAAATGCCCCCCAATATTTAAAAACTAAGGTTTTTCTGAACAGCACCCAACAAAGTCTTGCCCTGCTAGTGGCACCAAAAATGAATACAGCACTTACTGGCCAAATGAATATCTACAAAAGATGATGATGGTTGTGCAGTTACAATCATTTGAAAAAGTTTGGGATCCCCTCTCAGCCTGCATAATAATTTACTCCACTTTCAACAAAATAGATAACAGTGGTATGTCTTCCCAAAAACAAGGAATGGGTTTTTTCTGAACAAAGATTTTTAGTGAATCTGTATTCAGTTGTATAAAATTAAATCAAATGTGAAAAACTGGCT
>CM044442.1:81590771-81620500 GCA_024363595.1 Xenopus borealis | reverse complement strand
ATTCATGTTTTTATAATTGTGATGCAAAGTAACTACGTGATAATCTGGCATTAGTAAAATCTGATGCTGTTCAAGTATCAAGGCAAATGCTGCTTGGTTTTACAATATTTATAAAAAGATGTACTTAAAATGTTAAATAAAAAGATTTTTTGTGAATGTGTGCTCTGTGATCCCTCATTTACAATGCAATGATAAACAGAGAATGATACCTTACAGGTAAGATCACATACACTACAAAATAGCCATATATTTATGTATGTTCAAAATGTATTTTATATTGTATTGTTTTAGTGACCCTATAAAAGAGAATAAAAAAATAGAATAGTGTGAAATCCTCAAAAGTAAATGAGGACAGTGGGGACTGGGCCCACAGGGCTTGCATATCATGGGCTAGAAAACACCTGCTCGGACCCCCAACCCCATTCTCCAAGACCCTCCTTGCCAGCCACAATCCTGTCCCCCCCCACCACCACCACCAATGCATACCTGCTTTTCATCTATTGGTTGGGGTGGGGAGAGTTCAGGCAGGGGGGCAGATCTGGGCTGGCGGGGCCCAAAATGTTTTCCCACCAGCCCAGTCTGACCCTGAAGTAGTGATTATAATAATGAAATAATTTTTTTTTTTTCACTGTTGCACACCTTATGGCTGAGGTTTTATGTGTGTAACTACCTCTACATAAATATCCTACTACTGCACCAAGTATTTATAATTTTCTTTTGTGTGAGCAACCTTCACAACAGAATGTTTTCTTGTCCTTTAAAGGAGAATACTAAGTATTGGCAGAGCAAAACTGAAGATGCTTTCAACCTATCTCTTATTATTGTTTAGTCTTGACATAGGGGCAGATTTACTAAGGGCCACATTTTTCGATGGCTTTTGGCCGCTATTCAATTTCTCAATAAAATCGTACGATTGAATGATTTTACGAAAAAATCGTAAAAAAAAACGTTCAATTGTTCAAAAAAATCATACGAATCGCACGATTGTTATTCGAACATAAAACTTAGAAAAGAAGCCTATGGGGGGGTTCCCATAGACTTCTATTGCAATTTGGTAGGTTCAATCTGGCGAAGTAGGCAGTCGAAGAAAATTTTAAAGGGGAAGTACTTCGATCATCGAATGGTCGAATGATCGAATATTCTATCTATTCGATCTATTCGATACGATCGACTTTTGCATATTCGATCATCAAAGTGGTCAAATTTGCATATTTGATAAATTCGTTTGATCAGAATTCGATCGATTTCAACCAAATTTTGAATCATTCACAGGAATTTAGTAAATGGGCCCCATAGTGTGCAGCTCTTTAAAAAAGGATTATATATAGAGTAAGTGCCTGTCCCAGTGGAGCTCACAGTCTACAATTCATTATCACATCCTCACAACCTGCCTGTATGTTTTTGGATTGTGGAAGATGCCAACACAAGCACAGGGAGAAAAAATGCAAACATCTTGCTCATGATGACCTGATTATGAGACTAAGGGCCCAGCGCTTCAAGGGCAGTAGTGCTAGTTAGGGCACCACCATGCTGCGATATATGTTACAGGTATGGGACCTGTATTTAGAATGGGGCTTTCCGGATAATGGATCTTTCCATAATGTGGATCTTCATACCTTGGGGCAAATTCACTAACCTGTGAAGTTGCGCTAGCAAGGGCCTCGCTAGCGTTTGCCACATTTCGCCTGATGTAGTTTCGACGAGCGCTACGCAAATTCACTAAATTTTGAATTTGCGCTCAGGGCGTCGAGCGAAGTTCCACTACCGTTACTTCACCAGGCAAAGAGCATTTATGCTAGTGATGCCTAATTTGCATACGACGCAAAGTTGGAAGTATAATAGAAGTATATGTTACAGCCACTACATTACACTACACAAGCCCAGGAAACCTTTAATAAATAAAATAAATTTGTTCTATTGCCCTAAACATGTGCCCCCTGTATAGTTGAGTTGCCATATGTTAGGAAATGTAGGGGGGGAAGGAGGGTAACCCCCCAAAAAAAAAATTATGCTATTTTTCAGACTGTCACCCTAAAAAAAAGTAAGACAACAGCGTTTTTTTGGGACTTAAAAAAAAAAAAAAACTTTAAATTTTTTTCTAACTCCTATCAATTGTTTTGAACTTCACCAGGTCTGAGTTGGTGAAGTAAAGTTTAGCGCAAGGGGTAACGTTCAGTAAAATTGACATCTTAATGAATTAGCGCAGTTATGTCCCTTCGTCAGTGCGCAACTTCGCCTGGCGTAAGGGTGTGACGTTGCGATAGTCTATCTACTTTGCTAGCGAATTTTCGAAAGGGACACTGTTAGTAAATTGGCGAAGTTGCGAAATGACATCATGCTGGCGAATTAGCGCTAGCGTTAGACACTTCGCGCTTTAGTGAATTTGCCCCCTTAAGTCTACTAGAAAATCATGTTAACATTAAATAAACCCAATTGTTATAGCCCTGTACAATTAATGCAAGACAAAAAAAATACAAAGAAGCTAAAACAAATACGCTTTTGTACATGCCTGCATATCAATGATGCAATTAGCTGTAACAAGCTGCACTAATCATTTATTAGTAAGCCATGTTTTGCTTTGTGTGTATTTAATGAGACTGTTATGTTGTGTCTAAACAATTATACACATGGCATTTCTCTAGCATTGCAGTAGAATCTACTGATGTGGCAATAGCACTTCTAGTATTGCACCCAGTTTATGCATTTTCCCTGATTAAAAGTTAGAACCATATGTGAATAGGAAGCAGTCATGTATCACATCATGTATCACATGTATACATGACACACTAAGCATCATTACATTATGGGGTTATTTATTTAAGGCCGAATGGTAAAAAAAATCCACATTTTTAGTGGGAAAAATTTAGATTTATTATACCCCCGAGAATGCAAAAGATCAGAATCTGAAAATACTCCATCCTCAACCTGTCAAGGTCGTTTAGAAATCAATGGCAAAGGTCCTATTTGCAATTCGAAGATATTATGGTCTGCACTGAGTTCCGTATGATAATCAGAACGTTTCGGGCTTTTATGCAGATTTCACAATAAATTTTGACTTTTCGCTCGACAATCTGAAAAAGTCACGTTTTTTGTGCTACAATCTGAAAAAGTCACGTTTTTTGTGCTACAATCTGAAAAAGTCACGTTTTTTGTACGACAATCTGAAAAAGTCAAGTTTTTGTACGACAATCTTAAAAAGTCCCAGTTTTTCCCATCTCCACTTAGGAGAAAGCTGCAGAACACACTTCATGTAATCAAGGGAACGGCATCCCTACATGGAGCTAATCAGTATCCTATAGTAAAATAAAACTACATTTAGTGGCACAAAGACCTAGGAGATATCACCTCTCACAGACATCAGCGGCAGGCCCTTAACCTGGATCAACACCAATCTCCAGGTACTCAAACAACAAGAAGTATCCCAGTGGTTTTGGGAAATCACTTCAATTATTCTGTTGTTGCACTACACAATGTAGATATAAGTGCTAAAGAAAAAACTTATAAAAAACAATTTAAAGGAAGGGTTTCATTTAATGCTCTTGGAGCCACAGTCTGTAATGAATTAATCTACCTTACTGCAATTCATATTGCATTAAAGTTTTGTATACATATATGTATGTACTAGCAAATGTAGTGCACATTGGCAATGATATGGATGGTGGCAGCAGCTTCATCTTTCAGTGCAATAAATAGGAGTTATGGCATTGTTATGGACCCCCAACATTTCATGACAGGCACAGCATAGCCTCCCAACATTTCTTGAAAGACACAGCATGGCCATTAAAATTTCAGGACAGGCATGGCATGGTGCCCTATCACTTCAGGAGAGACACAGAATGGCCCCTTGCATTTCATGACAGGCACAGCATGGCCCCTGAGTAATGACAGGTGCCGTGGGAAGGATTTCACCAATTCAAAAGAAAACAAAAGGCATTTCATGACAGACACATCATGGCACCTTAAGCTGACCATACACAGGGATGTCTCGATATCACCAAACTAGCAGATCTCTCCCCCATATGCCCACACTGAGGTGGGCGACATCGGGCTGATCTGATTGTGGGCCCTAGGGCCCAACTATCGGATCAGAATGGAGGAGATACTGGTGGTCAGATCGCAGGACCTAATCAACGCATAACCTGCCCAATCCAGATCGGGGAAGCCCAACAGATGACCCCATACACGGGCCAATAAGCTGCCAAATCGGTCTGTCAGCAGCTTTTATCGACCAGTGTATGGGGGCCTTTAGTATTTAATGACAGATACTGCGTGGCCCCCTTATCATTTCATGACAGACACTGCATGCCCCATTAATTTTTGATGGCAGACATAGCATAACCCTTTTTTATTTCATGACAGAAACAATGTGGCTGCGGGGCCTCTTAGCATTTCATGACAGACATAGCATGGCCCCTTATTTTTTCACAACAGAAACATGGTGACCTCATTGCATATCATGACAGACACAGCATAGCCCCTTAGTATTTAATGACAGACACTGCATGGCATGAGAGACACAGCGTGGCCCCTTAGTATTTAAAGGGTTTCAAGAAAACAAAAAGCATTCCATGACCAACATAGAATGGTTCATTAGCATTTCATGCCAGACACAGTGTAGACTCTTAGGGGCAGATTTACTAAATTCACATGAAGGATTCGAAGTTTGATCGAATTTTCTAAAAGATTCGAATTTGAATTTTCAAATGTTTTTGAAGACCACTTCAACCAGTGAATTTTGGATATTCAATCAAATAGAATGATTTGGATAATTTGAATAAAAATCTATTCGAATATTCAACTATTCGACAGTCGAATTACTTCCCCTTTAAATTTTTATTCGACTGCCTAGTTAGCCAGATCAAAGCTACCGAATTGGTTTCATTATTTTTGATCGAATAAAAAGAAAGAATGGATAAATCGTTGAATCCATCGAATATTTTCTATTCGATCGTTCGACCGATCGAATTGCGGTAAAATTCGATATTCAAATTCAAATGATTTTACTTCCCACCCTATTTAACCCTCGAATTCGACCATTAGTAAATCTGCCCTTTAGTATTTCATGACAGACATAGTTTGGCCCCTTATTATTTCATGAAAGACATAGCAGGGTCCCTTATTATATCATGACAAAAACAGTGTAGGCCCTTTGCATTTCATGACAGAAACAACATAGCCCCTTAGCATTTCATGACAGACATAGCATGACCCCTTATTATTTCATGACAGAAACAGAGTGGCCGCTTTGTATTTTATGACAGACACAATATGCCCCCTTTCTTGCAGGAACCAGGCCCGGATTTGTGGTGAGGCCCTAAATGTCAGCCTAGGGGTGCCCGCAACCTGAATCTGGCCCTGGAAGGAACTCAGCACTGATATCTGTGTGTCCCCTTGGAAAGTACCTACCTTGGAACCTGCGGGAGAAAGAGAGCGTGATGGCAATTCCTTGGTGATCAGGGGGCCTCAGTAGTGGAACTTTAGTATTTCATGACAGACATAGTGTGGAAGAAGGTGGTGGGGAGGGTGATTTCAACACCATAGAGGAAACAGACCCTTCGACCTATATTAATTATTATTTTGCACAGTCCAGTTTTTATTTTTATACTGAACAATGGCTTAAATATAATTTCAGCATGTTGCATGACCTGTGTACCTGTGTGTCTCCCTGTGAAATATTACCTTTTTAATCATCATGCAGGAGAGTAAATGGAAACACACAATGTCCAAAGTATGACTTACTGGAACACGCTGTTAAAGTGGTTGTTACAGCTGGTTGCATCATGCATAGAGTAACAGCTACACAATAGTACCGTATTTTGAAAGTTTATGTAGTCAGTTATTTATACTTTGCAGGAAGCTGGTTATATACAGTGCCTTGCAAAAGTATTCACCCCCTTGGCTTTTTAGCTACTTTGTTACATTCCAAACTGTTTCTTAATCTTATTTTATGTGATGGAATTGCACAAAATAGTCTAAATTGGTGAAGTGAAATGAGAAAAATATATATAAAAAAGAATTAAAAAAATAAAAATTGGCATGTGCATATGTATGCACCCCCTTTGCCACGAAGCCCCTAAAAAATCCTGGTGCAACCCAGGACCTCCCACCAAAACTCACAGACTGCACGAGGGCATTAGGTAACGCTGAAGGAGTTGCAGAAGTCCACAGCAGAGACTGGAGTATCTGTCCATAAGACCACAATAAGCCGTACACTCCATAGGACTGGGCTTTATGGATGAGTGGCCAGAAAATAAAAGCCATTACTCACATTTTAAGTTTGCCAAGACATGTGGGCAACTCCCCAAATGTATGGAGGAAGATGCTCTGGTCAGATGAGACTAAAATTGAACTTTTCGGCCACCAAGGAAAATGCTATGTCTGGCGCAAACCCAACACATCCCATCACCCCAAGAACACCATCGCCACAGTGAAACATGGTGGTGGCAGCATCATGCTTAGGGTTGCCACCTGGCCGGTATTTTTGATGGTTGATTCCAATGTTACTAATAGGAAAAAAAGGTAAATATATAGGCCGGTATTTTTTTCAAGAAAAGTTGGTAACCCTTATCATGCTGTGGGGATGTTTTTCAGCATCAGGGACTGGAAAACTGGTCAAAGTCAAGGGAAAGATGGATGGTGCTAAATACAGGGATATTGTTGAGCAAAACCTGTGTCAGTCTGCCTGTGATTTAATAATTTAGTGGGTTGGTGGGGGCTGTTTGGGCCTCTTTATGGGCTGATTGGGCCTCTCTGTAGCTGAAATACCAGGCAGGGCCGGAACTATGGGTAGGCACAGTCATAGGGGGGGCGCACTTTTGAAGGGAAATAATGTTTTTTTTTTTTAATTTCTTTAAGTTTTAAGTTCGGCCCTGTCTCCAGCAGCAATATTTTTGCTGCTGCTCTGGCACAGGCTGGTGGCACAGGTACAGACTTGGGGGGCAATGGCTGATGGTACAGGTACAGACTTGGGGGCAATGGCTGGTACAGACTTGTGGCAGAGGTACAGACTTAGGGGGCAATGCTGGTGGCACAGTTACAGACTTAAGGGGCAATGGCTGGTGGCACAAGTACAGACTTGGGAGGCAATGGCTGGTGGTAGAGGTACAGACTTGGGGGGCAATGGTTGGTGGCACAAGTGCAGACTTAGGGGGCAATGGCTTGTGGCAGAGGTACAGACTTGGGGGGGGTAATGGCTGTGGCACAGATACATATTTGGGGGGCCATGGCTGATGGCATGGGTACAGACTTGGGGGGCAATGCTGGTGGCACAGGTACAGATTTGGGGCAATATTTTGAGTGCTGCTGGCGCAGATACAGATTGGGGACAATATTTTGTGTGCTATTTGCTGGCACAGGTACAGATTGGGAGCAATAATTTGGGTTCTGCTATAACAGGTATAGATTAGGGGCTGGCTGGCTGGCACACATAAAGTTTGATTCATTAATGTTATAAGATTTCTTTATAAGTGAATAGGTGAGAAATGGGTGCTGATTGTACCCCTTGCCTAGGGCATACCTCCCAACTGTCCCTTTTTTGGAGGGACAGTCCCTCTTTTGAGAGCTCAACCCGCTGTCCCTCATTTGTACTGGAAAGTCCCTCTTTTCTCTGCACTGAACAGCCAGAAAAAGAAGCAAAGATTTTAACTTAATTGGCTTTTGGCAGAGAGTCCAGAACAGCTAACAGGTGCAAATAAGATACTTTGTAACACTTTACAGATAAGAAAATAAGTCATTGTAACAGTTTAGATAAGGAGAAATATTTTCAAACTTTCATAACCTGTCAAATTCAGTAAAATAAACATGGTAATTAGGGGGTGCGGGCTCACAAATGGGCGTGGTCACAACTTTTTTGCCGTACTGTGGGCAAAAACAATTTTTGTCCCTCTTTTTACATCCAGAATGTTGGGAGGTATGGCCTAGGGTGCCAAGTGCAACTACCTTGGCCCGGCCCTGATACCAGGGCCTAATTTAACCCTCAGTCCAGACCTGCACACAGCTACAAGCTCAACTTCCACTTATTAGAAATGTGCACTGCAAATGAAAGGCAAATAACAACGCTTAAACAATGGGAAACGAAGGAAAATAAGTAATATTGCAATACTTCATTTCTACAACGCTGTCCCACCGTTATTCTCCACCAGGAGGCAGAAGAGAGTCGCCGAGCGTTACGTCAATAAAGGCATTTGTCCAGCCCCGCTCACCTTTCCCCCCAGCTGTAGCGCGCTCTGATTCGTCCTTTACTGCGGAGTTTCAGCCTCCCCTTGCCATGATTGGCTCCTATGAACTGACGACGTCAGTCAAACAGGTTCCTGGCTCAGTCACAGTGGATGATGGCGGAGGGTGAGGAATGCAGGGAAATGATGCGGGAGCGGAAGGTACAAGATGAGAGTGAGGAAGGATTCCTAGAAGGTGCCTCTGCCCCCGAACCGAACACCACAATGAGTGCGGCACAGTATACGCGGCAGCTGCAGGAGTGGCTCTGGCAGTGTTACTGTGGCTCTCTATGCTGGCAGAGTAGCTGCGCCACTACCACGGCTTTTCTTATGATGAACGCGGCCTCCAGCAGCACCGGGGAGCCTGGGAGATCGGCCAGCAGCAGCAGCGCCACGCGGAGAGCGACAAACACAACTACTACAAGTCGCACAACCGCAGCTGCAGGTGAGTAACACGGCTCCTATTACTCTGCTCCCTTCATTCATTCAGATGAATCCAAAACGTACAACAGCCCAAAGCATTCAGTGGCCACTGACTGGACATGATCATTCCTTGATCCTTTCTACCTCCTCCTTTGCCCAAGTATCAAATAGCCACTAGTAGGCCTCCAAGGCTGCTGGGAGTTCAGGGATGTGTCTTACATTGCTATCTGTCTGCTTAATAGGGAGTTACTAATATCAAGGAAAAGGCAAGTCTGTATATTGCAAGCACCACCTTGTATTATGAGGAGCAATGCCACTAGTAGTTATTCTGCAGTGTAAATCCAGTGATGCTGGAGTCAGCGGTGCTTCCCATAGAATGGCTTAGAATACGTCTTCTATTGCCTTCTGCAAACAAATGCTTGCAGGGGCGATCCCAAGCACTTCGCCGCCTGAGGCGGCCTTCAATTTGCTCCCCCCTTCCCCACGGAGCTCACTTTTCCAACATCGGACAGGGGTAGGGGGGGGTGGTCCATGGCGCTAGTGCAGAGTGCGCACTCTGAACTAGAAGAGCTGAATTTCCACGTTGAAAACCAGAAATTCGGGTCTTTGTTACCAGGAGCTGCAATTTTGCGCGGGAGGGGGGGGTGCTGCCGACTGAGGCAAGTGCCTCAACTCGCCTCATTGACGGAGCGCCCCTGACTGCTTGTCCGGTCCGTACATTTTTTTTTTTTTTTAGAGTTTGTCACTTGAGTTGCCCATCTTGGATTTTGTTAGGAGTGTCGGTGACCCTGCACATGCTCAGTGGGCTATGAGCAGCTGTTGAGAAGCTAAGCTTAGGGGTCATCTCTGATTATCAAGCAGAAAATGAGGTTTGTCTGTAATACAAGCTGATGCTACAGGACTATTACATTTTGATGCTAATTGCATTGGCTTCTGTGCTGCCATGTATTAATTGTCTGTATTAATTACTAATCCGCCTTATATTGTGACATTTATTTTGTATGTATAATGTGAGTCGGTCCCTAAGCTCAGCAAATGACCTCAGCAGGGCCGGAACTAGGTGTAGGCAGAAAAGGCCTAGGGCGCAACAACAGGGGGCACGTCCTACCTATAGTCCCGGTTCAGTTTCCTGCTCTCCTCCCTCCCCTCTGTGGCCCTCCTCTCCCATTCAACTCTCTCCACTCCCTCCCAATGTCCCCCATCAGACACTCTCCCCTCATTCCCAACTTCCCCTATTCTACTGCACATGCGCGCTTGTGTTTAGACACACTGAAGTCGAGATGCCTGTAGGGTGGTGGTGGTCTGGCCGGCAGTGCTCCCTGTGGTGCCCCGTTCAGCTTGCCTTACAGGGCATTCGTTTTTTAGATCCCCATTTAAAACCGGAAAGAGTCCGAAGAAGAAGGCAAATAATTTTAAAAAAATTAAGGCCAGTTGAAAAGTTGGTTAGCCTTTCTATAAAATACTATATCAAAATTGTGTGGCTGCTGTGAATCTAAAGGTTATAGTAAAGGGGTTTGACTTTCTTGATACCCTGGCAAATGTTATTTTAAAAGGTGTATATTTTAGTCTACAAGGCATGGAAGGCATCACAAGTTGACTTCCATTGGCATCAGAGCAAAATAATGAAATGCACAGTTGTCCGCTGAAGGCAACCCGTGGTGAAAGTGGCCATTTGAATGGCAAATAAAATGCTAGCGGCCCATAGCCCTAAGTTTTGCTTTGGATTTATTTATTTTTTTAAAAGGTTACTTAAAGGTGAGCCACACCTGTAAGTCTGGGAGCCTTTTTCACACCCAAGAATAGGAGTAGACTAAAATATACACCTTTTTAAATTATATTTGCCAAAGTATGAAGAAAGTCCCCTATAGTGATGGTGGTTCAATGATAGAAGTGTTCTATAATTAGATGTGTGCATGTATGTGCTACCAGTTAAGGTGCTTCCATCCTTGTGCTTTAGAAATAATAGACAAGTTGTTTTTTTCTGGGTGGGGGTGGACAACTGTTATAGTAATTTTATATGGTGATCATGTTAGAACACTTTCTATGCCTAGAATTACTTCAGTTTTGTTTTGAAAAGCCTATCCATCCCGAAAGGATTAATTCAGGTTATACGGTCACGATTCAATCTACCACCAGCTATTCCCTTTGTTCTGTAATCTGAGGCATTTCAGTAATAATATGTCCCTCTGTTTTTCAGGTCGTGAATATGTTATTCCTACCTTGGCACAGCGGTTCAGAGCTGAAATGGTGGATTTCTTTATCCTGTTTTTCATAAAAGCAGCTTGTATCTTGAGTATAATGCATATTAGTGGAATCAAGTAAGTAGCTGATGCAATATGTTGACACACATCTTCCAAGTATAACCCACTGTGAGAGTCCAAGTCTTATGCAAGGTTTTCACTACACTTACTTGAAACTTCCATGTAATTTCTGATTAAGCAAGCTGTAAATTGTGTTGGATAATTGTCCAATACCTGAGTGATAACACAACACTCTCAATAAAGTAGAAATATTTGTTAACTTTGTTTACAACCAAAACCTCAAAGACAAACTTTACATACAGAGCAGATCTTGCAAGTCCATCTGATATATTTTCGTAGAAGAAGTTGAGAGCACAAGAGAAAAGGTATATCGCTGCATGCAGGGCCGGAACTAGGGGTAGGCAGAAGAGGCCTAGGGCGCAGCAATGTGGGGTCACTGGGCAGGTACCTGTTCATAGGTCTTCTGGTACCTCTAGTCTGGGGGATTTGCTCCCCTCTACACCCCCTTCCTGCTCTTTCTCCCTCTGTTTTCTTCTGTTATGGTGCTTGCTCGCTCAAGCACATGCATACACTCGCATGGGATGGGGGGGGTCACGCGGTAGCTGACCTGGGTCCCTAGGGCACCGTGTTGACTTGCCCTGGCAAGTGTCAGAGTTCAAACCTGCGTTTTGAAAAAAAAAAACACATTATAATGTTAGCATGCAAACATATTCTCTACCTACAGCTGCAACCCTTCTACCAGACATAGATCATTTGTTTCAGTTAGTGAGTGTGAGACTTTCTGTATGCTGTGCCAGAATGTTCCTTTTCCAAGGCATTTGTACCATGTGGAGCAGTGACTGCTGTACAAGTACTTTATATTTATGCCACTTTAATGCCAATAAATAATCCCTTTATTCTGTAGTCTTCTGAAATAATTACTGTATTCTGTAGTCTTCTTAAAGTAACGGTAACACTGAAAGAGTTTTAAAGGAAAAACTATATAATGTTCTGTTGTGCTGCACTGGTAAAACGGTGTGTTTACTTCAGAAAAACAACTATAGTTTATATAAACAAGCTGTTTTGTAACTGTGGAGGCATCCATTTAAGCACAGGATACTCTGTAGATTACAGATACGTTCTGAAGAATCCCATTGTATGCTACAGAGCTTATATAATAGTGGTGCCACTTACACTATATCACCTTTTGAAGCATCTGGTGCACAGCTGTATTCCTCACTGCCAAGGAATGTATCCATAGTAAAACAAATCCTCCAGCACTCCAATATGTGATTCAATTGTTTATTTGTGCCACTAACAAAGCTTTGCTAGTGGCACAAATAAACAATTGAATCACATATCGGAGTGCTGCTGGATTTGTTGTTTTACTACAGAGCTTATTTGTTATTTGTGGTGTATTTGGCTGCCTCCATGTCTACACAGCCGCTTCTGTATATAAACTATAGTTGGGTTTCTGAAGCAAGCACACAAGTTTTAGCAGTGCAGCACAACCGTACATTATATTTTCACTACTTAAGAACACTTTCATTTTTTGCTGTTATTGGTCCTTTAAATAATCGCTGTATTCTGTAGTCTTCTTAAATACTGCATATTTATTGATCTTCTTCCTGGCACAGCAGTTCAGGGATTACCAGCCAAGCCATATTCACTGGAGGCAAGGGGTGCCAGTTTGTTAGGTTACCTCCAGTGAATCCAATTAGACGCTGGCCCGGGGTAAAAAGGGAAGAGTGACAAGCTACTATTTTACTTACGTTTTCCAGGCATCTGTAGTGCTGATGTTTGTTTTTCAGAGACATTTCTAAGTTTACTATGCATTACATCATTGAAGAAGTAGATGAGGACACCTCACTGGAAGATTTGCAGAAGATGATGGTGGTAGCACTTATCTACAGAATAGTTGTGTGCTTCTATGAGGTAGGCTCTTTGGATTCTTACTCTACAGTGTATGGCTTATTTACTGAATAAAATAATTTTTGTCATGTTTAGGCAGTCTTATCAACAAACTTTTTTTGTGTGTAATAATAGTGTTGTTTGGTTTTATGCTTAATCTAATGGAGTGTGCATATAGAGGAGTCCTAAAGTGTACATACACTAAACATTTTCAATATTCATATATATATATCTTATATTATTATATCATACATTGCCTATTTTGAGTCAAATAGTGTTTTTACTTCTATGTCAGATATAAGAAGTAGTAGTAGCTTAGAAACCATTTTCTCAGTGGCTTTAAGAGAGGAGTGTAGGCTTTGTGATAGCCACTCCAGTGCTGTCTGTCTTTAAGTCCCTTTGTCAAAACTATGGAACTATGATTTGAATCATTCTCAGCTGGAAGATAAAGTTGCAACAAAGTTTTAAGTTTCTGGTGGATGTTTTGAGCCATTGCTTCAGAATTTCCACATAATCCTCTTTCCTCATAATGCCGTCTAGCTTCCATAGGACACTAGTCCTTTACAAACTGAATAGGGAGAACCAAAATGCAGAAGCAGTTTTCTTTTTTAAAGGAGAAGGAAAGTTGAGACTTACTTGGGGGTGCCAAATGTTATTCACACCCAAGCGATTGTAATGACTTACCTGAAACCCTGGGCTGGTGTAGTTTTATGCTGATAGGAGCACCGGCCCAGGGTTTCAGGTAAGTCATTACAATCCTTTACACGCAGGACTTCCCTCCCTGGTTGAGGCCTTCACTGTGCTAATCGCTAAATGCAACCAAGAGTTTTTCCTTGTCTATAGTTAAATTAGGCTTCATGTTTATTGATCACCTCCAGTTCCGTGCTTTAGTACGAACTGGTCTGGCTCCGCCTGGGAGCTGGGGTATAGCAGGAGGAGGAGGGACTAGGTAGTTTGTATTTTATTGTGTCCTAGTGGTGCAAGCTATACCCCATTGTTCCTGGGTCCCCCAAGCAACTGGAGAGAGATTTAATGGTGAGAACACAAAATCTCCTTTTCGTTCGACATTTTGAATAAATAAACAAACGTGGCAGTTCTGACTCCTATATAATTAAGTGACTAATGAGATTTTGTATTGGCTCTTTTTGCTTTACAGGTTTATCTGATGATTATCTCATTTACTGTTTTTCTATTTTATTTTTTAAAGATAATTTGCATTTGGGGGGCTGGAGGAGCAACCCCAGGAAAATTCCTGCTTGGCCTGAGAGTCGTGACGTGCGACAGCTCAGTGCTTATTGGTCCAAACAGAGTTCTGGTTGTTCCTTCAACCAATGTAAACCTGACTTCGTAAGTATATATATATAACCCTTTATGGAGGTAAACAGTTTGGCTTGGGGCAATGGGATTTTCTCTGCATTTTTAGGCTATATCACATGGAGCATGCTCTTTTATTTTTGTCTTGAAATTCACTACATGTATCTGCACTCAGGCCAATGCAATGGTTCCAGGTGAAGAAGAAAGTTCTGGGAAAAGAATAAGGCTAATGTCAGTATTGGGACTGATTCTCGGCCTTTTGCTTTTCTGCTATAGTGGTTGGAGGCTCAGTTACCCATCAGCAGCAAGCATGTGTCTGACTTCTTGATGTTCACTATTCCATAGCTATTGTTTCTGTTGGCTGACGCCAAAGGGACCATTGCATTGCGTATGTTTGGGATGAACATGTATTTGCTGTCTCAAATGCATTAACTATAGTTATATGGCTTATGCAAAAAGTATTTTCATGAACTGTATCTATACCTTTGGGGGCGAAGGGGTGCTTTGTTTATGGTGTACTTTTCACAATGCTTAAAGGGGAACTCCAGCTTCCAAAGCAAAATTTGATAAAGAGGCCCACATAAAACAGAAACCCCTAATATACCCATCACAATTACCCATTTCTTCATAAAGTATGAATAAATGCCATTTTCTATGCTACAATCCAGCTGTTTAACAGTTCATCTCTTTCTGCATCAGTTAAAATCCTGTCCGGGAAGAAGGGACTAAACACTGATGTTACAAATTGTAACAACTTCTCCACATCTTGCAGACAGCATGCAGGAACTGCATAACCCACAATGCATTGCACTGTGATGTTTTTATCCTAATTGAAATTGTGTGCAGGGAATTGTGGGGTTTGGAGGATGCAGGCTAAGGACAGATTGTTGCTGATACAAAGTAACAGTAGTAGATCAGCAAAGTAGTCAGACAAATCAGCAGGGGGCTAGGCTAAGGGAACTGTTCCAAACTATTAAAAATCATAAGTCTGTATATTTTTACTTGATTTATATTGCAAAGTTGCTTGAAATTATTTACTTTTCAAAAAGTTTGTTGTGTTTGTGTGGAGTTCTCCTTTAACTTTCCATTTTACTCTCTCTATAGATCAACGATACGAGCTGTGATCAAGAACTTTTCCATTGCATTTTTCTTCCCTGCATTTATCACTTTACTATTCTTCCAACATAACAGAACCGCCTATGACATTGTGGCTGGTACCATAGTTGTTAGAAGGAATGGGAGATGATCCAAGCAGTATAGCAGCTTGTGGCTTGTTTACATCTAGATTGTATTTGGGAGAGAGTTCATTCCAAGGGCTTATACACTCAGTACTACAAGAGAGGAGTATTATTTAGCAGCCTTACAGAAGGTAATAGGGGAGCTTTGCTGTGTAACAGCTGTATCATAATGGCAAAATTATGACTATTGTGGTTTCAGCTCCATGTGAAATATATATATATATATATATATATATATATATATATATATATATATATATATATATATATATATATATATATATATATATATATATATATATATATATTTATAAATTTTTTTTTATTATTGTCAGACATAAGATTGTGTGAGTCAGGGATTGGGTAATCAAATGTCTTCTTGTGCTCCATTGCTGTATAAGTGACCACTATATCACTGAATTATAGTGTTGAATAGGTGTATGTACAAACATGATTCATTCAAAGAATTTACAAGGCCAACTTATCCCTGTGCTTGTCTTTCTGGCAGAAGTCTTTTTGTGGGAATTTACACATTTGGTGCATTTCCCCTTAAAAAAACAGCATTTCCATTTTCTTCTGTCTGGTTAGAAAGTTCCATAAAGCCTGTTATTACATAAGCAACTTAAAGGGCACCAATCATGACTAAAATCATTTACTAAGTAAAGACACTATGTGAAAGTTGAAGAAATTCAATTTTAAAACCATTAGGATGGTTTGTATAATGTAAATCATCAGCTCTCTATACCTTCTGCTAAATCTCCCCTATCTCCACTGCAGTTCTAGCTGAGGAGGCATCTTGGATTTCACTGTCTCCTTCTACCGATATCTTCACAGCCAACTGCAGGCTTGCTTGCCTAATAAACCTTCTAAGCTATTTTCAAATCGGCCAAACGTCTGTGTTAGTGCTGCCACCTCCTGGAAGTTGCTGTGTGCCCTTCATTTGCATAATGACATCACCAGCAGGGGATAAGGTGGGGAAATCTCGTGATACTTCTAGTGGTGCAGTTTACTAAAGCTTGGCATTCTGGGTAGAATACTCAGGGCAGTGCTACAATCTGAGCATGCTTGTGAACTCATTTGCATGTTATAGTCACAGTATGGACAGTGGAAGTACCATTTGACAAATTAAGGGATTTTTTTTTTTTTAAACCTGCAGTTTCTTTTTCAAAAAACTACACATGTAGTTTGATTAAATGTGTTTAGGTTGTCCTGGTCAGATTGTTAATGTGTTGGATTTTGGCTGTGATAAGTGCCCTTTTAAATGCTAAAATATTACAGATCAAACCCGTTTTCACGAAAATCCGCATTATTATGTACTGCTTATTGGGTCACCACATGGGGCAGAATACTTAAGGCGAAGAGAAGTATTTATTCCTTCTAGTTATAGTACTAGATTATAATTAAAAACATATTCATATTTGCTAGTCACTTTAAAGCTTTGTTGTAACCAAGGAAGCTGCATGATATGCAATCATTAGCCCTATGGAAGAGACATGTTTGTAGCCTTTATCAGAAGTGTAGAAAATCCCCCTGAAAAGATCTCTAATCAAAGTAGTCCTGTATAGGCGCACTCATCCCTGCACCAACAACAACAACTTCTGTGCCCCCACCCTCTGCACTCTATGCTTTTCCTCCGCGGCTTTTCATAATCAAGATGTAAATCTATTCCACTTTGCCTGGAAAGTAAGTAAGAGAGAGTATGGGGATAGTGACTCATGAGCATAGGCAGGAGAAGCTGTGTGTAAGTAGTAGTAGTGGTTTGCCGAATTTTACTTTGAAGTCTATGGGCAACAAATTTATTTTTGATGTGTGACATTGAAGTCTATGGGCATCTTTTTCAGGTAAAACATTGCAGGTCTGTGGGCCGGCATTTGTCCTAATATATAGGAATTGCCAGTCCAGGCATGTTCATGTGTTAAACCCGAGGAAGTGCTTGCTATGTAAGAAAATATAAAAATGAACTTTTTAAACAAGTCCCTGCTATTTAGGCAGTAGGAAAAGATATTCTCAAACACTGAACATCCCTTTATTCATTTGATTGCTTGATCTCTGTCAAATATATCATCAATCATTAACTGGGTATCGGTATAAACTTGCACTGAAAACTCCCAATATCTGTGACTCTGTAGCATAATTATTATGGGTATAAGTATTTGATTTGTATTGCTTTTAAATGGCACGAACTTTGTATTTCAATTCAGTATTCTTTCATTCCTGTGCATTGCTCATGTCAGTTTCACACAATTCTGGACCTTTAGATAGCACGAAACACAATTGAAAAGTAGAGGCTAAAATATTATAGATTCAGTGTTACTGCAGCTTATTTTGTATCATTTGTTTCAAGTGTAAGGCAAATCCAGTGATTTACTAAATCAAAATCGGCAAATTAGTGGCTCACATTTAAAGCATTCTTCAACTATTTGCGTCTTCAAAAAGCAAACCATACAGGAGTCGTTACTGTGCCGAGTTTGGTTCCCTGAATATTAAATTCATATATACTTTATTTGCAACTGTGAAGCAAATTATTAGAATTGCTGCCAAAAATTGCTTTCATTAAAGGGGTTGTTCATCTTAGAATATCACTCTCTACATTAAACTAAAAGTGAACTCAGAGACAATTTGCAATTGGTTTTCAATTTTTTATTATTTGTGGGTTTATAGTTAGCTTTTTATTCAGCAGCTCTCTAGTTTGCAGTGTCAGCAATTTGGTTTCTAGGGTCCAAATTACCCTAGCAACCCATTGATTTGAATAAGAGACTGGAATATGAATAGGAGACAGACTGAATAGAATGATAAGTAATAAAAAGTAACAATAACAATACATTTGTAGCCTTACAGAGCATTTGTTTTTAGATGGTGTCAGTGACCCCCATTTGAAAGCTGCAAAGAAAAAAAAGAAAATTGCAAATCATTAAAAAACTAAGAAAAATAAATAATGAAGACCAATTGAAAAGTTTCTTAGAATTGGCCCTTCTACAATATACTAAAAGTTAACTTGAAGGTGAACCACCCCTTTAAGAAGATGTTATCTGATTGTAGTGCAGTGTACTCCTCACTCATGTCAATGGGAAGCAAATCACAGCATTTCAGGTATTTTCATCACCACTGTCTGTGGCTTTAATGAAAGAATCCCTTGTGCCCGCTACCCAAGCACATCACTGGCGCTGAATAAAACTCCACTGGCCCCTTGTATGCCGCCTAGAAAACTGCCCAGCAAGGCTGGTTAATGATCACAAACTGAAGGTTTAGCAATCTAATCCTTTTCTGTCTTTCTCCTTCTGCTGGTCCAGATATAATCTCTTCAAGTACCAATACGAAATGGCCAGCGCCACACAGCTAGGGTGGGAGTAAAGAACAAAATATATAGTGCCTATAGTGTAGTATGTTATAAAATAATCAAACCACCATTTGTTACAGATCAAATGTGTGCGTCTTAAAAAGTTTGGGTTAAGTTACCCTTTAAACCCTTGATATAGGCCAGGGAGGGGTATAGTGTGAGGATTTCAATCATGTAGTATCCTACAAACAGACCATAAATTCACTTGCATTAAAACTGCTTAAACGTTGGGACTGAGAAGCAATTGTTTTAAAGCACAGTTTAAGTGCATTACTTTAAAGATTTTCAAATAATAAAAGGTTTTTTTTTACGCTATGGGCGATGCACCTTTGCAGCAATGGATTAAAACAAAGAATCCGTGGGGGAAGAAAGTTAATTTATTGATACACATCTGAAAAAGTAATCTTGTGTGTAGGAAATTTCGCAGATGGAACTGGTTCTGTCTGTTTTGGGCAAATCGTATACTACATTATTGAAATCTTCACATTACAGCCCATCCTTGGCCTCTATTAATGGACCAGTAATCCATCGTGCAGAACTCAATTTCTCTCTTCTATAGGAGATAGGCAGAGAGGAGTAATAGACCGCCGCACGATAGATCGTCACTAAATTGCCTTTTCTGTAGAGAAGCAGAATCAGAGTATTAGTAAATAATTTTTTAATAAAGACTGTGAATTTAAATAGAAATCTGTATTGGTGTTTTTTTTCATTAGGGACAAACTAATTTAAAAAAAAAGTTATTGGTCCTTTAAGGGTTTAACGGGTAACTTAACTCAAACTTTTTAGGACACACCTTTTATCTGTCGCAAATGGTGATTTGATTATTTTATAACCTATTACACTATATGCACTTTATATTTTGTTGTTGGCTCCCCCCTGCTAGCTGGGCAGTGATGGCCATTTTATTTGACATTTTGTGCTGCCATATTGAGCCTGATTAGGCTGCTTGGCTATCGCAAGAAAACAACCTGGTCCTGGCTTTATGTAGGTCCACCGCTGATATAGTGTGTAATGTAATTTGGGCCCATAGTAGGAATGACAGACAGCTGAATATTTAGGGCAAAACTCTTGTTTTGGGCATGTTAACGGCCACATGCCTTGTTTTTAAAACCGCAACGTATTTTAGTCTACCAGTTTAATAAACACTTTTTCTGACACAAAAATAGAAATAACACGAGTAAATGAATGAGCTTTCCTAAGAATTTCATTAAGCTATTTTCTAAACTTCAGCAGCACATCAATAGAAATGACATGTATGTACAGGTATAAAAAGTTTTGTATTTTCACAACTGAATTGTATTTTCTTCAAGTATAATAATAAACTAATTTATTTTAAGCTAATCTGCCTTTCTTTTTTTGTGCAAAGTTGGCATAACGTTGGCAGCTTTACTTGGTTGGAACTTGAAATCTGTTAAGGAACCCATGGGCCTGCAAGTCTGACAGCCACAATCCATTGGCAACCAGTGTCTCCTGAGTATCGGAAACACTTTTTTTATTCTGTGCCAGTATGCAGCCGCTCACTCTATATTATTAAATCCATTGTTTCAGGCCATAACAATGTGTGGCTGAGGAACAAACTGTGAGCTGATTAGCCTATGTGTAACCAACTACATCATTAGATGTAACACTGGTAGGCAGGATTGTTACTGGAGGATCACCAGTCAGCTTCAATAAATACAAACATAACATATTGCTGCTTAGGTGTTCAGTGCTTCTGCCATGACAATATGAACAAAATAAAGTGATTCTGACTGGAGAAGCATTCTTTTGTGTCACATTTTTCATAAAGGAAAAATGGCCGCAAGGAACTACAAATTAGACAAATATTTCAGACAATTGATTGTGCACAGGTCATATTGGTGCTTTACAGTAATGCTGTTATTATATGCCATGATAGGGAGTGAAAGGTGGATGCTGTGTTTAAAGGAACAGTAACACCAAAAAAGGAAGTGTTTTAAAGGAAAGCCAATATAATATACTGGTGCTCTGCTCTGGCAAAACTGGTGTGTTGGATTCAGAAACTTAGTTTATATAAATAAGATGCTGTGTAGCCATGGGGGCAGCCATTCAAGCACAGAATACACAGTAGATAATTCATCCCATTGTTTAATACAGAGCTAATCTGCTTTGTATCCTGTGCCTTTTCTCCCTTTTCAGCTCTTTATATAGAAATACCTTTTTTTTTATACATAAGAGGTAAAAAAAAGTTTTTACTCCCCTTTCCATCAACTTCCATACCCATTTAGATTGTCCCCTGCCATAGCCCACAAATTCCTGTTTGTGGGCAAGTTTATTTCACTTAAACTTGGCCTTTTCCTTCTGGCTCGAGGTATACGAGGTAACTGGTAAGCTGTATTAAATGAATTCATGAGGCAGTATATACCCTCATGAAACAGGGTAAAGTAAACTACATGTTGATAAGTGCATTACCAGTTCCCAGAAAAGGCACTAACTGCTTAGTTCTAGTTTTTGAGAAAAGTGCCCTGTGAGTTGCAGGTCTCATCTATATTTCTTATCTTATACTTATGTTATCTATAATTTGCTCCTTTAAACATTTAAAATGCTCTGATGATGCCACTTCCGGGTTTGCAGCAACAGCACTTCCTGTGAAATTGTGGTCAGTGGGTTGCAGATCGGTTAGTGGGTCCAAGCAGATAAAAACGTGGGTCCAGGTCACAGGTTGTGGATTCAGGTTTCAAAAATAAGTGTTATTTTTTTTTGTGTTGAGGTCCATCAGTCACTGCACTATGCAAGTTTTATATTCACTAGTGTTAGTATGGGAAGAAATGAGGGAAGCTTTGGCTGCTGCTATTTGCTGGATGCCATTGGTGGATGAATTGACCTGTATCCCATACCCCTTTACACAAGTTAAAACTTTAAGGTACAGTAAATACTTCTACAGTTGACAATGTGCCCAATATCAAGTTATAAACAGAAGAATGGTGGTACCATATACACAACACTTTACACAAGGTGAACCGGTGTAATCATGGACAAAAGATTGAGAATTCTGAAATCAGTTAAGATTGTGTTAATCCATATTATAGTACTAGTATTTATTACACAAAGACATAGGCATCGCCCTTTTGACAGCTCTAAGTCACATTCTGTAGTTGACCAGTTACTACAACCGAAAAGCCACTATTTGTACACAAAAGTAAGATTTACTCACCGGGAAATCCTTTTCTAGATGGCCCGAACTGTCAGTGCAGACGCTATGGGGTTAAGTTTCACCTCCGGTGGCAGGACAGAAGGATCAACTGATTTATGCTCCCCCCTCCTCATAAAATGCCAGGTCCGTCCCTCTTGTTCCAGTTTGTCTTCTAAGCTTAGTTAGTAAGAATTTTTAGAGAAGATGCATTAAACAACAACTTATAACTGAACTCTGAACTGTGTAACTGGCTTTGTTACCTCTCCTTAGACTATCTGAGTTCAACTATCTGAAGGGTGGGGGCTTACTGCACTGACATTTCGGGCCATCTAGAAAAGGATGTTATTACTTCCCGATGGCGGTTTGCAAAACCTTTCTCCCAAATGCCGCTGGAGCGGAATGAAACACATGTAGTCTATAAAACTTAGCAAAAGTGGAAAGTGAGACCCATGTGGCCGTCTTACATATTTGCTTAGGTGTAGGTGAATTTTGGACATCTCAGAATGTACTCATTGCTCTCGTGGAATGTGCTTTTACTTTAAAGGTTCAGGTTTGTTTTCTAAGGTCATATGCATAATTAATGGTTTCCACTAACCATATTGCTATCGTGCGTTTTGACGCTGGTGATCCCTTATTTGTACCGTAAGTGACTAGAAAAGCATCAGTCTTACTGTATGCTTCCGATCTGTCTAAATAATACATGATTGCCCTAACTATGTCTAGTTTATGTAGGGCCTTTTCCTTGTCAGGCCTTGGGCATAGAGATGGTATGCAGAGACTACTTTTGGAGTGAAGGTTGGAATGGTCCTAAATCCTGCCCTGTCCCGGTGCTGCCCTATCCTGATGCATGAGCCATGGTTCTTTCTTAGATAGAGCTGCTAAGTCTGATACTTGTTTTGCTGACGTGATCGCTAGTAAAAACGTCATCTTCAAGGTCAGAAACTTGATGTGGCAGGACACTAATGGTTCAAAGGGGTGATCTTGTAGGGCTGTTAGGACTGTAGTGAGTTCCCAAGGTGGAGTGGGGTCTCTATATGGTGGCCTAACCATACCCACTCCTTGTAGGAATTGAACTATATCTGGTTCCCTTGCCCACTGATATTGGTGTAAGAGTGAAAGTGCGGATATCTGGCTTTTTAGGGTTGCTAGTGATAGTCCCAATTGGAATCCCCCTGTGAGGAATTCAATTATGGTCTGTATTGAGGTCTGTCTCCAGTTTAGTCCTTTGGAGCTGCACCACTTAAAGAAAATGTTCCATGTTTTGTAGTAGTTCTTTGTGGTGGCTGGTTTCCTAGCCTTCATAAGAATGTTTGTGGCCTGTTTTGAAAAACCCTTTGAGTGCCATATTCCGGTTTCAATAACCACGCCGTCAAATGTAGAATTGGAAGGTTGTCGTGGCTGATTGGACCCTGAGTTAGTAGATCTGGCCGTAACGGTAGTCTCCAAGGAGGAGCTACTGACATATTTATCAGCTCTGCGTACCATGTCCTCCTCGGCCAGTCTGGGGCTATGAGGATAGTCAGTGTCCCCTCTTGCTTGATCTTGTTTATTATTCTTGGTAAGAGGGCTAGTTGAGGGAAAGCATAGACTTTGCTGAAATTCCACGGAATGATTAATGCATCTACAAACGCTGCTCTTGGATCCTGCGACCTGGCGCAGTACGTAGGTACTTAGATATGTTGGCATCAAAACACAATTACAATGTCTGGTGTTCCCCATCTGGCTGTTATCTCCTCGAATACTTCTGCGTGTAGTGCTCATTCTCCTTGGTCCAGTTGCTGTCGACTGAGGTAGTCCGCTTCCCAGTTCAGTACTCCTGGTATGAACACTGCTGATATGGCCGGGATGTTGTACTGTGCCCACTCGAGTATCTGTGCTACCTCCTGCATTGCTCTGTTGCTGCGTGTGCCTCCTTGCTTGTTGAGGTAGGCCACTGCTGTTGAATTGTCGGACTGATTTCTGAGAGCTCGACCTTTGAGTTCCTTTGACCAGTAGTATGGCATTTCTTATTGCTCTGATCTCGAGGACGTTGATAGGGAGTTTTGATTCCTGAGGTGACCAGGCCCCCTGGCATGTGTGGGGGGGAAATGTGGCTCCCCAGCCTTTGAGGCTGGCGTCCGTTGTCACTATGGTCCATTGATGAGGGACCCATGTTTCCCATTGGTTAAATTTTGCTCTAGTGTCCACCAATGTAGGGACATTCTGACCTGTTTTGTCACAGGGATGTGTTGAGTAAGGTCGAGGTGGTCCTTGTTCCAATGTTTTAGAAAATGATTTTGTAAGTTTCTCATGTGGAACCTGCCGAACGATAAAGCCTCTATTGCTGCCACCATGTAGCCCAGCATTCTGAGGCACAGTTCTGCCGATATTGGAGGAGAATTAGCTGTGCCATGTTCCTGATTTTCTGAATCTTTTCGTCTGTCAGAGTTATTGTCTGTCAGGAGGAGTCTAGCCAGATTCCGAGGAATTGAATACATTTTGTGGGGTTGAGTAGGCTCTTTTTGTGATTTATGAGCCATCCTTGTCTTTTAAGTTCTCGGACGCAAAGCAGGGTATCCTGTAGCCTCTGCTTGTATGAAGCGGATTCGATTAGCAGGTCGTCTAGCTAAGGAGTGATTGAAACGCCCTTGCGTCTGAGATGTGCAATCAGTGGGCTGAGTACCTTGGTAAATGCCCTTGGTGCCGTACAGAGGCAGAAAGGTAGGACTTTGAACTGGTAATGTTGCTCTTGGATTGTGAATCTGAGGTATTTTTGGGATTCCTTTCTGATCGGGGTGTGTAGATATGCATCCTGAAGGTTTATTTTTGTCATGTAGCAGTTCTCTGATATTGACAGTATTACTGATCGAATCGATTCCATGCGGAATTTTTGCTTTGACACGAATGGGTTTAGTGACTAAGTTTAGTACTGGTCTGAATTTGTCATCTTTCTTTGAGACGAGAAATAAGATTGAATAAAATCCCTTGAAGTGTTCTTGCGTTGGCACTTCTGTAATGACCCCATTTTCGAGCATGTCCGTGACAATGTACAGGAGGGTTTTTAGTTTGTCTGGATTTTTTGGTACTGATGATCGTTTGAACGTTCTGGGGGGTAGTGTGTCGAATGGGATTCTGTACCCGTCTCTGATGATGGTCGTACTCAGTTGTCTTGTGTGTGATCTTGCCAGGGTTGGAAAAACTTTTGAAGACAACCTCCTACCCCCCTTTGTTTCTGGCTGTGCGGGTCAGGTGGAGGATGACTTGGGGGGTCCTGTTTTCCTGTTCTGTCTTTGTTGATTTGACAAAGATGGTCTCCCTTTCTTTTGTTCCCCGCTCGATTGTGAGGGACAAAAGGAAGGGTTTCTAAAAGGGTGAAAGGATCGACTTTGTGAGTGCCATTGTCGGTTGGTCTGTTATGTGGTTCTGGTCGTGGTATCTTGCCTGAAGGTAAGAAAGTGCTCTTTCCACCTGTAACATCCGTTATAATTTGTTTGAGGTCTGGTCCAAACAATGTGTCGCCTGTTAACCCAGAGGTTCAGTAGTTTTGTCTTGGAGGCTGTGTCTCCGGACCATTGCAGCAGCCATAATGTTCTTCTGGCCACTACCGCATCCATACTGCTCTTAGCTGCTAGTCTCACAGTGTCCATGGCTGCATCAGATGAAAAGGCTGAGGCTGAACAAATCTGCTATAGTTCCTCCTGCAACTCCTCTGGCGACATAGGATTTTTTATTAATTGCTAGCACCAAAATCTGGTTGTACGAGACAGTCCAGCTGATGCCACTGCTGGTTTTAGGATTGCCGTGGAGTGAGTGTATCCTTTTTTTAGGTAGACCTCGATAGTCTTATCCATTGACTCCTTAAACGCTGCTTCTTCCGTTGGAAGTGTGGTATTTCTGGAAAAGCGGGTTACTGATTAGTCTACTCTTGTCCTAGTCTTTCTTTTGCTCCTCTGGTATGGGATATACGTTTTGGAACCTCTGAGTCAGTGAGGATCTGTGGTCTGGTGTGGACCACTCATTTTCAATTAACGGAGATACTGATTTGAAAATGGGAAAGGATCTGGACCTTCTTGGTTGTATACCAAGGACTCTATCAGCCTTTGAGGCTGTTGTTGTTTCATCTTAGATTTTGAGTTCGGAGTCTGAATCCTCAGACGAGGTTTCGCTACTCGATAATTGCCCTGGCTCTAAGTCGCTTTCTTGGTCACTGACTTCCTTAGATTCGGAGGAGTTGGACTCGACATGGATATGTGCCTTCCATTTGCGACTGTGGGTTGGTGCCTGGCTGATGGATGATTGGATAGTGGACTTTATCCAGTCAAACAGCTCCTCTAGTTGTGGTGGTTTTGATGTTGAGGTGGAAGGATTTTGATCCTGTGCATTGTTGATGAGGGAATCCTGCGCCTCAATAAACTGATGGCTATCCTGTGGAATCGTATGAGACAATGTTGGGGCTGGATCTGGCGGTAGAGAACATTGCTGGCATGTCCCTTGTTCCCCTTTGTGTAATGTGTGTCTGCAGACTTTGCATTTCCTCTGTTGCGTATGATGTCTCCTCTGCTATCTTTTTTCTAGAAGTTGTACTGGTATTTGACATATCTTTTCTGAGCTCCTCCAAGCCTGTATCTGTTTCCATGTCTGTGGATAAAAGAGTTTGATTTAGAGTTCTCAATGTATCCCTTTATAATATGGCTACCCGTGATATAGGCCCCTGTCTGTGGCCTAATCCCCTCCCTTGATAACTTTGCCCTACTTGATGTGATGACTCCGGTATATAAACCTGCGGGCTGTATACTGAAATGGTAATGTGATAAGGGAGGGGTTGATTGCCTGCACTATTGGTGCAAATATAAAGTTTCTGACCTGACCTGTTGGTCCGTGTCCTAACGTCTATTCTGGAGAATGCGCGCCAGAAGAAACCAAAATGCGTGTAGTGTAGCGTAATGGCTCTCATGCGCCAAACAGGAAGGTCGGCTCCGTGCCTTGGATGCAGGGAGGCTGCTGTCTTGTGTAGTAGTGATCCGAACAGCCATGTGGTCCCGCCCTGGCAGCAGTGTTTGTCTCAGAGATTTCACTGCTGCTGTCTGCCAGAAACTGTGCCTCACCAGTCCTGTGGAGTGGTATGTGGCCACGGGAGAGATCCTATCCCTCCTTGTAATCAGTAATCTCCTTTTTATTACCATCTGTAACTTCTTCTCCTGAAAAAATTGTTGTCCTAACCTCCAGCAGGACAGAAGAAAAAACTGGAACAAAAGGGACGGACCCAGCATTATATGAGGAGGGGGGAGCCTAAATCAGTTGATTCTTCTGTCCTGCCTCCAGAGGTGGAACTTAACCCCATAGCATCTGCACTGACAGGAGGGCCAGTCTAGAAAAAAAGAAGATTGACTCACGTATAAAAAAGGGACTTGACATGGCACATAAGCTTACATAATTTTTGTTTTGTGTACAAATTGTAGCCAAAAATTGCTAATAGCTGCCATTCAGCCTTTAAAACAAGGAAATATGCACAGGTTTATGTTAATTGACTGGGGCTTAAAAGCTCCCTGATTTCTCACTAGGGGCTATATTTATTAAAGAGTGAAGTTAAGAGTGAAGTTCCACCACTAGAGGGAAATTCCGACGCTCTCCATTCATTTCTATGGGATTTTTAAAGGCGTATTTATCAAAGCTTTCACTTTCACTTCACCCATTGATAAATAGGCCTTTCAAAATCCCATAGAAATGTATGGAGAGCGGCGGAATTTCACTCTAGTGGCAGAACTTCACTCTTTGATAAATTTCCCCCTAAAGCTCCCGAGTAAAGGATAAGTGTGCAAAGGTCTTACTACTCAATCACATGATGATTTTAAATGCACTACAAAACAAGAATGCGAATAGTGGACTCACATAAAAATGAGGGGCCTTGATGTGGCACTTGAGCTTCCATATTTTGGCCAACATGTGGTACCAAAGGCTCATTTTTTGTCAAATTTATTTTTAAAGGCAGACTTTTATTCCAGGTGAAAAGGTGAACGTTAGCGTTCTGGGCTGCCACACTAAAAATACAACATATAGTAGAAACCCCTCTCCCTCTTTATTGAAATGGAACAGCAGGATAATCCCTTCAAGTGGAGTTGATTCTTCCTGTATTGGTCCCTTCAGAAATACAGCCTTTCTAAAGTGGACTATATTGAAGTTCAAGAGAACAAGCAAGGCCATCAAGTTCCGTGATTCAAATGAAAACAAAATTTTGAAAAAGTTTTCAGTTCATATAGAGTGAATGTTTGAGTTTGTAAAGAAGAATTCAGACACTGCTATTTTTTGGAAGAGCCTAATATTCCGCTTTCTTCTCTTTTCTGTGAAGGAATAACACAAATGTAAGTTTTCTTCATGTTTTGTTTTGGAAAAGACTGTGCAGTGTTCCCAATGCATTTGTGTGTGGAAATAAAATCTATTATAAGGATTTTTGGCATTATTCTGAACACAAGTGTACATCACTAGCGTCTTCCTGCAGAACAAACTTGGATCATGCTTTAACAGTGCTTCTGGGGCGTTTGCGTTCTTGCACCCCCTTGATATAGCGACCGATGCAACGGGCAATGAAAACCCAGAGGTGAGTTTTAGTGGATGAGGCATGACAGTGATGCACACTATGGTCAGTTTTGATCAGAACCTGTGCAGAAAAAAAATAAAAAAGTTGAAAGCCCAAAAGAAACCAAAACAAACTCTGGGAGAACATACAAAGCTCTTACTCCTAATGTGCTGGCTGAAATGAAACCTAGGACTCCAGCACTTCAAGGCAATGGCACCATTGACTGTGTCTAATAGAATATGCAAACCCAGAAGCATGGCACAAGACTACACCACCAGGGCTCCAGTAGCTACTGGCTGGCATATCAAGAGCTTTTGTCTAAGAATGTATAAAGCAAAAAGGCCCCATGGAAAGGGTATTCACTAGGAATGCACCAAATCCAAGATTCAGCCTGGTCAAAGCTAATTTGCATATGCAAACTAGGGGCAATTAGGAGTAAATTAACTTCTAGTACTTCAAGCCTCTTAAAGAGATTTAATGAATCCACTATTACAAGACCCTTTAGTTTTCCACATCTAGAGGAGCATGGATGGCTGACCACTTAGAAGACACTACTACACCTGGGTATTTTGGAGACTCATTTCTTGCCCAGCAGAGTAAAGGAGTTCTGGGTGACAGCAAGGTGATGCCAAACAGGGATTGGGTAGTCATACAGGGCCACTCGTGTTTTATTATGTGCAGAATCAAGATGAAACCACCAGCTAAGTTATGCTAAGTCACCCAGGAAGACTGGCCAGATATTAATGTGTTAAAGTAAAATTGGTGCCTCTCCAGCCTCCAATGAAACTAGCAAGGTCAGGCTTATGAATGAATGAATGAATGAATGCTTCTCTCACTTATGAAAGAGGAAATTGAAACATCCCTCGACAGCAGTTCAACTTGCAGGTCAAGCCAACAATACAGCAAAAATGTAATTGTATCATATGATTGGGAAATGCAGATGGACTGACAGCCGTCATGCAGACACAAAGCTCCAGTCATCTTATTCCTTTCACTTCTGGCTTGATAACCCACCCCCTCTAAAGAGACATCACATGGGACAAGTTGGAATATTTGTTGGGCAAATGACTATAGATCAGCCAATTAAGTTCCAGCCAACCTACAGTACTACTCCAGTAGCCAATACAACTCCTCTTTCCACACAATTAATTTAGTGGCCTACAGATTAGAAGGGATCAAGCAATCAATGATTAAATACATTTCATACATTCATCAATGGGAATGAAATGTAAATTCTTTTGTACATCTACAGAGAAGTTGCTTGAATTATTGCAAAGGGGCTCAATAACTACAGTTGTGCTCATAAGTTTACACACCCTGGCAGAATTTATGATTTCTGAACCATTTTT
>CM044442.1:81553745-81588984 GCA_024363595.1 Xenopus borealis | reverse complement strand
AGCACAACTGTACCTTGATTTCAAAGTCTCAAGTACAGGCATTGCCATTTTTCAACATTAACTGGGCAGATGCAGTAGCCATTACTTTAATTTTCTTTTATTTTTACAAAGAGTTAAATGCATGGTTTCTTATTGGAGAATGTAATAATACCCTTTGGGAGATTTTCTCTTTGCGATCAGGAAGGCTGGTTTTAATCACAAATGCAAGCAAAGTGAGCAATATTCGCAGAATCAAGTCATTGTATACCCAGATAAAAAGTATTGATGCAAATCCTATGCTGGTAGATAAAAACTCCCTGACATTCCATGCCAAGTGTTGAGAGGTGCCAAACAGAGGGCATAACAGCAGCAACAGTAACCGTCATACATGCTATTTATATTTGCCCATGAAATATGTGTAGACCAGCTGTTGTATACCCATTAACATACAACTGGCAGTTTTGGATGTTTTCCCTCTGCTCTGCATTTTGTTGAAGGCGTTTTTGTTTTAGATTTGGATCATGGCGCAAATAAAATGGTTGCCCTGCCTCCATGTGCCATTTTGATCTGACCGTTGCAGAACATGCAAGGCATGAGCACTTCATTTGTAGCGTTAAAACAAATTGTATTTTAGAATTTTATTGATGGCATTTAACATGTTAATTATACTGTAATAAACATGGCTTTAATATTAAACTTATTATCCAAAGTCACCACAGTCCATTTCTGTAAATATAAAAATATATACTTAATACTTTGTACAATACTGGTTTTTGGTCCAAACAAAAATGGATCATAAAAGCCAATAAACACTTTAAAGAACTTCCAATTTTCTTTAAAGACTTTTTTTTTTTTTAATGGAATTAGGCAACTTTGAATAATGAGACTTACATAAAATCTGAGACACTTCTGAACAAAAGAGGAGATTTGCAGTAAAACAAAAAAAATTAAAACTTCAAGTTCACAGATTTAGGTTATGCTGAAGGGGTACACGGAGAAACAAATGTATTTACATGAATAGAATAAAATAATGGAGAAAAGTAAAGATGACAAGACAAGAGCTGAACGAAAATGGGAGTGAAAGAGGAGGAGGAGGAGACGAAAAGGCATATGTTTGAAAAGGAGAACTACAGATCTAGCATGTCCCAAGTAAGGACCATCCATGAATCAGTCTTCCACAACCATAAAAGTTTCGGTGCACACTACGCTCAACTTCACGCATTCACCAGCACAACTGCGGCATAGACATCTGTCGTCAGTCTCTAACCTATACACGGACCCTCGTTCATAATTACAATTTCAAAGCATCAATAAAATAGTGGTGCGGATGAAAGAGATATTATACAAAAGCCATTCGCTGTGCAGGCTATAAACACTTGTATAGCCAGATCATGCCAAGTCGGGTAACAAAGGAGGTGCCAGAATCAGATTTCTTGGTTAAGAAAATTCCCATCACCGTGTTTTAATTACAGAGGAAAGAGAGACAAAAGTTTCAGCATATATATATATATTGTCCTTGGGCGGATCTGACTTCCACTAACACACAGCATGAGGTACACTCCAGTATTTGCACAATGCAGGACACCATTCATTTCTTGAAAGAACGATTTACGCATTCATTCAATTATTTTCTTCTTCTGGCGGTCTTTATCTTCCGATTAGAAATAGAAGATGCTGGAGTACTCCTGCCATTCGTTCTGAAGAAATAAAACAACTAGTTACACACTTGTATATATACACGGCAAAGGATTTCAGATAGTAGGACACAAATATCCGAAGACTAGAATGATTAGGAGGGATTCTGTGTTGTGCTTTTGCTCAATTCTATAAACATTACACTAACACAGTGAACAGGACGAGGCATTGATCTGCTTGATCTTGCACAGCTCCTCCTTTGTATCTTTTATGGTATTACAGCTTACTCCCTATTGTTCACACCTCACAGGAGTAACTATATGCATGTGTCAATCCTGCACTGAATTTTTTAAACTTGGGTGAATATGATTGACCTGAAAACTCTAATTGAATTAAAATCAAATAAGATTTGAGTTTTAAAAAAACAATTTAAGGTTTTTTTTCCTCAGAAAGACAGGAAGACTACCAAATATTCAGAATAGATCCCCGATGTCTCTCATGGACTTAACAGTAATTCGTAAGGTTTTAGGTGGCGAATAGTCAAATTCAAGTTCTTAAAGGGCCAGAGTATGATCTTGAAAATCAAAGTAATTTTTTTTTATATAAAACTAGAATCGAATTTGGATAACCCCCTAGTCAAATTTGCCAGTTTTGACCATAAAAAAAACTAGAAAGTGCAAAATTCTAATTTTTTTATTTGACCCTCGATAAATTGGCCCCAGACAAGGTTAGTGCGCTTACCCCTTGTTAAAACCTGGTGCAACTGCATTAAACATAAAGCCGGGTGCAGGTGGCTGGGTGGTGGGTTCTGAATTTGCATTAAAAGTGAAGACTCCACTTGAAGAATTTGTGCTGGTAAAGTTGAAGTTTGCATTGTTGCCAAACTTAAAACAAGATCCTAAAAAAAAAACAACCAGAAAGTCACTTGAGTACAATATCTCCATCACTCCCTTTTAAGGAGATCCGCTGGCAGTATGAAGGCAGATGGATGAGAAAAAACTTTTTAAACAAAACACTGATTTGTAAACGTGCCCATTAAATGCCAACTGCAATGTGTATAGAAAGTGAACATTTTCAATTAACACCTACGTTTAATCCAGCAAATTAATTTGAGTTTGAAAAATGTGTTAGCAACAGAAAATCTTGCTGAACAAACAAGGATGTATCAAATACATTTGTACCTTGATCTTAAGCGCTTACTTACCAGCGCTGGGTGCAGCAGATGATCCAAAAGAAGTCTGAGCAGTTTGCTGCCCAAACACCGGGGGTTGGGAAGTACTAGATCCAAAGGCTGGCACTTGCGGAGGATTGCCAGCTGGAAATACTAAAGTTGAAGAACCAAAAGCAGGTGCAGTAGACGGGTTAGTACTTTGCCCAAATGCTGGCACTGGATTGGCAATTAGGCTTGACGAAGCAGGGCCAGTTGGGCCAGTGCCAAAGATAAACGGAGAAGAGCTAGTGCCTAAAGTCAACAAAAAGCAAAAAAATTAGTTATTACAAGTCTAAAATGTTTGTAAGATTTCTGTTCTAGGCCTGAAAATATAACAGATATTTTTTATATTAAGAAAAATAATGTACACTGTGAGCAGGCTTCGTTTGATTTAATTGAACAGATCCTGTACGGCTTTGCCTAAAAAGCAGACTGATTCTCCCTCCCTGTCATGCAAAACATACAAAAGCAATTCATGTGCCATAATATAGGGACCTGGAAACCTGAGCTTCTGTTTGATGCAATGCAATAAATAGTTGTTTATAGGTGCATTGTCAAAGACGACAAAAGAGTAACCTTCCAATTGTTCCTTTTAAAGTAATCTGAAGCTTAGAAAACGACCAAGGCAAAATTAACTGGCATCTGGTTTATTTTAGAATTGCAACATATCAACGCTATCAGAATGTATTTCTTTGTTTTTACACTTTTTGCAGTAACCAGCACCTGCTTTTAAACAGAAGTCTTTGAGGAGACCAGTAAATGCATCACAGCGGCAATAAGAAGCGTGCATGCATACACTGTACCCCAGGACAAAATGAAATTAGAGGAAACAGGCATGAAGAAGGCATTTTTCAGCAATTACCATCAGATAGAGGTCAGAAATGGGACTCATTAAAATTCTAAATCAACAATTTTCAGATCCACTGGAGATTGTTATCCTGTGCCTTTAAGGAAGAGTCAGAAACCTTACACTAAATGGATGTTTAACAATAAAACTTTTTTAGGTTTCAGAAAAGCTCTGCGGTGGTTGCAGTAACTCAAATATGAATATAAACAAGATAAGATATTCATGAATCAACAAAAAAAATCTGTACCTGTCACATTTGAGGCATTTGTTTGTCCAAAGTTAAAACTTTGAGCTGCTGGGGTAGTACTGGCAGACGCTGCTCCAAATACAAATGGAGTTGCAGAAGTGCTTGCAGAGGTCACTGGTTTATTCTCCTGACCAGAGAAAGCAAAGGTGGATTTTGATTCGCTCGAGTTCCCAAAAACAGTGGTAGCAGTACTAGCTGCCTGTCCAAACACAAAAGCCCCAGGGGCACTGGAGGTTCCACTAGAGTTCCCAAATATGTTTGCAGAATTCCCAGAAGTGTTGGTTGAAGAAGCTGCAGTGCCAAACACACTACCTGAAGTGGATGCCGGGGCAGCAGGCGCCGCACTATTGAACACACCTCCAGACCCTACAGGAGCACTCAATTTAGCTGCAGTGCCAAACAAGCTACTGGAACTGGCAGGAGCACTGGATGGGGTTGAAGAGCCAAACAAAGCACTGGAGCCTGAAGGAGTACTTGAAGGAGCAACATTACCAAACAAAGTGCTAGCAGCTGCAGGGGCATTTGATGGGGTGACGTTACCAAAAACACCACTAGATGCAGCAGGAGCATTTGCTGAAATAGCACTGCCAAACACATGAGTAGGGTTTGCAGGAGAACCCGACTGAGCCACAGTGCCAAATACACCACTGGAGACACTAGAAGTACTGGATGAAGCTGCAGTGGAGGAGCCACTGGTCAGGAAACTGAAAGGCTGTTTGGAAGCTCCAACATCTGCAAAATGAAACAAAAAAAAGATATATTTTTAATCAAGCCTGTGAATACGAAAATACAACATATTTTTATTAATTTAAAACGCTTTTGTTTTTTACTGTTGCTTTAAAGATGAAGCAGGCCATTTAGTGAGCCCATCACATAGTACACCACACATTACTAAATAGGTACGCTGCCACCCTTTGTCTGGTGGAAACTAACTACAAAAGTGGGGGGTGTTATTGGTTTGAATATATAAAAAAAAAAAAAAAACACAGCAATTTGCGGTTTGAGGCATTTTAAACAACTGCAGGTCAAACAGTTATTTCATAGACATTTTGATAGGAGTACAGACTTTATGCCTGTTAAAAATAATGTTGCTGGTTGCAGGACATAAATCAAGCTGAGCAAGGCTGTTGGCTGTGGGGTGTGGAATGAAAGCCCTGTGTCTATAGGCACCAGCTTTGTTTAGGTCCATGGCTCCCCTTCAAATGAAAAATGGGGAACCCTTGGGAAAGGAAAATTGTGTTGAAAGTGTGTACTGCTCTGAAGTGTTAAGGAGTACAGGGCCCTCTTCAGAATGTGGGGAAGGAAGTCAAGTACAGTAGAACCCTCATTTTACATTTTTCAAAGGACCAGAAAAAAATGGGGTAAATCCAGGAAAATGTAAAATCAGGGTAATGTATCAAGCATAATACATGAGTGGGACCACAAAACAATGTAAAATGAGGGAAAACTTTAAATCATTGAGGTTCTACTGTATACAATAATGTTCATTACCCCTTTTTAATCACATTTACAAAGAACTTTACAGAGACATTATTTACATCATTAACTAGAGCATGTGGGTGGAGTGGTGAGAGGATACCCTGGGGGTGAGGATACGAGAGTTTCCTGTCCTTTGCATGGCAGTGGGCCAATAAGGGGTTAATCCCCCGCCGGAAGGCGGCACAGGAAGTCCAATAAAAGTCCATCCGGGTCCCCCCGCGCCCATCTCAATTCTTCTGTCGAAGATACCCCCCATACCAGAGGTGCTACTCTCTCCCTCTGAAGCGCCTGGGACCGAGGTTCTTCCTTGTGTGTGTTCCAGGGGAAGCCGGCGAGCTTCTGGCCTTTGTCGCCGATGGTGCAATAAGCCGCAATGCTGCCTTACCGGAGGTAGCGCATGCGCGATAAGACGCCAGCGCCCATCTACCTATTGGCGCCTACGTTTTCACGCTGCGAAAATTCGTGCGAATTTAGCGCCGGTTTAAAAGAACGAACGCTTCACAGGTTAGTTCCTTTTTCATGATAGAACTGGCTGGTGTTCTTTTCTCTGGACTGAATCCCAAGGGAGATTCCTTTTTGTGCACCTGTATTCTCTACTGATCCCAGGTGTAAGTTACTATGGAGGTTAAAACGCTTGGAGCCTTATTTCTTCGGAAATTTCTTTTACTTGACAAATTGTTATTTATTTCCTCCAGACTGTCAAGGATGAGCTGCAGACGCTCAGGCTCCAGGGGGTAAGGCACAGAGAGTTGCTTTTCTTTTCCATCATGACTGATGCATACTACAAGCAGTGGTGAGTAATTAATATTTTAATTTCAGGAGTCCCCTATTAAGAGAGGAATCTCAAAGAAGGAAGACTCCCAGAACGGACTGTATTGCATGCGGAGAAGCAGCAAGTCCAGGCAAAAGGCTCTGTGAAAAGTGTCTACAGGAAGCGGCTGGAACTTCCTCTGATCAACTGCACTCCATTGAAGACTGGATGCAGTCCACCTTAAAAAAATCTATGAGTGATATGGTCAATGTAGTTACTGAGAAAGTACTACACAATCTAGACGAAAGGCACCGGACCCCCTCCTCAGTGACGGAGGCCAGCTGCAGACCTCACAAGAACATGCACTACTCCAGTGTCTCTGAAGGGGAATTATCCCTAACTGACCAAGAAGAAGCAGAACAATCTGAAGATACCTGTTCTTTTAATCTGGAATATCTAGAGCCCCTCATCAAAGCAATGAGATTTTCCCTGGATCTGGACAAAATGGAGGATTCTCCTAAACATGACAAAATGTTCAGATCTGCGGCCAAAAAAGGAGAAAAATTCCCAGTACACAGAGTTATAAAAGAAACCATTTTGGAGGAATGGAAGACACCAGATAAAAAACTTAATTTCTCTAGAAGACTCAAAAAGATGTTTCCTTTTGAAGAAGAAGACGCAAAACTCTGGCAAACCTCTCCCAAAGTTGATGCGGCTATTACCAGAGTGGCTAGACGTACTACCTTGCCTGTGGACGAAGGAGTTTCGTTAAAAGATGCGATGGAAAGAAGACAAGACAAGACACTCAAAAAATCTTATCTAACTAGTGGAATGTCTAATCAGGCCTCCATAGCCATTACCACTCTGGCCAGAGCCAACCACATCTGGATAGAAGAGCTAGAGCAAGCTGTCAAAGAAGGAACAGACAGAAAAAAGATTATTGAAATGATCCAAGATGTTAAAACAGCAAATGAATACACCACAGAAGCATCCATGGATCTTGTTAGACTCTCCTCTAAAGCCATGGGCCTTAGTGTGGCAGCTCGTAGAGCTCTCTGGCTGCGTCACTGGCATGCCGATCCACAAAGTAAACATAACCTTTGCTCCCTCCCGTTTGAAGGGTCACTTCTTTTCGGCGAAAGACTTGACAAAATCATATCCAAAGCCTCTGCAGGAAAATCGGCTTTTCTTCCTCAGGACAAAAGAGACAAGAGGCCCTTTAGGAAAAATCCTCTGCAGGAGGCTAAACAATACAGACCGGGAAAGCCCTTCACTAGACAACCTTGGAGAAGAACCCAGGAACAAGGAGCTTCCGGAAGAAGGGAGATCAAACATGAAACGAAATCGGCATGAGGGTACGCGAGCCCCGCTGTCTTGCCTTGGAGGAAGACTTCAAAATTTCAGGACAGTATGGGCTCAACACGTGTCAGATCAATGGGTCTTAAAAACCCTAAGCAAGGGTTATGCCCTGGATCTTCAAAAATTTCCGACGTTTCATTTTGTGTCTTCAGAAAAGCTTCGATCTCCACTAGCAGTTTCTACCCTAAAGAGGATCATTGGGGACCTTCTAGACAGAAAGATCATCACGGAAGTCCCCAAAAGAGAACACTTCAGAGGCATATATTCTCACCTGTTCTTAAGGAGAAAAAAGAATGGGAAATTCAGAGTAATTCTGAACTTAGGCCATCTGAACAAATTCCTCAGAGTAAAAAAATTCAAAATGGAGACACTGAGGTCCATATGTCAATTCATAAACCATGGAGACTGGATGCTCAAGATAGATATACAAGATGCCTATCTGCATGTTCCTGTGTGGGAACCACACAAACAATTCCTACGGTTCCTGATCTTGGGAAAGCACTTCCAATACCAAGCTCTCCCATTTGGTCTAGCTTCAGCTCCAAGAGTTTTCACCAAGGTGCTAGCACCTATGATGGCTTTTCTAAGGCTAAAAGGGATACAGATTTTCTCATATCTAGACGATATATTAGTAAACGCTCCCTCCAAAAAAATCCTTCTACTTCACAGGAGTATAGTTCTAGATACTCTGAAAAAATGGGGGTGGCTTGTCAACTGGGAAAAGTCCATGTTGGAACCAACTCAACAGATTCAATTTCTGGGAGTTATCATAAACTCCAAGTAAGTCTAACAGAAGAAAGGATTTCAGACATTCAACAACAAGCAGATTATCTGTCTCATCATCCATCCTTAACTGCCAAGAAATGTCAACAAATCCTGGGGAAATTTATGTCCACCATAGATGCAGTGAAATGGGCAAGGATTCAAGCAAGACCTCTCCAGATAGAATTCTTGAACCAATGGAACAGGAAACACCTGGCAAACTCCCAGCTGATTCACCTATCACGGACCACTATCTCTCATCTCTCATGGTGGCTCAGAAGAGAGAACTTAAAGGTTCCTGTATCTATCGCCTCCCCTACTTGGGAAACACTGACCACGATTGCAAGCAGAGCGGGGTGGGGAGCACACTTCAAACACTTCCAAATTCAAGGGAAATGGACATCCATAGAAAGCAAAAAATCCTCCAACTGGAGGGAACTGAAGGCTGTGCTACTAGCGATACTACACTTTCAAAAACACCTCAGAAAAAAATCTATACTGATCAAATCAGACAACCTAACCACCGTGAGTTATATAAACAACCAGGGAGGAACCAGATCCAAACAACTGCTGTGCTTGACCACAACTATTTTCGAATGGGTGCGAAACAATGCGAACAATCTCAAAGCCTCATACATACCGGGGACATCGAACACCTTAGCGGATCTCCTCAGCAGGGGAATGGGAATTGAACCAACAGGTTTACGACCTAATATGCCGAAAGTGGGGTCGCCCTTCCATAGACCTGATGGCTACCTTTCAGAACAAGAAGAATCTAGTTTTCTGCTAATGGGACAAAGATCCCAGAGCGACCTTTTGGGACGCTTTCTCATTCCAATGGAACTTTCAACTAGCTTACATCTTCCCTCCAATCTCGATGTTAGCAAAAACAATCAAAAAAATTCAAGAGGACAAAGCTCAAGTCATCCTCATAGCCCCCTGGTGGCCCAGAAGAATCTGGTTCCCTCTCTTGCTTCAGATGTCTCAGGAAGAGCCCTTCAGACTCCCTGTAACTCCGAACCTGTTACACCAGGGATCTCTACTGCACCCAGATCCAGGGTACTGGGCCCTGACTGCTTGGAGATTGGAAGGATAAAACTCAGAAAGGAAGGATTATCAGAGGGAGCGATCAACACTCTGATTTCTTCAAGGAAAATGTCTACCTCTTCCAAATACAACAATATCTGGGAAAAATTTTCCAGCTGGGGGCTAGAGAAATTTGGACCGTCTTTTCGCATTTCGGAGGTCACCATCATTCCTGCAGTCAGGTTCAGAGGCCAGTCTCAGCATTTCCACCCTGAAAGGGCAGATCTCCGCTATATCGGCTTATACGGACATACAATGGTCCTCATATCCTCTAATTAAAAAGTTTTTCAAGGGTCTCATCAGAATCCATCCGCCTGTTAAAGTCACTGTGCCTCCTTGGGATCTCCCTTTAGTGCTAGATGCATTAACCAAAGCACCCTTTGAGCCCTTAGACGACCTACCATTAAAAATTCTGACGCTGAAGACGGTTTTTCTACTTGCCATCTCCTCAGCAAAAAGAGTGGGAGAATTGCACGTCTTTCATCGGATGAAACCAAGATTCAGTTCCTTCACGATAAAGTTATTCTAAAAACTCGAGACAACTTCATTCCCAAGGTTGCCACAAAATTCCACATGTCTCAAGACATAGTACTCCCTACTTTTTTGAGAACCCTAAGAATGAAGAAGAGGAAAGACTCCATAATCTCGATGTGGTGAGATGTCTAAAGTTCTCCCTACATAAGGTATCAAGTTTTAGAAAATCCGGAAATCTCCTTCTTTTCAGGGGCCCCAGACAAGGCATGGAAGCTTCCAAAAAAGTAATCTCTGCTTGGATTAAAGAATGCATCCTCTTGGCCTATTCCTCTCAGACAGTACCTGGGCCATCACCCGTCAAAGCACACTCCACCAGAGGTATAGCGGCGTCTTGGGCCTTCCGTGCCCAAGTTCCAGCTGATGAAATCTGCAAAGCTGCTACCTGGAAAAATTTACATACTTTTTCTTAACACTACTGTTTCGATGTCTAAGCCCAAAGCCAGCTAGGTTTTTAGAATAGTGTCCTTTCAGCTGCTGCAATAAAAGTTCCTGAATAATCCCTCCCTGTGTGTTCTGCTTTTTACATCCCCTTATTGGCCCACTGCCATGCAAAGGACAGGAAAACAGAAAATCTTAACATACTTACCGTGATTTTCATTTCCTGGACTGTAGCATGGCAGTGGGCAGGGGTTTCCCTCCCTATTATGGGGGTATAGTCTCCAGTCGTTGAGATGGGCGCGGGGGGGACCCGGATGGACTTTTATTGGACTTCCTGTGCCGCCTTCCGGCGGGGGATTAACCCCTTATTGGCCCACTGCTATGCTACAGTCCAGGAAATGAAAATCACGGTAAGTATGTTAAGATTTTCTGTTATATGTTGGGTGAGGTAGATGTACAGGAAGCATAATTATCACATTAAGGGGGCTGCACTACAGAGTACACTACTGGGGCAGATTATGAAGTATGCAAAGTTTGTTGGGTGTGTGTGTGTAGGGAAGCAGAGATATAACCAGCTGTATTATTACTGCAAAATGACAAGAAAGAATATGCCATTGTAAGCTGGCCCTCTGATCATGCATTTGGTATAAACGACATTGCTGTGTACCAACTATATAAATAAGGCCGAACCCCCCGAATCCTTCCCGAAAGATTCGGCCCAATACCGAACCAATTCCGAACCCTAATTTGCATATGCAAATTATGGGTGATTGGGAAAACATTTTTACTTCCTTGTTTTGTGCCAAAAGGTCATGTGATTTCCCTCCCTGACCCTAATTTGCATATGCAAATTCGAATTCTGTTCGGCCAGGCAGAAGGATCCCGAACCGAATCCTGGATTCGGTGCATCCCTACAACCATAGTGGGGACAGAGTTTCCACGCACTCTGTATGCGACCAGTTCTCAGTGGCATCATTTTAGAATGCTGACAGTAATGAGTCTGGTATAATTTAATACATTTTTGCAGTTACCTGTGTTTGAAGTTTGAGCACCGAAGGCAAAAACGGATTTTCCATGCTGGTCATCCTTTTTCTCTGTAGGATTAGACGCTCCAAAAGTAAAACCAACAGATGCTGTACTGCTATCTTTGGCTGGCTCAGGTTTTCCAAAGAGAAACGGCTTAGGTTCCTCCCCATCCTTTTTTACCCCAAAAACAAACGAGGATCCGGTTGGAGCAGAGTCTGTCTGTTCATCTTTCTTTCCAAAGACAAAAGAAGTGGATAGAGTCTCTTTATTTTGATCTGTTTTCCCAAAAGTAAAGGGTGTCATAGTAGGTGCTTCAGGCTTTTTCTCTTCTGTTGATTTTAAGCCAGCTTTAGCTGCAAGGTTAGCATCACCAGTTGCAGCAGCCACCTGCAACTCTGAACTCCCTGAGCCAGTTGCAGCAGGAGCAAGAGAAACAGTGTTGGAAACCGAGCCAAATATGAAACCACTTGTGCTAGACTGGCTTGGGGTGTCTGTTTTTGTCTGAGCAGGGCTGGGAACACCAAACTTAAAACCTGCTGAAACTGGGTTGCTGGTAGAAGAGCCAAATGTAAAGCTTTGCTTGCCAGTTTCCTCGGTTGTGGATGCAGAAGCTAAACCAAATTTAAAATCCCCTACAGGTTTGGCAAAAGAAAAACCACTTTTAGAGCCTGTAGCTTCGCCGGATTTTAACTCTGCAGTGCGATCTGAAGGCTGGACACCAAACTTGAAGGTCGGAGCGGTTGTTCCAGAGGAAAAGGTTGATGTTCCAAAACCTGTAAATAGATTATATAATCATTAGTTGCATAACTTTACGGAGGACAGAACTAAACCTTTCAGCTGTACATAAATACAGTTGAGAAACCATGATGACCATCAACATTGGTCAAGTTTAACCTATTGGCAACCAACAGAAACCACATTTTTGCTTTCACTACTTGCATCTGGTTGAGAGAAAATCAATGATTGATATAGGTTACTTCCCAAGTGCAAATTTCCAATGATTCATAAATGTGCAACACAAACTTATGGAGGAGGATGCACCGTAGAGATCAAAGCTCCTGCAGCTGATGTATAAAACTAAAGGAAGCCACAAACAAGCAGATAAAAGCTGCCTATTTGGGGCCCTTCTGACCAAGTCAGAAGATTATCTGCCTGTGTATGGGCTATCTGTAACCAGCCAGATGTTGATCAGAAAGGTTTGATTTTCCCATTGGACCGAATTAACGGAGTCCTCCTGCCAACCTCACTAAACTATCAACTGTGTGGCCAGCTTTACTGTAAAAATAGCCTGGAATTAAATGTATTAAAATTTTACAAAGTTGGACAAATTAATTAAAGTAAATAGAAATATGAAAGGGTCCATTTTAGGTGCCCTTTAAATCTTAATATTTGAAGAAGTTTAATGAAGGTTTTCGACGTTTATACACATTTCCATGACTGTATATTTAAGGCCTACCTTTTAACTCTGCATTGGTGCCCGGCTTTGCGCTCTCACAGGCAACACATTTTGTTGCTTCTGGTTTGTTTTCGACTAGGCACACTTCACAATCCCAGCTTCCTGCTGACTTCTTAAATTGATCGAGCAATCCCATCTGCCCTGAAGAAAGGGGTGCAGCTGAAACAAAACAAGTAGGTTAAAGGTAGGCATGTATGGCTCGTAAGAATGAAGACTAGGTATGTCACGAAAATGCTTGCCACACTGTTGTCATTGGTAATCGCTCAGCCTTATAATAAAATACAATGCCTACCTTTCAGTTCTGCTTTGGTGCCTGGCTTGGCACTTTCACATGCAACACATCTGGTGGCCTCTGGTTTGTTTTGTATTAAACAGACGTCACAATCCCAGCTGCCAGCTGGTTTCTTAAACTGATCTAACAATCCCAGCAGCCCTGATGGTGCAGCAGAAGATAAGCTCTTGACGGTTCCTAAGAATACAGACTTCATAAGCACTCATAAAAACACTTTAAAAAGAAAGATGCAATTTATTGCATTTTAACACCGTATTTAGCCAAGAGGCACCAATACGTAAACACATTTTTCCTCACCAGTTTTGGCACACAGTATGATTCTTTTGATTCAGTCAAATCCCATGCTTTGTTAACAATTAAATCTAAATTTTTCTACAAAATTTGGCAGATTCCAAAAATTATCAGTAGTGTAAGCTTTCTCCTATTGTGTTATGTGTTTTTATTGTACATGGATACTGAAGCGCTGTGACAAAAGGAAACTATTCTACATGTGAATCACCACTGCCTAACACTGGTTAAAACACCTAACCTCTCCCCCCCCCCCCCAATTGTGAGCTGAAATTGTGTATTCTTCAAATTAAGCAGACAACCAAGAGCAGACAGTTAAGCTTTCACAGCAACCACAATATTCCATATAAATGTATATTTTAGAATGTTAGTTTATATTACAAGCTTAACACCTAAAATGTTTATTGCATTTGCAAAATTAAAACTATGAAGAACCAGGAATCAATATTTATACAACCAACTTTTTTACTTACCTGGTTTCTCTGCTGAGCAGCCCACACATGTATTATCCTCTGTTTTATTCTGTATATGGCAAGATGTGCACTCCCAAGATCCCATAGGCTTTTTGCAGATATCTTCATTTGAAATGCTTGCAGAGCAAGACGCAAAAGCAAGAGTATTTGTGGCTGGATTTATAGCCTTTGTGGTGGAAGGTGTCAACAAGGTAGCTTTTATGCCTGTCCCAGGTTTGGGGGTTTCACAAGCAACACATTTTGTTACTTCAGCTTTGTTCTGCACTAAACAAGTGTCACAATTCCACGTGCCTGCAGGCAGTTTAAATAGGTCTCCCAGCCCTGGTGCACCAGAAAGAGGAACAGAGTTTTTTGTATTGCTACTTGGTGGTGAAGCAGGTAGTTTCTTGGAGGTTTCTGTAGGCTGAGGTTTTGCAGGAGAGCAGGCAATACAGTTGCTATCAGATGACCTATTCTCATGAAAGCATGCACTGCACTGCCAAATTCCCAAAGCTTGCTTGTTTCCTACTCCTAAGGATACCTTTGCAGAGGAGAGTGCATTTCCCACAGTCTTTGTGATGGTTGGTGTGCTTTTGTTAAGAGTAGATGCTGAAGTCAACTGGGAAGGTGAAGATGAAAACCCTGCACCACATAGAGAAGAGGAAATGCATTAAGACCATGAACAAACTTTATTATGAATAAAATGTGTTAGGTTCCCAAAATGTATGGACCACTAACATGTTTGCTTTGTTCATGACATAACTCTCCAATGTCAAAATGGCAATGTATTTTGTGATTTGGCCTTTTTCAGCCAACATATGGTTAAATCCAAGTGCCCGGCGAAACAGAATTAGGGCTTGGATATAGGTTATCCAAATCACAAAATAGTGGATTTGGTGCATTCCTACGCCACATGCATAAGCAGCATCAGGCCACAATCCATAACAGGATGACGACACAAACAACACAGAGCTAACCCACTGTTAAACTTATTCTCTAATGCTTATGCAGTTTCAGAAATCCTGTAAAAGTAGTAGCAGCTTTTTTTTCATCCAATTGCAAAACTCTGAACACCGGTAAATGGCTCATAAAACTATTATTTAACAGGATACAGTGAAAGTTAAGCGTAGCAGGACAGTAAAGACTTTATAGCTACATTCTGTTTGCACTGGTCACAGGATTAAAAAGAAATAAGACCATCGTTAACTATATATACACCTGCTTATTTATTTATAAAGAGAATGTCCTTTTAAAATAGTTCCCTCTGGTGATCAAGTTGTCATTATTGATGAACTCATAACTGCTGAACTAAATTAATTTTACTCCATGATATTAAACACGCATAACTAATCAATGCCTTTTTAAACTCAGGGCTACAGTGCATTCATTTAGAGCATAACTGAAAACGAAGAAAACGTCATGGATTTTAAGTCAATAATGTATATACACACCTGGATTTCTCAGAATATCTAGCACACTCCCTTCCTTCAAAGTTTTTGCAGGTTTACAGAATCCCCCTTGTTCATCATCAGTGTTCTTTGTACTGCTGTTATTCACAGCTACGTGCATTTTACCTTTGGGATGACAAATAATAACACATGAGCTACTATTAAGTCTATAAATTTAGCAATAGAAAGTACAGCTATGAACTCACCCAAGGCAATATGTGACCGTGTTCTATCACCTACATTTAATAATCTATGAGCAGGTTGCATATTGAGTTATCCCAAGTAAATCCACACCAGTGGTTTTTGTAATTTCCCGTGCTACAGACCTACAAAGTGACAATTCTATATTTCTTCATACACTAAGGGGTCTATTTATCATGCTGTGTAAAAAAGATTAACACATTACTGGTGTTGTTGCTCATAGTAACAAATCAGTTTGCTATACGCAACATCACCAGTAATGTTTGTCTTCACTTTTTTACACAGCAAGATAAGTAGGCCCAAGTACCCACTGCAACTAGTCAAAAGCTAAATTATGCTTATATCATCACTTGTTATATTTCATATTTTGTGTTTAGACACTACTTCCTTTATCCAAATACGGAGGTTAGTTATAGGAGCAACAAAGCCCCTTCTTGAACACAAGTGCAACAAATGTTTATGTTAAACATAATTTTGACCCACACATTTTATTTGAGCTAAATATGCTATAAATGCACAGAAGTAAAATGTCCTCGTTTTTGCTTTATAGTGTACAGTCCTAAACAAAAAAGAAATTAAGTCCAAACTGCTATGGGGGAAGAAACAATAGCAAATCAACGACAATATTGTGAATCAAAAGTACCAGAGTACTGCAATGTGTATCCATAAGTCTATATAGTTGTTTCAGTCAAATGTGTCAGATGTAATATCTCATGTGGTTGCAACAGTGTGTGAAACTCAGATGCCAGCAGAACCAATACCCTCACGTTATAAGGTCTACCCCTACATCAGACTGTTGGACAAGTAATTGTTTGTACTTAAGTGATACTTTAAAATGTATTTTAGTGACAAATATTTAAAAGTAGTGATAGTACATATTCAACTTATTTTAAAGTTTCCACAGAAATAAAAATTAAAACAAACACTGAAATGGATATGCTGCCCTGATATCAGGGTTTTGGTATGTTGCTGGTCTTATTAAAGACTGGGAAATCTGCATGTGGTGTGTGTTTTTAAAAATTAATCACTATAGCATTTTATATTTAGAAAATCACTGAAGCACTTTAAAAGCAGAGAATCATAATTAATTTTCTCTGATTTGAGATAAGACATTGTGCTGGACTGTATTACAGAAGTTTACTGGATCTCCCATATACCCTTTGGCACGGATTAAAACTAGATCTTGGCTCAATTTGTTCAGGTATGGGACCTGTTATCCAGAATGCTCGGGACCTGGGGTTTTCCAAATAATGGAGGTTTCCATAATTTGGATATTCATACTTTAAGTCTACTAGACAATCATGTAAAAGTTAAATAACACCATTAGGCTGATTTTGTTTCCAATGATGAGTAATTATATCTTAGTTTGGATCAAGTTCAAGGTACTGTTTTATTATTACAGAAAGAAAGGAAAACTTAAAAATTTGGATTATTTGAATAAAATTAGTCTATGGGGGGGGGCACAGAAAGGGGGAAAATAATATCATATAAGTGGAGATGACTATAAATAGTGTAAGGTGGCAGCATGGTGCTCTGTTAGTATTTCCCCAGACCTGTATAGTTTTCCCCAAAAAGGAGTAGCAGTTTGTGGGAGAGTCTCTGCAATTTAGATCTTCATATCGGCACTCAGACAAACTGAATTAGCATTTCTTCCTGCTGTTTGTTCAAGCTGTTGAGCAAAAAAGAACGATACAAAGGTGACCACATTAAGTATAGTCCCTTGTACCGAATGCAAGGGCCAGTCGATGAATTGCATACAGGATCAGCGTGTATGGAAATGTAAGAATATTTCACACACATACACTAATATAGTACCTTTAGCCCTTTATGTTGCCATATCTTAAATTCTATGGTGCCGACAGTTTGTTTTCAGGTTACATATTAATCTATGCTTGATAATTGCTAGTCTAGCAGAAAATGCTGGTGCATTAAGGGTTTACAACAGAGCCGTGTAGTACTTACCAATGCTACTTACAGCAGACACATTGCTCTCTACAGAAGACACTTTCACTGTTGGTACACTGAAAGTGAAATCAACCTACCAAAAGAAAATTAATTATTTAGCATTCAGTAAAGACTAATATAGTTTTGTTATTGCATGATAGCGTGTGTACAGATATTTGGCTCTCTCCTTTTAGTGTATATATCTATTTTCTCTATTCACTTAATCTTCGTTATTCAACCCTTATTAAATACTACTTTTCCCATAAACTTGAAATACAAAAATCCCCCCCACATCATGTCCCACTACTTCCAATATAAACATTTGTAGTTATGTTAATGGCATGCACATATTAGTTTCAATCAAACCAATCATCTGTACTTCTGTAGGAAAGAAACCTTAAAGAATGTTGAGGTTACAAGAGTAAAAAGATCACTAAAAGTGTTAGTATCTAGCAAAACCAATCAGCACATTCTGTTGCTGGGTTGATACGGTGAGTTCCCCCAAGTAGTCTTGGAAATGGGTCATGACTTGGCTACCTGAAATATTACAATGTAGTCCAGTGTATGAAAATCAACTGTGTATACTTTTCAATACAAAAAACATGGTGGTGTACAAAAACAGAACAGGGTTCTCTAGTAATGTACAGATTATTTAAAAAAAAAAAAAACTAGACCTGACCCTAACCCGTCCCTCCCAACATGTGCCCGCCCGCATCCAGCTTCCCTCTCCTTTTATAGACCTGTGCCACCTTGCAGATGAGGTCACAAAAGGAGCAGGCACAGGCGAGGACAGAAGGAGGAAGAGCTCAACCCCAAAACGCCCACAAGAGGTGCACAGAAGTCTGCCAGAATCCACCCGACCATTAAGTATCGGACATGCCCAAACATCACTAAAATGTACCATTAACTTTAGCCCAATGGCAAGTGTGTGTTGACCTGATAAAAGACAGCAGGAGACAAAAAGCCCTCTTACTCAACACACTTCCAAATATAAAGTGACTGGAAAGCTCTGCACTGCACACAACCAGAGGGGTTGCAGGCAGACCTAGAAGCCAACACAACAAGGAAAAAGTTTCCCCAAGTATCAGGGGCCTCAGGCTGAACAGATAGATACTAAATTGTATCTTATTTTAAGCACTACTGCTGTGGTAAGAAATCTTTACCTACGCAGAGCACGTTCTGTTCAGAATTGCTTTAACAATCCTTGGCTTAATAAGGAAACTTGGGATGAATGAATATTATAAACACATGTATTTGAATAAAATTATGATACTTACAGGTGACCCAGGAGATTGAGCATTTGATTCAGTTGATTTCACAATAGGGGATGAAAAGGTGAACAATGGGCTACTGCTGGTTAAGCCACGTGTCTAACAAAATCAATTGAAAACAAATAAAAAAGGTCATAGAACATGACAGTATATACTATTGGTGTTCATCTGGCATTTCAATTTTGAATAAAGAAAGGAGTGCTACAATTTAAACTTCTGGTAACATAAAACATGGAAAACAACTGATAAAAGTCTTTATTTCTGGTGAACAATCTGAAAACAACTGAACTGAAGTGTTTGGAAGGTGAAACACCCCTTACACTTATCAAACATTTAGTGCAACACATTAAACCATTAAAATCTCAGATGAAACAAACATGTAAATGCGAACACTGTTTAGTAGACATTTAGTAACTACAAGCTATGGCAAATGTTTTAGAAAATGAAAGAGACCCGCAAGAGGTGGAACAAAGTTAGCCTGAACCTGCCTGCACATCCCTACAGTTGTGTACTAGGTATCTCAGGACTGAATTTCATTGCATACTGAGCTAGAGGGTAGCAGTTAAGCATCAACTAGGAAACCAAATTTAGCGGTTCATGTACCAGGGAATGCTCAGGAGCTACTAAACTAGAAATACTAGGGGGGGGGAGCAATGGTTGTACAGTACTTTCTCCAACTTACCGCACTGTCTGCAGGTTTAGTAGCAGAAATAGGCGAAGTAGCAGTACTAGACAAAGTTGAAAATTTAAAGCTGGGAAGAGCTGCTGTGCTAAGAGGCAATGGGTTTTCCGGTAAAACTGGTGCATTCAAATTCTGAGGAAAGAAAAATTAAGCCATGTCAAAGTAATTTAAAAAGATTTTGAAAGTCTCATTTACTTTTTTGGTGTTCCGCATGAAAAAGAAAGCAAACCCGCTATCTGAAATGCTGTTTAAGGCAGTACAGCATTGTATTTTGCCAATAGCATGATCTGCACATGGTTAAGTACTAGGCAATTGTATCAGCACTATACAAATGAGAGCAAACATTGGATTTTACCCGGAGTATTCTCAAGTCCAACATTAGCCCAATTAATTGCTGTGCTTTAGTAAAAAACAAAAAAAAAACAAACAACAACATGTAGACCCCCTGCACGAGGAAATTTCGGAAAACGAAGCATCGCGTGTGCTTAGTGCAGGTGATTGGTCATTACAGAGGAAGGGAAGACACGCGAAGGCAGTTCGGGGATATTGCCGCCCAGAAGAACCGGTGATTAGTCCCCAGCATACTAAATCTCCCCGAATCTGCCTGCGTGTTACCAACCCTTACAGTGAATGTTTGTAGCTATTTTAGGGCATTGAAACATAATTACATAATTATGCAAACAGTATATCTCCGTTATCTTATAGCATGTGTAGCAGCAGTAGTTTTTTGATTAGCTTTGAGATAAGGAGCACCCCGTAAACCATAAAAAGTTATGAAAATAGTAATCGGGACAATTTAAATGCCTAACCAAAAATCATGTTTTAGTAGTATTTCTAAGTTATTCTCTAGCACCAAAAATGCTTAATAAAAACACAGTAATGTGAAAATGTTTGGGAACCCCCAACTTATGCAAACAGTAGTATTTCAGCAGTGACAAGGTTAATTGGATTAACAGAAAATAGTCATCATAAAATTAGACAGGTGCATAAATTTGGGCACCAACAGAGAGATATCAATACTTAGTTGAGCCTTCTTTTGCAAATGTAACAGCCTCTAGATGCCTCCTGTAGTCTTTGATTAGTGTCTGGATTCTGGATAGCTGTATTTTTTGTCACTGATTCATACAAAATCTCTCCAGTTCAGTTAAATGTTATGGCTGCCAAGCATGAACACCTTGCTTCAAATCATCCCATAGATTTTCGATGATAATCAAATCTGTAACAGCCATTCCAGAATATAGTACTTCTCTCTCTGCATAAATGCCTTTGTAGATTTTGAAGTGTGTTTAGGGTTGTCTTGTTGAAATATCCAACCCCTTCATAGCTTCAACTTTGTGACTGATGCTTGAACATTATCCCGAAGAATTTGTTGATTTTGGGTTGACTTCATCTGTCCCTCCACTTTAACAAGGGCCCCAGTCCCTGAACTAGCCACACAGCCCCACAGCATGATGGAACCTCCACCAAATATGACAGTAGTAAGCAGGTGTTTTTCTTGGAATGCAGTGGTCTTCCGCCATGTAAAGGTCCTTTTGTTATGACCAGATTCCAAAGAACTACATTTTTGTCTCATCAGTCCAAAGCACTTTGTTCCAAAATGACTGTGGATAGTGTAAATGAGCCTTTGCATACAAGCAACCGTTTGTGGAGTGCAGAAAGGGCTTTTTTCTCTCATCACCCTGCCATACAGATGTTCATTGTGCAAATTGTGCCGAATTGTAGAATGATGTACAGATACAACAACTGCAGAAGATGTTCTTGCAGGTCTTTGGGTGATCTTTGGATTGTCTGTGACCGTTCTAACAACCCTCCAGATATGCTACTCATTTTTCTTGGCCTGCCAGATCTGGGTTTTACAGGCCTTCCATTTCCGGATTACAGTTGAAACTGACCGTTTACAAAAAGATATCTCCGAGGTTTAGCCTTTCCCTAAACCATGATACTGAAAACAATCTTTGTTTTCAGATATTTTGAGAGTTGCTTTGAGGATCCCATGCTTTGAGGATCCCACTCTTCAGAGAGGAAGGTCAAACAGAAGCACAACTTGGAATTTGCCACCTTAATACCTTTTCTCCTGATTGGACACACCTGCCTATGAAGTTCAAGGCTTAATGAGCTAATCCAATCAATTTGGTGTTGCCAGTAGGGATGCAGCAAATACAGGAATCAGAATTTGCATATGTAAATTATGGACGGGGAGGAAAATCATGCAACTTTATGAAAAAACAAGTGAAAAAAAACACACATTTTTCATTTCCAGACCCTAATTTGCATATGCTTCACTAAAAATGCCTGTTCAGACAACACCCCAAAACTCAGATATGCCGGGGAAATAAAAGACATACCTCTGTTATTAGAGTAAATTATTATGCAGGCTGAGTGGGGTTCCCAAACTTTTTCAGATGACTGTACTGTGTTTTAAAATAAAAACACAAGATTGCAGTGCAAGGTGCATTAATTTAAGACTGAAAACTGACCAAATTTCTGAATACTTGTTACTGTCCCACAATATGTTTAGTATGACACACTAGTGAAGCTCTATAGTATAGATTACTCCCCAATCAAAACTAAACTCAAGAAAAGAAGAGCTCCTCCTGCGGTCTGTTCACTAGTGGCCTCCAAAAAATAAGCAGGTAACAAAACACCTGGTCTTTTAGGAATCGGCGACCTGAACTCCATATATGTAAGCTATGTTTGAAGATTATAGCACACACTTGTTTGTAAACTGTTCAGAATTAGCGAGTGGACAAAGGAGAGAAAAAAAAAAAAAAAGGAGTCAGTATAGGCACAATGAGCAGCAGACGCTACCTCAAGCACCACCCTGTTGCCTAGGCTTATCACAGGCTAAAGCATCCTTGTGCTGAACCTCCCTTGTCCAAGCCTCCTGACTTTGCAAGGACACCATTAAAACAGATTATCTGTTTATGGATGGGGGTTATATAGACTGCAAGATATGGGTGTCTAAAGGGCACAAGATCATTTGTATTTCACCAGTATTAGTAATTCTGCTTGGGAAAAGCTGGATGGGCTTCCATCCCTTGCTCTATGTAAGGTTTTGCAGCTGTCAAGCTAAAGGCAGTTAGAGAATTAATTACAGGTATGTGGAAGTTAAAAGGAGGTGTGGAGCAACACCTCAGAGCTCCTACTGCTTTTCCCCCTTAGAGACCTCCTAGAGTGGAGGAAGGTGCAGGGCCATAGAAGGAGTGCTGGTGAGCACCAGGGAACCAGACAGCGATCCCCTGAGTTGGAGAGAGAGCCAAAGGTCTGGGAGAGGACCAGAGAAACCACTCCCTGGAGAACATAGTGTCTCAAGTGTGCCCAGAGAAGATTCTGGGATTTGTGATCCACTGGAAGCCAGTGACAGCTAAAGACCATGAGTAACCTGTACACCAGTGAGGGTGTGAAAGTGGGACTGTTTCTGTTAGCACTTATGTAATTCCCCCATGTGAAGCCAGCCAGCAGAAGATTTTTTGTTGTTTTGAAAGTAAAAGCCTGCAAAAAGCATTTGAACATGAAAGGCGGTGTCAGTGTCCATTTCTGTGCTGAAATCTGTGCCTTGGGTTTTGCAACTGGAAGCTCACAAGAGTTATAGACAGAGAATCAGAATGGGCTTTATTGCCAGGTATGTTTTCACATACTAGGAATTTGTTTAAGTGACAGAGCTCAACAGACACGGGTAATAAAAAGAGTATAAACAAGTATACAGAATGTACAAAATATACAGAATACAAAGAACAATGTGCAATTAGCAAATAAAGTGTTGTATGTACTACATGAGTTGTTAAGTGTTCATGACATGGACTGCTTGGGGGAAGAAACTGTTCCTGTGTCTGGTCGTTTTAGTGCTAAGTGCTCTGTAGCGTCGACCAGATGGCAACATATTGAAAAGGGAGTGAGCTGGGTGTGAGGGGTCCAGAGTGATTTTCTTAGCTCTTACTCTCACTCTGGATAAGTACAGATCTTGGAGAGTGGGAAGGCGTGTTCCAATGATTTTCTCCGCAGTCCTGGCTACCCTGTGCAGTCTCCTGAGGTCAGATTTGGCAGCTGAGCTGAACCAGACAGTAATAGAAGTGCAGAGGATGGATTCAATGATTGCGGTGTAGAACTGTGTCAGCAGCACCTGTGGCAGGTTGAACTTCTTCAGCTGACGGAGGAAGTATAACCTTTGTTGGGCCTTTTTCACAATGGAGTCAATGTGAGTGTCCCACTTCAGGTCCTGGGAGATTGTGGTGCCCAGGAACCTGAATGACTATTGTAGCCACAGTGTTGTCCATGATAGTGAGTGGGGGGAGAGCAGGGGGGTTTCTCCTGAAGTCTACAATCATCTCCACTGTTTTGAGTGTGTTGAGCTCCAAGTTGTTAAGACTGCACCATTCAGACAGCTCTTTAACCTCCTGTCTGTAGGCAGACTCGTCACCGTTCTGGATGAGGCCGATGAGTGTGATGTCGTCTGCAAACTTCAGGAGCTTGACAGAGGGGTCTTTAGAGGTGCAGTCGTTGGTGTACAGGGAGAAGAGCAGTGGGGAGAGAACACAACCTTGAGGAGCGCCAGTGCTGGTCACACAGGTTCCGGACGTGATTTTACCCATTCTCACTACCTGTTGCCTATCTGTCAGAAAGCTGGTAATCCACTGACAGACAGAGCTAGGGATAGAGAGCTGAGTTAATTTGGGGTGGAGGAGTGTTGGGATGATGGTGTTAAAGGCAGAGCTGAAGTCCACAGAGTTGTGGTGTCCTGCCTCACGATGGCAGGGGATTTAACACCATGGTTCCTGTGTCCCCCAGGACACGAGAAAAGCCACAATTTTGCAAACTGTTCAAGTATTCACCGAGTATTATTATTACTTATTAAAATACTGTTTAATTTAATTTTACCTCATGAGCTGGCTTTGTTGAGTAATGAGAGCCTTTTTCCCTCATCATTTTCCCCCCACCTGTTCCTGATGTCAATCCATTTGATGCCGGAGTGCTGAACTTTGGGTAAGAGAAACTGTTTGCAAAGAAAAACAAAAAAGTCTGAAATCAATAACATGGAGAGAATATGGAGTTAAAAAAGTAGTCAATGCCTAACTATTTGACAAGATTATAGTTGTAATGAGAAAACTTTGTTCTTCCAAACTACATACTTCCCTTGAATGTGCCTTGGAATGGTTACCCTCTAGTATGAATTAATATTCCCATATTAGTCCATTTTTTATTATGGAGATGCCATAATAAAACTGCTATGGAAATAAATGGTCAAGACAGCCGTCACTTTTTTTTTTTTTGCCAATGCCTTATCTCATATGCCATAAGCATTTTCTTTACCGTGTCTTAATAATTGATTATTCGACTAACTGAATATGGGTCCCTGGAAAAAGCACAACGAACCTGTGAGACTGAGATGTTGATTGCACATTCTGAATAGAATTCTGTTTGGACTCCTGGTAGTAAAGAAATAAGAGAAATCAGTCAAGAATTAAAAACTGTAAACTAGTTCTGCTGAAAATTTCAAATAAATCCCCATCTAAAAATGTTCTTCAGTTATAAAGCATACTTTTGAATAAAAGGCTAGGGTGGGAAAAAAAAAAAAATAGACAAGGCACTTCAGAACACATGAACTGTAGTTTTGACGCCTGTTGTGTTACGGTGAGAACAGACTTATGGGACCAGAATGCTCAGGATCTTTCTGTTATTTGGATCTCCACACCTTAAGTCTACCAGAAAATCACGTAAACATAAATAATAAACCAAATAAGCCGATTTTGCTTCCAATAAGGATTAATTATATCTTAGTTTAGATCAAGTACAAACAGCTATTAGAGAAAAATGACAATTTTTTAAAATTTGTATTTGATTATAATGGAGTCTATGGGAGATGGCATTTACGTAATTTGGAGCTTCTGGATAACAGATCCCATAGTTGTATAAGCTCTTCCATTTCAAATGACTAGGGAAAACAATGCTGATGCCTTTGGCTGCGGTGTTCCTGTTTATTGCCCACACAACCATTAAAAACTACCTGTCTTTTTCAGTGTTCTGGAAACTCTAAAACTCTAAAAACAGCACAACAGCAGCCAAAAGTGTAGCATAAACAGAAGTGGTGAATACAGACATATTAGAAACTTTATATGTCCTCTCATCAGGAATTACTACAAAATCCTATATAATTGGTATCAAACACCTTCAAGGATAGCAAAAATCCTGAAGCTTCAAATCCATCTACACTGGAGATGCAACAAAGATAGCCGCGATATGCTACACATCTGGTGGAATTGTGACCCTATACAAAGTTTCTGGCTAGCTGCCAGATCATGGATTACAAAGGTCACTCGGCAATATATTCAGTTATCTCCTGAAGCAATGCTGTTAAACCTACATGACAAACTTCCAAATAAGAGCCTTGAAATGCTGACCTTCCAAGTATTAAATACCTGTAAACTCCTGATAGCTAGGAACTGGAAAAAATATCCATATAAACTAGAAACTAAACATTTTTACAGCTGCAACATGGTGACACTAGAGTGCTCCAACTAGAACTTTGAATGTTGATTAAAAATGTGAATGCAAAAATACAATGTAAATATACTCACATTGTGCTTGTCTGGCTGTATACTCCGACTGTTTGTATTGGACACAGCAGATGGTGTCAGTGAAGGCTTGATATACAGGGAACGGTTTGTAGAGACAGAAATGGATTTTGGAGTCACAAGTCTCTGAACAGGAGGAAATGGGGACTCCACCTTCATTAAAGAAAAACATTTTTTTGGAGGAGTTGTGTGGTGCAGAGAATATCTGGCATATTAAAGCTCTATTACCACAGAAAATAGTTAACAGAATAACTGAAGACAATTCATATTCCCACAAACAAAACGTACATTTAATCTAGTAAATTTTAAACCAGCAACACTAACCAGTAACTCCCTACATTAATACCCCCATACTGCACAAAGTTAAATATTTTAATGCTTTATTCAAAGTTACATTGCTTAAATTTGGATTCCAGTTGTGCAGAGACTTCACAAAAAGGGCAATAGGGCAACATCACGCATGCGTGCTGCAGATCTCCTGGCACCACTTCTTCTAAAATGGTAAGTCAGTTACTGCCACATTTAAAAGGGGTTTTCAGCATGCCTAGGCTATCCTTGAATGGGATTTGCTGCGTTCAGTAAAGGCAGCACCGGGTCACTCATAAATCATCTAAAAGGCACAGAAAATCATCACTACTCCAAACCATTCACCAAAGGCAGCTCTTACAGAAATATTTCACAGCAGGAAGAGAAGATCGTTGGACTGGGAGAAGTGGAGCATGGAAGTAGGATGTAAAACAGGTCATGTCGCCCTATTTGTAAAGACTACAACCAGAAGTCAACATGGTATTTTTTAAAGCATTCAGTATAATATATAGTGTTAAATTATACCCTTAATGGGACTGCACTAGGCAAAATCCATTATGGAAAAGGACCTTGGAGTCCTTGTAGATGATAAACTTGGCTGTAGCAAGCAATGGCAGGCATCAAGAGCTGTATTAAAAGGGGCATAGAGTCACAGGAGGAGGGGGTGATTTTTCCACTTTATAGAGCATTTGTAAGGCCAAATATAGAATATGCTGTACACTTTTGGTCTCCATCACTCAAACAGGACATTATTAGAGAGGGTACAGAGAAGGGCTGGTAAAAGGTATGGGAAATCTTAGCTATGATGAAAGACTGGCCAAATTGGGGATGTTCACTTTGGAGAACAGACACTTAAGGGGTGATATGATAACTATGTATAAATATATAAGGGAATCATATAATAATCTCTTTAATGCTTTATTTAGCAGTAGGTCTTTCCAGCTGACACAAGGTCACCCATTCCAATTAGAAGAAAAGAGGTTCCACCTAAAGATTCAGAAGGTGGTTTTTTTTTTTTTTTATTTAACAGTGAGCTGTGAAGATGTGGAATTCTCTACCTGAATCCGTTGTACAGGCTGATACATTAGATAGATTTATTAAGGGGCAGGATGGCTTTTTAGCAAGTGAGGGAATACAGGGTTATGGGAGATAACTCATAGTACAAGTTGATCCAAGTTAAACAAGCAGTTAGGCAGGTTAAAAAAAATAAATAAAAAAGTTAAACTTAATGGTGATGATGGTGTGTCTTTTTTTCAACCCAACTTACTACGTTACTATGTAAATATTCTTAACTTAGCTCAGGATTGTAGTATTAGTGGATGGGATGACAATGGATTATTTTACTTAAAATTTGTTTGTGTTGCTTTTCCCTTAAAGGAATTGTTCAGTATAAAAGTAAAAACTGGGTAAATAGATAGGCTGTGCAAAATAAAACATGTTTTCAATATAGTTAGTTAGGCAAAAATGTAATGTATAACAGCTGGAGTGACTGCAAGTCTAACCTAATAGAACAGAACACTACTTCTTGCTTTTCAGCTCTCTTTTGTTTACACTGACTGGTTACTCTGGTTACCAGGCAGTAACCAATCAATGACTTGAGGGAGGGCCACATGGGTCATAACTGTTGCTTTTGAATCTGAGCTGAATGCTGAGGCTCAATTGCAAACTCACTGAACAGTTATGTCCCATGTGGCCCCCCCTCAAGTCGCTGACTTACTCAGATTTAGAGAGCTGAAAAGCAGGATGTTGTGTTCCACTCACTCCAGTTTTTATACATTACATTTTTGGCTAACTAACTATATTAGAAACATTTTTTATTTTGCACAGTCTATCTATTTACCCAGTTTTTATTTTTACCTTGAACTGTTCCTTTAAGCCATGCATAAATGTAAGGTGAGCTACAGGAAATACGGAGAAATAAATATATTCCATTCAGACAGCATCAGAGCATGAATGGACAATCAACTGTCTGTCAGATGGCATCTGCAAAAAAGAACATCTCTAAACCATGTCCCACGGTAACAAAGTACACCATTCGTTTAACCAATAACTAGCAAGAATACAGCTTTGTGAAGAACCTGGTTTTAAAATAAGACAAACGGCTTATTCTACAGTAATTCACTTATATACTGAACTTGTATCACCAATATATATGTTTTGCCAGTGCCTTGGAAGGTTTATTCCAGATGTTAAAATTCTAATACAAAAACAGACAGGCAGGCAGGCAGGCGGCAACCGGGACTAGATGAAACCGAATGTGTGGCAAGGAACTTCAATTGTAACATGCCGTTTATGGATGTGTATTTCTTAATACTGAAAACAGTGAATACGACTGACCATAAATCTGCAATACCTGATTAGGTGTCTTTATGAATCTCAGTCACCACAACTACATACTACCATGCAAAAACAAACATTCTGCTATTTAAGCACAGTCAATACTTGCGACTGCAAACTATTACAAAGCTATAACAAGACTTTAAAAAAAAAAAAAAAAAAAAAAAAAAAAAAAAAAAAAAAAAAAAAAAAAAAAAAAAAGCTACTTTTTCCCCGAAATGCATTTGAACAAGAGAATTACCTTTTTCCTTTTTGATGGGTTTTCGGGAATATCCAAGAGGGTCTTTTCTGGTGTCTGGAAAAGCAGACACACGGTCAGATTATATTGCAGGATACAGAAACACTGATCTTCTAATTACTGTATCTAAAAATGCAGCTTATCTAGAAAACAAGTTAAACCATTTAAGAAGAGAAAGATTTCATTCTACAGTTCTCTAGAAAGGACTGGAATTGCATCCATTTGTATCCTGTAAACAGAACCACAGAATCAACAGTGTTTAAAGTTGTATTATAAAAAGCCCATTTAAATTAGGCAACCGAACTTTATATTTAGCAGCTTACAAAAACCTTCATTTTTTGTATTTACTGGTATTGTAAATAGGATTTCTGTTTAACAGTAAGTGATTTGTAACTGTGAAATAAAAAAATAAAAAATAAAACTCACATGAGATAAAGAAGAGCTTGAAGGAATCCTTTTGGCATCCTACACAGAAAAAAACAAAATTAGACTTCCATAGCAAATTTTACATCTTAAATCTGTATTTCTCAGTTATAATAGAAAGGACATCCATACAAGTTGAAGTCACAATTGAATGTGGAATATTTGCCTCAAATAGATTTCTTCAAAATAATCTGTGAATTTAAGATGGGTCCCATCAAATCTTATAGCCACAAAATCTATTTTACTCAAACTAAAACATCAGTAAATAGCATAAGTTGTGCACGCAAAAGTACAGTACCCCATTACAATACAGCAGTTTGGCATTTCAAAATTCTACCAGCAAGGCAAGCAAGAATGGTCGGTATATGGAGAAAAGTTACATGAAGCTCTGAATGAGAAGAAAGATGATTGAACGACTGTCTGCAAGTCACTAAGAGAAATTAGGTCAATTGCAATAGTGCTTTTTGTATGTTAACTAAAAAGACTTTAGTTTCACAGAAAATGCTTAGTGAGAGACACTTGCCATATGCAAACTAAAAGGTGGCAACAGCCACTGCAGGGAATAGGGCACCTGTCTTATTTACCTTTCAAAGACATCCTTAGAATAGACAGACTTAACCTTTTAAGTGCCAGCAGAATTTAACATTTTGGTTACGCAAAATGCCATCCGTTTTTTAAACATTTGTGGTCTCTCATTTTAGGGGCATTTTCTGAGGGGAAACCTATAGTTTACCTAGGAAAACTATACATTGTTTTATTGTGAGAAACTGAGCTTTCTAAATCTGCCTGAGTTTTCATGCATTTCCACCTCTGCAAAAAGATTTATAGCTCTAAATACAAAACAAATGAAAAGTTCCTAATTTTCACAATATATGCATTTATACAAGAAACATATTTCATTTTACGCATGAAAGTCCAACTGATTTGGAAATCCTCAGGTCTCTTGAACATGCCAATACCAGATAGTATAGTTTTAGGGAGATATAAGACTTCTGTACAGCAAAAACTCCTGCCAGTGTATTAGCAAATTCTGAAAGCACCAAGGCAAAAAAATAAATAAATGGCATACTTTAGGTTCTAAAGCCAAAAAATCCTAAAAAAAAAAATTAATAGGTTTACTGCCCATATATATTTAAAAGTACACATTCTGATGATTCCAAAATCGGTAACAGTCTCTCTACTCCTAACTACCAAACATCAAAGCTTGTCTGAACATAGCGGTTTTTTATGAAAATGTATCAACATTTTGAATAATCACTTCAAAGGATTTATTTTGCTGCTCTACATCCCTCACTGTTAGGTACCAAGAAAAAGCACCCTGAATAGGATTGCCAGGAGTCCAGTGAACAGTTTGGTGCCCATTGTGCATAGGTTTACCAAAGTATCTGGCATTTAGAGGCCCCAAAATGAAGTTAGAGCATATAAATAGTCCTGTGGGTAACTTCAGCAAGGCTTTCCCAAAATTGTCGGTTTTGGTGAAATACCTGAAAATTACCTCAAAGCTTCAACTTTCCAGCATTATATCACCCGTGTATAACTACATACCAAGAAAAAGCACCCTAAACATGATTGCCATGATTTACCAAAGTATCTGGCATTTACAGGTCCCAAAATGAAGTTAGCACAAACAAATAATCCTGTGGGTAACTCCAGTTAATGAAAAATCAACACATTGACAGCATTTTGTCGAGGGTAAAAACACAGAATTATAGCTTTACCCCCCACCCCCAAACCATAAATTTTTAGAATTTACACATTCTACCGAATCAAAAAAGGATTCCCATGACTTTCTGCTCCAAACTATGGAGTCACAAGGCTTTCCCAAAATTGTTATGGAGAAATATTTGAAAATTGACTCAAAGCTTCAATTTTCCAGCATAGTAATGTCCATGTATCATTAGCAACATAAAGCATACTAAATAGGAGCATGGGGGTCTACTAACAGTTTGATACACAATATGCATAGATATACCAAACTAGGTGGCATACAGAGACCCACAAGTCCAAATACTGCATATTAATTTTCACGTTTAACACTGGCTACCTCAATAGAAGCACCTGGTTTGTGTATTTTGTGACATAAGACCCCCTAACAGTAAAAGAGACCCTAGAAAACAATATATTTTCAGAAAGTATTCTGACAAATCAATTATGGGTAAATATGTGTTTCTATGGTTAGTGAATATGCTATTTGCAATAAAAAAAAATTTCAGGCCAAAAAACAACGATGCGATAAGGAGGGGAAAAAAAAATTAAAAAAAATCACGAAACTGCAATTGTGCATATGCATGTGTATAATTGCTAAATTGCATGTTATGTGCACGTGTGTGAGTGCAAGTGTGTGTGTGACCTCCCTGATCCCCCAAAAATACATGCAAGTGCGTGTAAGTGTAAATCTATGCATGTATTGGTGTAAAAAAGTGTGTGTAAGCATACTTTGTGTGTGTTACACTAACCTGGGGTGTATTAGCTGCAGATCGGTGCCCATGTGTCCAAGAGGAGTGGAGGAGCAGGAGGGAGTAGCTGGGTCCGTTGATCCGGTTGGTGGGAGTCGCTGGAGGAAGGTGGAAGTAGAAGCAGCAATGCACAGACACGTGCATCTATGGGGCCCCTGGACGATTGCGATCCAGGGGCCCCAATCCCACCAGCTCCACTCGTTGCCTAGGGGCTTCTGAGCGAGCTGGGAGGGAGAGAACTGCTTTAAAAGCAGCTCCTCCATTCCCCTGCCCTTACTTTTTTTCTGGCATTTAAAAGCTTAATCATGCCTAAAGTAGACTAAACCACTAAATTTTTTCTTTTCTGTGAACGAGTTTACGTCTGCCAAGGAACGTTCGGGACACACTAGTGTCCTATAGAAGCTAGTATAAGCAAATACAATGCAGGCTAATCTACTGTTGCCATCTTTGTTTTTTATACACACATTACTTGAGAAATGTTTTACAGTGCATATTTTAGAATGGGAGAGAGACCAGGATAGTTACCGCCAAAGGACTAGACATCTTCTCCAAAGATTGTAGAATGCGGCGTGCAGCAGAGCTGGTAACCCCATACTGCTGAGTGTGTGCTGGTTTTGCCTTCACTTGTCTTCGTAAAGGTGCCTAAAGTCAAATATATTTTAATATGATCAAAACAGTCATTTAACTAATACAGCGACTGTTTAAGACTGTTCTAAAAACATTGATTTATGTATGCAACGTCCATTACCTGACAAATATTTTAAAATACATAATGGGGGGAACAATTACAAACAGCAAAATCGGCAGGAGGATGGAAAAAAAACAACCCTTATTTCAATGACAATTACCTGGAGCTGTCAGGGCAGTAATGCTCCTCCATCTACATCATACTTAAGAGTTATAAAGTTGTTTTGATCCCAGATTTTTCTGTATTCCAACTTTAATTTTTGAAAAAATTTGTGGCTATAGGCAAACCACCCTCTTAGTAAGTGCTCAGATCAAAGTTTATATATGCTACTAAATAAAAAAGCTGCAAAAATAAAGCAGGCTACAACAGAGTTCAGCGGACTATTGAGACAAGCCCATTACCTAAATACATCTGTTTACTCCATCATTGTGGGTTAAAGGGGTGGTTCACCTTCAAGTTAACTTTTAGTATATTGTAGAAGGGCCAATTCTAAGAAACTTTTCAATTGGTCTTCATTATTTATTTTTCATAGTTTTTTAATGAATTGCAATTTTCTTATGTTTCTTTGCAGCTTTCAAATGGGGGTCACTGACACCATCTAAAAACAAATGCTCTGTAAGGCTGCAAATGTATTGTTATTGCCACTTTTTATTACTTATTCTATTCAGTCCCTCTCCTATTCATATTCCAGTCACTTATTCAAATCAATGCAGGGTTGCTAGGGTAATTTGTACCCTAGAAACCAAATTGCTGACACTGCAAAATAGAGAGCTGCTGAATAAAAAGCTAAATATCTATAAAACCACAAACAATAAAAAATGAAAACCAATTGCAAATTGTCTCAGAATATCACTCTCTACATTATACTAAAAGTTAACTCAAAGGTGAACAGCCCCTTTAAAAATATCAAAACAGAAATCGCAACCAATCAGCAAGTAGAATGTACTGGTCACCTGTTTAAAAGCAAACATCCCATTGGTTGCTATGAGTTACTGCTCCTGGGCATACCTAGTGCCTTTTACTACATATGGGTGAATCATTTTATGCTACAGAGCTTATCTGTTATCTGCTGTGTATCCTGTCTTTTCTCCTTTTTTAGCTTTGAAAGACTGCCCCCATGGCTACACAGCAGCTTGCTTATATAAAGTACTGTAGAATTTCTGAAACAAACATGTCAGTTTTAAAAGAATAACATCAGTACATTATATTTTCTTTACTTTAAAAGACTCATTTTCTGCCGTTACCGTTCCATTAAGATCAAGAATTTACATGAGTAATACAAGTTGGAATTCTTTTTGGGGGTACAGTATATTTCTAATAACGGGTAGTAATTACTGATCGGAGACTGGGGGGGGGGCACATGGGTCATGCTAAGCTACATGCTGAGGATCAACTGCAAACTCACTGAACAGTTATGTCCCACGTGCCCCCCTTCAAGTCACTGACTAACTCAGAGCTGAAAAGAAGGAAGTAGTGTTCTGTTCGACAACCAGTCACTCCAGCCTTTATACATTACTTTTTTGGCTAACTATACGAGAAACTTTTTTTTTTATTCTGCACAGCCGATCTATTTAACAAGTTTTTATTTTTACACTGAACGGTTCCTTTAATAATGGAATAATAGATTAACTGTGCATTAGCAAGCCAGTCACAATATATAACAAAATGCAAGCATTTGAGGGGGAGGGGTTAGTATTTCTTTGCAAGTGATGTGATCTAAACTTTACATAGTAAAAATATAGGATAAACCAATGAATAGAACAGTTATCTATTTTGCCCATAATGCCTACCCTTGGAGATCATGTTTTCATAAGTTGCATATCACCACAACATGCAAAGTAATCTCTGATCTTACTTGATATGGGGTGGATCGCACACGTGAGGAACGGACTGCAGCTGCACCTTGGTATGTTGTTTTGCCAGGATAAAAAGGAGAATCCCCAAGATGACTGTTTGCAATAGATGTGTTTCCAAGTGACTGCAAATTACAAAATGCATATAAATGATGGAGGGGGAGGGAGATCCGTTTCAATTTAGTTCAAGTTACAATTCAGTAATTCTATAACTAATGGAAACTATTTAAAACCAGGGATGCAACTAATCCACTTTTTGGGATTCGGTCGAATCCCCAAATCCTTTGTAAAAGATATGGCAAAATACCGAACCAAATCCTAATTTGCTTATGCAAATGTTCCTTCCCACAGCTATTTGCAATTACAAATCAGGATTCGGCCTAACCCAAATCCTTCTGAAAGGCAGAATCCTGAAGTAAATTCTGGATTTGGTGCATCCCTATTTAAAACAATAACTGGAGAAAAAAGGGCAGTAACACCAAAAAAAAAAATAAACATCTTCAATTTAAAAGAACAGAAGCCTCACAGCAGTATTTCTAGATGGCTCATTGTTCCTGGCACTTATATAGCACTAAAGCATTTTGCCAGAGATTATACCTCATTCAAATTAGGTGCCCCAGTGGAGTTCGAAAAGTCCCCTATAAGATTCATACACATAGGACCAATCTCATTAGGAATCAGTTAGTTCCTAGACTGGAACTGAAGGCAGAGGTGCTACCCACCGAGTTACAATGCATGAGCGGAGAGCTCCATGCCCCTGCTTCATTGATTTGTCCTGATCAGCCTGTGTGCAGTCACATACAGCAGAGTTGAAGCAAAGGTTAGTATTTGCATTGGACCTCAGTCTGTGTGTCCAGAAAACAGAGCCAACAATCTCTGTGCCAATAGCCCAACTGCATTTGTTTACTTTTTTTTGCCAACAGGATGTTTTCCATACAACATAAATCCCAGTCTACATAATGGTGTTTTACTCAAATCTGGAAACTAGATTACACCATTAAAGGAAAGGTAAAACCTTCAAAAAACATTTGTTTTCAGGAGA
>CM044442.1:81498388-81527990 GCA_024363595.1 Xenopus borealis | reverse complement strand
TCCACCTTTTCCAACGCAATTCAAGCACTGAATACAGACATAGGATTTCAGTTGCAGGTGACTTTTCTATGAACTCTGGAAGGAGAAGCTGCAGTCTTTTTCCCATTTGTTTGTCTTCTGGGTGATACACAGCATGAACTAAAGCCTAGTCCCTGGTCAGTCCAACCCCTGGAGAGCTTTAAAAACATATAATACGGCTATTTTATGGCAGGAATCCAACCCTGGCACTAGTGTTAACATATCTGTATGAATTATTCTACAGCAGATTGCTTTGCCTTTTCTCTATCCCACTTGAAATCAAAAGCAGACCAAAAGATTATCAGTTACATTAGGTGCCACCAAACAGCCGCATTAGTTGCCACGAAGTGTTAAACTTCTTGCACTGTCACTAATGCAACCCCACTTTGACCTGCTCTGATGCTAAAATTCTCAAAGCAAAGTGGAGGGGGGGGGCAGCATGGACTCCAGGCCTCTTATTCTGCAGTGATAAATAAAATTACAGCACTTCAGGGTTCATTTGTGATACATAAGTTGGCTGATTATTAATGCTTTCTCTGTTCTGTATGGGGGGTAGAATAGTGATTTCACAAGGGATGACAGTATCCCTTTAGGCTAGAGACAGACATAGAGGATCTCCCCCTGCACCAGGAAATATTGCCTCCACTCAGGTACAGACAGATGCACCCAGGGGAGGTAGTATATCTGAGTCTAGGCACATGAAAAAGCCAAGAAGTAACAGAAGAGCAGATTCTCAGCCTGTGGTTGTCCGCAGGCCAAGATCCTCTAAGTCTGTCTCTAGCCTTAAACCTAAAAAATATTAACCTGGCTATTCTGAATAAGCACTTTCACTATTAATATAAATGGAAACGAATGAAAGTAGATACAAGGCACTGTTAACATTCAGGTACTAAGTATAACTAAAGAATGAAATAATACAAAACAAAAATATGTCATATTTTAACACCACTACAGTATGTAAGCATTAGAAAAGCTCTTGTTTTTTTAATTCTAACTTGAATCTGGTATAACTAATGAGACCCCTCGGTCATCTCATCTTTGGTCAAGACCCCTAAGTTCCCAACAAGGTTAGAGGTGTAAGAAACTACTGGTGTATCAAACAGTCAGCCATAGTTAGAAAAATATCTAGGACAAATAAGTGTTCACCCAATAGCTGAAACTAGATGATCTTCAAGTTGATTTCTTCAGGCTGAGCTCCTCCTGCATGTGCTCCATTTAACTGATAACACTAAAATGTGGGTGAGTAAACTGGTTAGTACTGTGTATTTTTCTATGCATTGTCTGCAAATCCCAAATGTCCATGGTGAAACAGTAACATCCAACATAGCACCAAATGCTCTTCTATACTTAAATTAAAGGGGACATTATAAGCCATTTGACAATGATCCCTTTGGCAGGACAAAAAAGAAACGTATAAGGCAAAATGGCACGGCTATTAATGACAAGCCCACAGATCTACCTTTCTCAGTCAACATTTCACACCACACAGGCTCTTTGGTTGATAAACAACATACTGCAATGTTTCAGTTGTACAGATATGTATATATGGTTTATTTTTCTTCTCTGAATAAAATACTCTTTGTTTCTCTGATTAAAATAGAGCTCCCGAGACATCATGTAAGAATAGACCAGTACCTGCCCTCTATCTACATATTCACTTACAGTCGTGCTTTTAGTGTGCAGCAACAACCTGCCTACAAGGCAGACAAATTTCATGTAGAGACCACATTAAAAACAGCTAGAACATTGTCTTTGACGTCAGTAAACGTTTCAGAATAACAAATTAAAACTGTACAGCTGTACAAAATGTTTTTTTTTTTTACATTTGTTCCCACACAAGATTTTGTGTAGTAAGTGCAAATAATGCTTCTTAGTTAATCCAGGATTTTCGGATCTCCTGTTTCCTAGAGAATGCAGATGCTGCTTGATCCCCAGACAGGTAGGTTGCTGTCACTCCTGGCTTGGCAGCTGAAGAGTCTCGAAGCACAGCAGTCTTCCTCTTGTCTATGTTCATTGATGCCTGAGCTCGTACAGTGCTGCTATTGCTCCTCTGTGATGAGTCAAGTGCTTTGGTAAGCCGACTGGGACGGACAAACACTCCATGCTTGGGTTTGCAGCGGAAATACTCCTTGCCTTTTACAGTCCCGTCATGTTTGCCTTAAAAGCAGAACAAAACAATTTTTTTTTTAAATCATCCTTACAATTATGTTTATTGGTTGTAGCTTTCTATATACGTAGCAACATATAAAAGCAGACTTGTCTGAAAGTGATTTATAGAGGGTGCACTAATATCTGTGATGTGACTCATGGTTGATGTCAGAGAGATGGAAAATTCATCCCAAATATAATTATTACATTTGCTTTAACCAGTACCAGGCTTAACCATGGGTAAGAAACCTCAAACTCACATTTTTAATTGTAAAGTATACAGTTTAACAGTTCCACCAATTCCAATGTATTTCTATGTGTACACACCAATAGATTTCGCCTGAAGGCTGAAATTGATTGTGTGTGTTACTGGAGTTCTCAGTAATAAATGTTAGTGTGGGGTGTCAGCATACTATGTGGTAGGGAATGAAACCTTTACTGAATATTCCTGAGCTGCTTATGATTATTAATACTAATTTATAAAATACAAATATATTCTTCAGCACTGTAAAATAAATGATTATATACACTGAACATACAAATAGACAACTGAAATAAGAGGTCAAGAGGGCCCTGCTCAAAAGAGTTTATTATTCCCTGGTACACTTAACTTTTTAGTGTCCTTAACAAATTTAAAGGAACAGTTCAGGGTAAAAATAAAAACTGGGTAAATAGATAGGCTGTGCAAAATAAAAAATGTTTCTAATATAGTTAGTTAGCCAAAAATGTAATATATAAAAGCTGGAGTGAGTGGATGTCTCATAAAACAGAATACAACACAACATCCTGCTTTTCAGCTCTCTAAATCTGAGTAAGTCAGTGACTTGAGGGGGGGCCACATGGGACATAACTGTTCAGTGAGTTTGCCATTGATCCTCAGCATTCAGCTCAGATTCAAAAGCAACAGTTATGACCCATGTGGCCCTCCCTCAAGTCATTGATTGGTTACTGCCTGGTAACCAGGGTAACCAGTCAGTGTAAACAAAAGAGAGCTGAAAAGCTAGGTTAGACTTACAGTCACTGCAGCCTTTATGCATTACATTTTTGCCTAACTAACTATATTGAAAACATGTTTTATTTTGCACAGCCTGTTTACCCAGTTTTTACTTTTATACTGAACAATTCCTTTAAACCATGGAGAGAACACATGAGAGACCCACAGATTCCACAGTCATAGTAAAACAACTGCAGACTTTATTTTAGGCAAATAATTCCACTATTTGCCTAAAATAAAGCCTGCGGTTATTTTACTATATGTGGGATCTGTGACTGCCTGTTGTTCTGTCCATAATGTGATCCCTCCAACTTGAGCTGTAGGTCTGAGACATGTGCACCCAGACCTCACATGTAAACTTGCATGGCTATACACCAAGAGTTTGCATTATAAAATGGGATTCTGTTGTCATCTTTGTATTAAAGAATAACCAAAAAAGGAAAATACTCAAATCTGGTTTGACACACAACTATGTGGTTCCATTTTAAATTGTTGCTAGGCATTTTTTTTAGCCTAGACTATATGCCCTCCAAAGTATGTTCATGGGAAAAAGTAGCCACATTAAAGTCTAGAGGTAAAGGTTTGTGGGTGAAGCTTTATTAGAGGATAGTTGAAGGAGACTTCCTTTTGTAGAAGAATTAGATTAGATTTGTGTCAGGGAATATGGAGAAAAGCAAGCTGGTTTAAGAGGAACGTAAGAAGAAGAAGATTAACTGTAGGACAACAATGAGAAAATTAGGTGAAGAGCAGTACCAATAAAAAAGAAAATAGGGAGAGGTACAAATGGGACAAGCTTTCAAAAGAACCTGTAATTTAGAGGAAGTGTTGGTGACCAAACACTGCAAAAAAAGTTTGGTGGGACAACATTAGTTTTTGCAAATGAAAAAACTGTCTGTTAGGCAGTTTCAAGAGGTGGCCCGATACATATAAACCAGCTTGAGAATATTTCCAAAGCCAAGCATGGTGAGCAGGAAGCCCAGGATACTTCATTCTAAATTTGACAACCTTAACCATGCTTTGATACACTGGGTCAGACCTATACTGGCAATCTGTGGGTTCTGGCAGATGCCAGAGGTGCTGCTATAAGGTGCCATAGAAAGTCAGTATTTAGTGGGATGATGGGGGCTGTTTTGGCCTCTATGTACATGAAATACCAGGGCCTATTCTAATTCTCAGTCCAGACCTGCCGTGGGTCATACTGCAATAAGGCAGTTTAAAAAAAGGTTTGTTCTGTTGCAGCATGACATAAAGGCTCATTAAATATTTTTGTGCATATATTGTATTTTATACAGTAGGTAATATTGTAGTCCCATTAGAAAATATATATGCATATTAGTCACCAAGGCGTTCCATGGCAATATAGAGGGAAGTGTTTTTCTACTCTTTAGTGACTACTACTATCCTCATATTTTAATATTAAATATATTTTTAATTATAATAATCTCTATTAGAATACAGATGTTTCAGTGAGTCATGTGACAACACCAACCACGGATTCTAAGGGGCAAATTTACAAAAATCACATGAAGGATTCGAAGTTAAATCGAATTTGATCGAATACCAATCGTACTATTTTTTCGGATATTCAAATATGCAAATTTGGCTTCTTCGATCGTTCGAATAGTACAAATTTTTCGGAGGCTCGAAGGAAAAAGATTTTTTTGTGAAATCGAACGATTGGTATCCGATCGTTCGATTTCATTGAGAAATCGAATATCGATATCCATAGTTCAATGCTTATCGAATTTCGAATGGATTCGTTGGATTTTTGGGTGAATTTTAGTAAATTTGCCCCCAAGTGATGGCATAACTTTTTAGCATTAATTATGGACCATGTAATTTAGAACAAACCACTATTCTTATCCAGCTGCTATTAATATTCCTATGTGAAATATACCTTGGGGTAAACAAATATTTCTATTTTCATGGTTTTATTTCATAGGGTGAGCATATATTTTTTGAATACAAGCAAAAATCCAATAAAATGGCTTTTTTTCTTACCTAGCTGAGAATGAAGCTCAACTCCAACCCACATACCATGTGAAAAATCCACTGCGCCAATGTACCGCACTGTCCCAGTTTTGTTCTCCCCAATGCATACTTGATCACCGAATGCAAGACACAGTGTCGTGTGGAAATGATTAAGTTCACAATCGGAAAGATGTAAATTATTTTTTTCAAGTGAACTATCTTCTGAGGAATGAAGGGGGGGTTTGCTAAATAAGGCAGCATCACCCAGGCAGTTTGAGTCATTATTTTCTGTCAGCCAGTGTTGGCTTGGGGTTTCATTAGGGAGGTCAGGTTCTAAGTTGCAGTCAGCTCTATCTTTATTTCCATTGGATAATAAATCCAGGGAGTGCTTGTGTTGTTCAAATTCTTTGCCATCTTCAGCCCCCATGAACTCTGTGAATGAATGATCTTCTAACATAGCACATGCGTCCTCCACGGCAACTTCACTAGGCAGAAAATGTACAGTGCTTACTTTAGATTTGTAGGTTGGGGAGTCAACAGAAGAGCGCGACACACTTCTGAAGAGGAGAGCAGCATTTGTTTCAGTAGTGCAATGTGGCACTTTATCAAAGGCACTTTCTTCTATGAGGTTTGCTAGGCTGATTGCATTGTCTGTAGAAATCCTACTGTTGAATCCATTGTGAGAGTAAGACGCATGATCATTTGCAGAATGGTGAAGCAAAACATCGTGGCTTTCAAAATCCCCAGTATGGGCAACTAAATGATCAATGCTGTTACTGGAAGGAACCATTAAGTCAGAAAGTGTAGCGTTAGATGCACTGTGAGAAAAGTAACCACTAGTAATACTGCTGGTGGTGGGACTCCGAGAAATCTCTTTCTCTAGAGGCCGAGAGCAAATAAAATCTGCTTTTGAGTGGACCCAGTCCTTGTTGTCCAGGGTAGCATTGTAAACACTGAAATCAGCAAATTCTTCTGGGACATAAGGCTGGAAAGTTGGAAAACTACCGGAGTGCATTCCTTTTTTACTGATCCCGCTAAATTCATTATCTTCTTCTTCTGACTCCTTTAAAACAAAAAACACAGATACAGCAATGAACATGCGTATACACCTTTCTTTTCAGGGAGTTTATTATGAGTTGTGTTACCACGGACTGTGTTTTATGAGCTTCATTCCACATTAATATCTAGAGCTAAAAAAAGTCTATGAATATGTTTATGACTGGTATTTTATATTATAGGAAAAGGGTTAAACAGCATCAGGGAGGCACCTTAAAGGGACAATATACTGTTGCCCTGTACTGCTAGAACGTTGCTTCAGAAACAATACTATAGTTCATACAAACAAGCTGCTGTGTAGTAATGGCAGAAATTGAAAAAGGCTATATGGCACAGGATAAATAATGGATAACATAACATTATTTTCTACAGAGCTTATCTACTATCTGCTGTGTAACTTGAGCTTTTTCTCCTTTGAATAGCTGCCCCCATTGCTACACAGCAACTTGTTTATATAAACAATAGTAGTGTTTCTGAAGCAAACAGAGCAGTTTTACTAGTGCAGGGCAACACTGCATTATATATTTATTCCTTTAAAACACTTATTTTTTGAGGTTACTGGTCCTTTAAAGGGAAACTAAAGTCTAAAATAGAGTAATGTTAGAAATGCTGTATTTTGTATACTAAATATAAACAAGAACTTAGCCTAATAAGACAAATAATTTATGCTTTCAAAGTTGGCGCAGGGGGCTGTCATCTTGTAACTTTGTTAGACATCTCTGCAATACCAAGACTCAACACATGCTCAGCGTGGTCTGGACTTAAGTTGGGAGGTTAAGCTTAGGGATCATCATAAATTATCAAAACAGCACAAGTCAAATAATATCTGCCATAGAAGCCAATACAGCAAGACTGATTAATAATCATAAAATACAGACTACACTGAGTCTGTGGATACAAATATCTACACGGTCACTGGCTGTTTTATGGGGAAACAGACAAAGCTGCTTGAGTTCTGGTAAGTAAGGGTGGGGGGCTCCCCCTGCTGTTTGAAAGTTTCCCTGCAGAGGCAGTTAGGGACCGACTGACAATTCCTATCCCCAGCAGTAAATGAAGGGAGAATTTCACTGTATACAGTCAGGTTTCTTATAAAAACGGTACACATTTTTTAATTAAAGTATATTGAAGATAGATTTCTTTTTCTTTAAAGAAAGTAAAAATTGGATTTTATTTTTTTGCCTTTACAACAGTTTCCCAGCACTGAACACATCTTTCCTTCCCATTTTTAATTCCAGTGACATATAATGACCCAAAAGTGGCACAATAATCTCTTTATGTAAGAAAACAACAAGATGGATGACTTAGTGTTGGTTATTGGCATTTTCACTGGTCAATTCTCTTGCATCTGTTATTAGGTTTTTGGTCAGAATTCTCTTGGACAGTGCTAAAACTATGGTCAAGATCCAGCACTTACTGTCACTCACCTAAAGCCAGGGTTAGGGTCTAAGAAGCAACTAGTTTTTCGTGCATTGTTTGTTGGTATTTTTAAATATGTGTAGCTATCACGGTCATCAAATATGGTGAGTGCTTACTTTATAAATAATCTATAATAGGGAATAAAAGGTTCAAAGTTTGGATAGGTCAAATGAACCCTAGAAACTAATCAGCTGGTAGTATTTACTGATCATCTACAGTATATGAAATCAAACATCTGATGGTCTCTATGAGTTACCACAGAAGAGCAGAATTAGCAACTTTTATTAAATAACTCCTTAATGTAATACAGTTTCTTGTCTGTTCCTGCTGTCCATCAATTGATTTTGAGTGTCTACTTCTCTATCGTTAATATAATAAATGTAGCAAACTTTGAACCAGGTCTAGTAACTATAATAATAAGTCAAATAAACTGCCGTATTTTTTTTCTCTATAGGTTTGATTTATCCTTTAGGTACTGAAAATTCTAAAGCGAAAAATACAGCAAGTCCAGTTTATTGACTCACATTACTACATATATACCGTACCATAACCAGGAAGAATGCAAACCTTCACAGACTTTTACCATTCGTATACTTAACCCATATAAACCAATTGCATTATTGCTTTATTAGACCTGGTGCAAACATTGCACCTTTTATTATATCACACCTACCAAATAATTGTTTTTCTGAAGACAGAAAAATTTAGGTTGTGCAATGTGCATTTGCTGATCCAGGAATGTGATAAGCTCATGCTACATGGTGGCGGAAGGAATGGGAAGCATGGAAAATGTGAGGAGGAAGAACAGATGCCCTGGAGAAAATCCATGCAAAGTTTAAAATTCAGCAATACAAAACAGACTTACAATGATATCTTCATGAGTGTTATTGTTTTCTACTCGCATGCAGATGTCATTAGGTCCTGATGGCACAGCAGTGCCAGTGCTAACTGTCTGGGAAGAAGGCATGCTCTGCAAAGGTTGAGACACACAACACATCACAGCACAAAAGCAAATGTACACACAAATACTACAGCGACATATTTAAAAATGTGCAAGTGATAAAACAAAAAAAACCACAATAAATGAGACACATGCAAACAAGCAATTAATAAGACTCTCGTGCAACATGTTGGTGAGGACAATTCATTCTTAGAATGATTCACATAAATAATGACAAAGGAAAAGTAATGCTATTATATGAACTGTGTTTCACACAAAGGTGCACAGTGGGGTTGTGTGCGTGTATAGGTGACTTTGGCTGTGTGCTGATACCTCCTTCCAGTGATATCACCTTAATACATACACACCAGAGCAGCTTAACCATGACAAAGCATGAGGGACAAAATGGATAGCAATGTGCACTGTGTTGTCGAAATGAGAAATGACACAAGACACATGTTCTGAGGGTGGGTGGTAAAGAACCTCTATCTTATACACTAATCTGTTTCATAGCCTCCCACATTCTACTACATACAAAAGTCTTGCATGTGAATGTTGCAGAATGTACCTTCCATTTAGAGCCACTGGGGGTTATTTATAAACACTGGGCAAATGGCAACCAATCAGATGATTGCTTTCAGTGTTGCAACCTGTAGCTGGCTGAAAAAAAAGCTAATCATGATTGGTTGCTATGGGTTATTGCCCAGGAGTTAATTTGCCCAGTGTTTATAAAATGAGCCCTACTATGTTCTTGGGCTCAACATTACAGCATCAGCCTGTTCCCACCACAAGGAAGTTCAGAGATTTCCCAGACAATGATAGCAAAAACCCTGCCCTGTTTTGCCATTTACCCATTCCATACCCTTATTTTCCTTTACCTCAAAAAGGAAACTTACCTTGACATTTAAACAAAACAGTATTATACACAGGAAGGTAATCATAAACTAGAGATATACTGCCAATGATAACTCTGTCAAGAGGTTGCAGCTTCACATTTTAAAATGTGAATGCAAAATATAAATAACTGATGTATGTGTAAAGAAAAGCTCTGCACTGGGGTCATGTGATATATGGAGACATAGTTCTGTACCTCTTGACTGAGGAGAGGCTGGCTTTCAACAGGAATCTTTATTTTGTGCTCTTCTCTGACAGGCATCAATGGTTTGAACAATTTTGGTGGTTGATGAGTGAATGTTTTGAATGGGCTTAAAGTACTATCTGGTACACTGCCTAGAAAGAAAGAAATCATGTCACTTTTACCACTTATAGTTAAACATAATAGCCTTTATTTACAAAGAGATACAAAGTGCAAATAACATGCCACGCCAGTGTCATGTCCCTTATCCGAAAGCTCTGATTAACGGTAAGGACATCTCCCATTATAAGAAAATTATTATGATTTTTTTTTCTCTACTTCTAAAACAGTAGCTTGTACTTAATGGCAATTAAGTTGCTTAAATCAATATTGATCATAAAGAAATCCTTTATGGTTTAATTAATTTTTTTTTATATATTCTTTATTTTGTTTTAACATCTTCAATACAGTTGTGAATGTAACATTGACATGTGATCATTGCATCAAGTATAATACATACATCTTAATGTATTCACAATGTTATGTTTTGAATAGAAGAGGTGGGGGCATACTAAATAATGGTGTAAACTGTTTAACAGTGGGTAGGACTTGTACTAGGCCAAGCATTTTCTTATACTTTGCAGTTATCTTTTTTTACCTTGTCTCGGTGTTATCCCTGAGACTAAATTGCTCCTGTCCGGTTACATCTTTTTAAAGGCATCTGACTCCAGGAAAGTGATCCATGTTGCCCATGTTTTGCTAAATAGAGTATGATTATTATGTATATGTGATAATATTTCTTCCATGTTCATTATATGACCCATTTCCGAGATCCATTCGCTAAATGTTGGTGGAATCTCAGATTTCCAATGTCTGGGTATAACGGTTCTTGCTGCTCCTAGGCAGTACCCAGCTATTGAATTTTTGTATTTTCCCCTCGGACCTGGCATCATAGATAATAGTCCGACAGCTGGCTCTCTCTCCAGGACTGCCCCTGTTACTATATTAATTACTTCAAATACCTTGTCCCAAAACTCTTAATTTATTACAGTTCCACCAAATGTGTAGCATGGATCCCACCTCTTCTTTACATCGCCAACACCTGTTGCGGTTTAATTTATTTTAAATGATTTTTTGGAAGACAAGGTATGAATATCCAAATTGCGGAAATACCCCTTATCTAGAAAAACCAAGGTCCTAAGCATTCTGGATAATAGATCCTGCACCTGTACCTGCATTTTTCACCTTGCACCAATGGAATTTGTACCTTGTGCCCAGAATGTCTGCCACCTGCCTATGTCTGGAAGTTCTGTTTACAGGAGCAGCAGGTGGTCTGAAGCACATGGCCACCACTAGGCAAAACCCTAGCTTGCTTGTCATTCAGAGCAGAGTTTCCAAAAGTGCAGACGATGTACGGTAAGGTGCAAGGTAATATAGGAAACCTTGGTTTTCCTACCAGCCCATAGCATGGCCTATTTACAAGGCACGCTTGTGCTTGTTAGTACTGCATTATGCATTACATGTAAGTTCTTTGTGAATGAGGCTCTAAAAGTTGTGATATGTTGTAGCCCAGGAGCACCCATACTTTACTAATACTTTCAGTGTTGTCCCATTATGCACTACATCTATAAAGGCATCGTTAGAATGGATAATATTACTTAAATATTATATTGCTGTATGAGAGAACTGATTGCTATTTTTAAAAATCAACTATTGTAACTGTAACAGATTAAATATCAAATAAAGCATGAAACAGGCGGGTGATTTAGTCAAGCTGTTTGTTGAGTGTCTTGAGATCTACTGATCATCAGCTAAAGGTCTACTGGTAGATCCCAATCTACCTTTTGGGGACACCTGTCATATCACTTCATAAATGACTCCTACTGTTCTTTGCTAAACTGTGAGGCTACAGTAACTTATAATATAGGAGTAATGCAACAAGTGGAATATAATATTGTTCGGTATGTATAGATTCAGGAAGCATATCAAGATATCATATGTTGAAACAGACATTTTATTGTTTTCTGAAAGAAAAAAAAACATATGCTCATTTTGAATTTGATGCCAGCAACATGTTTGCAAATAGTTGGGACAGGCGCATTTTCCCACTGTGCTGCATTATTTATTCTTTTACAAACACTTTGTAACCATTGGTAGCTGAGGAGACCAATTGCTTTGGTTTTGAAAGTGAAATGTTCCCCCATTCTTTCTTGATCTAGGTCCAGCTACTGCAGTCATATTTTCATTTCATAATGTGCCAAATGTTTTCAATCGGTAACAGGTTTGGGCTCTAGGGAGTTTAGCAGTGAGTCTTTTATATTGAGCCATGCTGTTGTAACACATGCAGAAAGTGGTTTGGCATTGGTTTGCTCAAATAAGCAACGCCTTCCCTGAAAAAGACATTATCTAGATGGCAGCATACATTGCTCCAAACCTGTAGATGTCATTCAGTATTCCCAGATGTGCAAGCTCCCCGTTCCATGTGTTCTAATGCATCCCCATACAATAATGGATGCTGGCTTTTAAATTGTGCACTAATAACAAGCTGGTAGGTCCTTCTACTCTTAGCCTGGAGGATTCAGCATCCATGCTTTTCCAAAGGAATTTCAAAGTTTGATTATTCAGTACACAGGACAATTTTCCACTTTACCTTAAATGAGCTTAGATCCAGAGAGGGTGGTTGTGTTTCTGGATTATATCTATACTAGACATTAAACCTGTTAAATTAACGGGCGCTAGAACATATGTAGTCAAACATTTATAAAAACAGACTTGTTCCAGTCCAAAAAAAAGTGGACAACCATGGTGGACACCTAGAGTGCTTCTCAGTAGTTTTAAAAATACTACTGCTTCCTAAAGAATTTGGGCAATGTTTGTTTATGGTATAGATCACACCAGTGTTTTTTTTTCACAAAAAAATGTTTGTCCTACAGAATTTCAGAGGCGACTCTGCCTCAATGTTAATTTTAGAAAAAAGAGCCGCCTGACTTTGTCAGCTCAGCATCCCTGTTGCCGTAGCAACGTCGGGGACATGCGCTGAGTGAGCGGGTCTCGCTTCTAACAACACGAGATTAAAGATAGGAACAGTTGGCACCGCCCCCGCCTCTTGATCTACTGCGCATGTGCCCCACGGACAGCCAGCGCAAAGCATCTAACGCTAGCGCAAATTCGCCAGCGTCACGTCAAATCGTAATCGCAAATTCACGAACACCGACTCTGGTGAATTTACGCTAGCGAAGTAGATAGACTTGCGCAACTTCGCACCCTTACGCCAGGCGAAGTTGCGCACTGGCGAAGGATTATAATTACGCAAATTCACTAAGATCAACTTTTTGCTGTTCGTTAGCACTTACGCTAGAGCAATAAAATAGATAGGAGGTTTAAAAAAAAATAGAAAATTTTTCTAAGTCCAAAAAACGCTGTGGTCGTGTTTTACCATTGTGGGTGATAGTCTAAAAAACATCGTTTTTTTGGGGGGGTGTTACCCTCCCTACCCCCTACATTTCCTGACATATGGCAACACTACTATATAGGGGGCACATGTAGGGCAATAGGACAACTTTATTTTTTTTGATTAAAGGTGTCCTGGTGTGTGTGTGTAGTGGCTGTAACATACACTTCTTTTTCAGACTATCACCTACAATGGTAAAACACGCCACAGCGTTTTTTGGGACTTAGAAAAATTTTCAATTTTTTTTTTCAACCTCCTATCTATTGTATTCTATCTACTTCGCTAGCGTAAATTCGCCTGAGTCGGTGTTGGCAAATTTACACTATCGTTAGACGCTTCGCGCTGGCTGTCCGTGGGGCACATGCGCAGTAGCGCAATTCCAAGGAAACAGGGACTGGACGCAGAGACACTTGCACTTTATTATATAGGCTATGGCTTCTCCTTTGCATTGTACGGTTTTAACATTTGTGGTTGCAATGTCAAACTGTGTTCCCAGATAATGGTTTTGGGAAGTGTTCCTGAGCCCATGCAGTGATTTTTACTAGAAAATTGTCTGTTTTTAATGCAGTGCAGTCTGATTGCCCTGAAGATCACTTGAAACAAATATGGATCTTGTCCCTTGCGTTATCGTTTTAACGATATCATGTACTGTAGATGACGAAAACCAATTTTTTTTTTGCAATTTTCTTTCCTATAAATATATTTAACATTTTTAAACTTATAAGTTTATAACGTCCTCAAGAGCACACAGTACTAGTCTATTGTCTGACAATGCACTTGTTGGAACTGTAATTTATACAGCCAGCTGATTCTCCAACTATAAATACCAATATACTTTAATTTTATGCTTCATTGAACTTCATTCTTCAATTCTATCTATGCTAAACCTTTAGTAGCTCAATTAACTGAATTAAGATGCTTTAAAAGGGTTGTTAGGAAAAGGCATGTGTTTCAGAAAGAGTCTCACCTCCACCGCTGTCCTTCCTTCTGGGTGAATCACTCACTTGGCTGCTGTAGAATGTTGTGTCTTTATAGCTAGAAGAGTACTCTGACACATCATACAGACTATCCGTCCAGCCCTACAAAGTAATTGAATATATGATTTTCACAGAAAAGCATGTCACTTTAAATCTAACCAACCAATAAAGAAGCTCTATAAAATAACAGCAAAGAAAATAAGTATTGAACATGTCATGGTTTTTCTCAGTAAATATATTTCGAATGGGGCTATTGACACAAAATTTACACCAGATGTCAGTAACAACCCAAGTAATCCCCACATACAAAGAACTCCAAACAAGTAAGTCCGTAAATGTGTACTAAAGTGGAATGGCACAGGGAATTGGACCACGTATTAGACCACATCTAACATTTTCTACAGAAGTGGCAACCAAGAGCCTAGACCCATATTGAATCCCTTCTTAAAGTTACCAAATATACCTATGTGGTTATTCTTATTACTAGAAACCCATATGACTTTCTGGTTTGAGAGCGTCTGACCCCTTATAATTTACACAAAGGCAAGACCCAAACTTGAACATTTCTAAATATGGACCAACACACCAAAAATTGAATATGTTATCATGTACGCCTTTATATGCATGGCACAACAGCAGAACACTCACTTCACACATCCTAACCTTGATCTGAGAGGGGACAAGGCCCAAGATAATGTTTTTGCTAACGCTACCCCTGTTGGGTGTTTGGCCTTCTCAAACTTTTACTCCTCACAAACTATGCAAATTTCACACTGGTTACACGTTCAAAGTCAGAGTAGTGCAATACCGATGGGGTTAGTATGGTGCATACCCACAAGAGATAGATTATATAATCTGATTAAGGGATTACAGTAACATTTGTGATGTATTTTTCTGAAGGAATAAATGTGGTATGTGGTACCATTAAGACATGGACATAACATGGAGCAGACATAAATGATAACTAAACCTGAACTAAAGAAGTAGGCTAGAAAAGTTGTAAATTCTGTTTTGAGATTCTGTGCCCCTGAATGTGCCCCAGTAGCTCCCCATTTTCTGCTGATTTACTGCACTCAGCTACTCATCTTAGGGACCCATTCACAATATACTGAATATACAGAATAGAAATGTCACAATATAAGGCTGATTAGCAATTAATACATATAAATACCACAAGGCAGCACAGAAACCATTACTTCTATAATCATAATTTAATAATCACCCCTGTAGCATAATCTTATATTATAGGCCAACCTCATTTTCTCCTTGATAATTTGCAACAACCCCTAAGATTAGCTGCTAAGAGCCCACTGAGCATGTGAGTGTCACAGACACTCTCCAAGATAGTGATCCCCATGACAAGTTTGATGTCCTGGATCATTGCTGCTACTGAGGAGCCAAAATAGGCTTAGTATATAGCCACATTATCTTTCAGGGTTTAGATTTGTGTACACTTAGGGAGAGAATTGTCAATTCTAATTGATTTTTATTGTCAAAGTTGGTGAGAGAAATGTTGCAAAATGCTTCTGGACTTGTTTCTTTCTTGGGTAGTTATCATTTTGTCATTTTAACAAGAGATACCAAACTGAATCAGAATGCTAATTTGCATTAGGGTAAAACATTTTTACTTTCTGCTATACAGTACTTTACAGTTACTTTCAATATCCCTGCCAAGATATGCCATAGATAAGTGGCCCCCAAATAGTGGCTTGTGAGCAACATGTTACTCACCAACTCTTGGATGTTGCTTGCAGTGGCCTCTAACAGGTGCTTATTTTTTACATCCAGGCTTGGATGTTGGTTTTGGTAGTACAGGTAAGGGATCCATTATCCGGAAACCCATTATCCAGAAAGCTCCAAATGGCCATTTCCGATAGATTACATTTTATCTAAATAATCCAATTTTTTAACAAGTATTTCCTTTTTCTCTGTAATAATAAAACAGTAGGATTCATCTGCAAAGCATGAAGCACCACGGAGAGTAGTATAAAAATTCTAAATTTATTTAGTCTATTTAAAAATCAAATGGATTCGCCATATAAGGGCAGAACATTTACACTTGGCGCATTTCGTAGCCCTCCGTGAACTGTGATCCACTTGGTATGGTGATTATGGGTTAATGTTTTTATGGGAGGTACTATAGACTACCTTATAGTTTGGGCTCAACAGGAACCATTAGGACTACAAAACGCGTCAGTTGTAATGGTTCTGTACTTATTGTGGCAAATCCTTCTACTGATTTTTAAATGGACTGAATAAATTTAGAATTTTTATACTACTCTACATGGTGCACCATGCTTTGCAGATGAATCCTTGATTGATGCTGTTTGGAGCAGCTTCCATGTCCAGCACACAGTTTTTTTTCCTTGCCGGGGTGCTCCCTACAAATTACCCTGTACTTGATCCAAACTAAGATATAATTAATCCTTATTGGAGCAAAACCAGCCTATTGGGTTTATTTAATATCCTTTATATTTATAGGGGAATTCAACCACTCCCGTGCTAAAGGCTTTTTTAGTTGTCTTCAACCACTCCCGTGCTAAAGGCTTTTCTAGTTGTCTTAAGGTATGAAGATCCAAATTACAGAAAGATCTGTTATCCTAGGTCCCAAGCATTCTGAATAACAACTGATGACAAAACTACATGTACTGTCATGCAGAACCTTCTGTAGGCTACCTGTCCACAAAATGGCTACTGAATAGCCAATCATTGCACTTATTTTGCACCCCATAGACTTTTTTTCCATTCTTGTGTTGCTCCCCAACTGTTTACATTTAAATGGGCTCATGGGTAAAAAAAAGGTTGGGGACCCCTGCCACAGAGTATTTCTTTGTGTGTTATTAGTCTAAAAGCATTTTGTGTTTTGCTCTGCCTCCACTTAGCATTTTTTAATCCATTCAACACATCTCTTTGATTTTGTTTATGCATACTACAGTGAAGTAAACAATGGAGACTCTTTGATGTTAATCTACATAAGATTTTACATATTGCAATAAAATTAGCCTTCATAGACTTTACCTTGTCATCTTCATCACCAGCAATTAGGTCAAGACGGCTAGAAGATGTCTGCAAAAAAAAATAAAAATAAAACAAAATTCTGAAATATTTGCTAAAAAAACTAAACTCTAAACTCTCAAAACCAGAAAGTATAAAGATGACAACCCCTTTAAGAACAAGATAAACAGCAGATGCAGTAAATATATACTAGTATGTTCCACAGGACCACATCCTTAGCTGCAGCCACACACAAGCCATGCCCCTGTTGTTTACAAACGGGATGATTGGCCATACTTGCAGTCTTTGCACAGCAGCAAACGTGAACCATTTTGCATCAAGGTTAGTATAAGAGGTATTATTAATAACTCCTGGCATATATGATATGCATATAACAGCATATCATAACATATAATAAAGACTGCAGGGAATGACAGGAGCTGTAACATCAGGACTAATACAGAATGAGCTTCCCAGCCACAGCATTCCAGTACAAATACACTTTTGCATTGTACTGGGATTGGTAGTTTAAAAAAAAAAAAAAAAGCCAGACTGCTAAGTATGATGGTACAGGTATTTGTATTTATCAGAGACCCAGAGGAACACAGGTTGCCTAGAATTTCCTAAGCATGAACGTATTTTGTAAAGGGAGATTATGATTCATGAAAAAGCATAGCTCACATTGTGCATGTTTGGTGTGCTGAGGCTTCTACGGATGTGCTTGGTTTTGCTTGACAGAGCTTCTTTGACAGTGACTGCCTATGTAATGGGGAGAGAAGCATTTCATTAGCAAGCTTATTCCCAGATACAGTCTAGCCAATAACTTTATTATAAAGATACTCTTATTGCATATAACAAGGCTTTCTAATAAATATTGAAATAAAGTATTTACTGTAAAAATGGTATCTAGTTCCTGAACTGACTTGTCATGCTCTTACAAATAACACAAGACTCTTCTTATCAACTTACCATGGTTTTCTCCATAAAAACTCATGGGGTTTAAATAGTCCTATATGCGGTTGTCCTTACACCGTTTTCAAGTGTATACCACACGTTCTACAAAGAATAGCTGATTTGATTTTTAAAACCTGCTTCTAACAGCACTAGCCCTGGCACTTGCTGGCACATTCCATTCAAGTCAACTGGACTTGGCATTTTAATATCTCACTTTAATTTAATTTAGCTTATGGTAGTTTGTTATGAACACAGGAATATACCAATTATGTCGCTACCTACCTGCCTGAGCCGTTCAAGGCTCAGTATATTCTCCACCTGCAATACCCCACGTGTGTATTTCTCAATGTAGGATTCTCCATCCGCAGTGCCCTCATTTTCACTTCTTGCTGCCATCAAAGCCAGTGTTTCACGATCTTCTATCTCTTCTGTGGCCTATTAAGGTCAGCATAATGGTTAAAATATTTTCTTTTTCGAAATAATTAGTGTTCTGAATCTGAAACTTTTAAAATATGCATATATTACTTTAGATGACTTAAATCACTTCTCATTTATTATAATAGGTGTAAATATATTCTCATTTATTAAAATAGGTGTAATTATATTGTTTAAAGGAGAACTAAAGCTTAACTAAAGAAGTAAGCTAGTAAGATAGATTATGTGTTGGGCTTCTGTATCAGCCCTTTAGCAGTGCAGATCTGTGTCTCCAAACATGCCCGAGTAGCTCCCCATCTTCTTTTCTGCTGACGCAAATGCTAGGTGCTGATGTCAGTTACTCAGCTTAGGTACCGACTCACAATATGCACTACATATAGAATATAAATGTCACACTATAAGGCTGATTAGTAATTGAGAAAATTACATGGCAGCGCAGAATCCAGTGTAACTAGCATACAGACCAACCACATTTTCTGCTTGATAATTTGCTTCAACCCCTTAGCTTAGTTTGTCAATAGCTGCTCAGAGCCCACTGAGCATGTGAGTGTCGCAGACCCCTGTGACACGTTTGAACGCCCGTATCATTGCTGCTAATGAGAAGCAGGAATTTTAGGCTGGTTTATAAACTATGGCATTTTTACCCATATTCATTTTTAGGGTTTAGTTCTCTTTTAACTGAGATAACATACCCAATACTATGACTGAAGCAGATTTCAGATTTTCAGTTCTAGTTGTTCAGTAATAGGTGTTTGGTAACAGAATGGAACTTTTGTGCATCAAATGATGATGGTTTAATTTGTTCTCACATTACATGAATAGATTGCAATACCCAGACAAGTCTAAACTGCATGCTGCCTTGTTAGGATTTACTATGTACATTAGAAAACCAAAAAGACAACGGGCTACCTTTGGAATGTTGGACACAATCTCATAGCTTACGCCACAGGAGTGCAGAATATTTTTTGTTGACATCCGTCTTTTTAGGCTCTGTGTAAAACTCTGCAAAAAAGTTAAACAAATAAATACAATGAACTCTATCAAGCTCTGGTGAGATTACACCAGAGATGATCTACCAAATCAAAACACAAAGAGTCCACTGGCCATACTCCTATGTGTAAGGAGCAACTATCTGAGAACTGCACAAGCTCACACTTGCACTTTGCCAGGAGGCTAATCAATCTTCCCTTGCTGTCACAACCTATAACCCTTCTTCTGTAAATTCCTCATTTAGCTTCTTTGGGGTCCACAGTTACACTCTGGAAAGAAATTTTGCTTCATATTGCAAAAAAAAAAGTCTTTAAAAGTTTTTTTTAACAGGTGAGTAATTAATTTCATGTCACCAAGTTTGTTTGTTGATGTGAACTCTCTAAATATATAGGTACAGGCATGAGACCTGTTATACAGAATGCTCAAGACCTGGGGTTTTTTGGATAACAGATCTTGGACCATCATACCTTAAGTCTACTACTTCCATGTAAGCATTAAATAAACACAATACGCTGGTTTTGCTTCCAGTAAGAATTAATTATATCTTAGTTTGGATCAAGTACAAGGTACTCTTCTATTAATACAGAGAAAAAGGAAATCATTATTAAAAATTTGGATTACTTGAATAAAAGAGAGTCTTTGGGAGACAGTCTTCCTGTAATTCTGAGCTTTAGAGTTAATGGGTTTCTGGATGGCAGATCCCATAACGAACCGGATTATAAATAAATATATAGGTACCTGCTTATTATATACATTCACTGCAATCCTTTTACGTAAAACCAGCTCCAGCGCAGCAGGGTGGCTAAGCTGCACTGTGACCTTCACAATCAGATAGACCCGCTCATTCTGTGGTGTCACCCTGTTTAAATGCACTGAGTCATGGATGGCAGAATCCCAGGAGGCTGTGGCCGAAACCTGTGGAATACAGCACTGCATCTTAAATTTTCTTGGTGTTGCACAAATCACTGCTATATTTAACATCCTCGCTTAAAGATTTGAAAAAGCTTTATTTTTAGGAAGAAAATGTAATACTGAATTTCTGTAAGCTTATTAGGCAGGCAATGACTTAAAATATACCAATTATACATGAAAAATTTTAATTTATGGATTTATTTTTTTACAAAGACTACCTCATAACAAAGTACACAATTGTAGCCTAAGACCCATGTAGAATCCCAGATCCATACCCTGAAAGTAGGTAGCGTTGATCTACTGCTATAAATGTCAAGTAATTAATCAGTAAAAAGGGAAAAAGACAGATTTTGCAGAAATTGTTAGGGCAGAAAAAGAGGGCCTGGGGAGAATACTACAAAAATGCCTTAGTATTTGTTCAGTTCCATTAGACAAGCAGATAGACTTATGGACAGATTAATATTCACATAACTATGAACACAGAAGATCAGATTTAATGGTGTTACCTCCTCATCACTATGCTTTATGATTGGTAGATAGAAGAACTGGCTTCCATGCTCCTTTGGTAGTATCGAATTAACCCCTGTGGCATGAGAACCAACAAGTTGTTCGTTGGCACTAAGATCATCAGCTAGCCAGGCCAAAAGTAAAGGAAAAACAAAAGCAATGTTAGACTTGATTGAACCTTACCTTCATTTACCTACAATGTAAGTTATTGTAACACTGGTAGTCATATCCGAATCTATCTAGTGTGTATATATATATATATATATATAAATGTATGAGACGCAGTAAATGGGTCTGTAAGCCTACTCATAACTTCCATCCATTTGGAACTATGTATCGCTCTGTCCAAAGCCACCTAATGTGCACATGTTATTTGGTATTTCCCGATTGCAGGGTTGACAGGTTAGGGCTGGTGCAGACAGGGAGATTCGGGGAGTTTCTGTCACCTGGGGATTCTGCAAGGCGACAATCTCCCTGAATTGCTTTCTCCCTGTCCACTGCCTGTTTAAGTCAAAAAGCGGCAGCGCCAATGTACACGCAGCGTGGCGATTTCCGGAATCGCACTAAGTTGCTTTGTGAGGAAACTTCAGAAATCGCCGCGTGTGCATTGGCACTCGCGCTTTTTCATTTAAACAGGTGGCAGACAGGGAGAAGGCAGTTCGGGGAGATTGTCGCCTCGATTAATCGCCAGGCGACAGAATCTCCCCAAATCTCCCTGTCTGCACCAGCCCTTAGTGTCTCCGGTGAAGCTCATCATTCAGTTGAGCTTGTGAAGAAAAGGTCCATAAAATTATGTTCTACAGAGTTTATCTGTTATCTTCTGTGTAACCTGAGCCTTTTCTCCTTTGAATGGCTGCCCCCCCATTGCTACACAGCAGTTTATTTATATACTGAAGTCAATCAGATTTTGTTGAACATCTGGTGACTAAACAAAAGGTGCTCAGGTTGCATAACTCGTACACAAAGTTTCATGTAAAATAATTAGGCTTTGATAAAAAGTTTAATACCCTGATGGATTAACTTACCATTAAGATCTAGGAAAAGGACAGGAATGTGAGTCTCCATGCCAGCCGGAGGCGTCCTGCAAAAAAGTTCAGAGTGGTTCCATAAAATAAGATATTACATAAAATAAACGGCATTACCTTTGTTAGATGAGTAACATAACAAAGACAACTACATGCATAAAAACACCAGTATTGGTCTACTGTATATGCAAATATACATGGCCCTAAAATTGATTACTCACAACCATGCCAGACTGTGAATGTTTTGTATACAGGGGACGAAGAATGCCATGGTTTTTTTTTTACTAAGTAGTGCCCACATGCAAATGCTTCGGTAAGATGATTTTGGGCTAGTATGAATTTAAAATGCCACTAAAAGTTATTATACCTGTTCTCTCTAAAAGCAGAGCTGTAATTGTGACAAAAATGCTCTTTAAAAAGCATGTCAGGTTTTAAAACAAGCATAATTAGTATGAAATATAACTTCTTATTGCAGCAGTACATATTGTTTTATAAAGAGGACTTGACACAAGGTAAAGTGTGTAAAAAACACCTCTACATACCAGTTTGCAGGCGCTCCTGGTATGCCACTGTCTGGAGCAGGTACAAGTACTGCATTCCTTTCTTCTGTCAGCCCCACCCACTGATCAACCAGCCTTGCTTCCCGCTCAATATCATCCTCAGTTTTCTCTAAATAAAAATAAAAAAGAAGCAAGAGCTGAACCACACAGACAAAATGCTAGCACTGAATGGTAAATGTATGAAAAGAAATTCAAGTGAGGGCTATAAAAATGGACTGACTTTAAAGGTGCCCTCCTTTTAAAGTTTTGCATAGTTACAAAAATATATAATCCAAGAAACTTTCCAATATACATTAGTAGAATAATTTGTAAACTGCTACTAAAATCACTATCTGTCTGGCTATTTATATTCTCTGCAGTACTGGCCAGGGGCAGGTTATATTAGATAATTATACTGCAGGACTTACGACAATTTGCCACTATATCTTGCAATGACTCCTGAAGCAATGTTGCAATCCAGTTAAAGTTGACAAGCAGACCAAGAGAACTACTCCTGTGACACTGTTTATTTCAGTTACGTTTATACTGATTTCACCTGCAACTATATTTCTACATAACCATTGAAAAAGCAATAATCAATGTATATCGGAAACAAAAAAAAACAAAACTGATCTTTGAGTGTGAAACATAACTGAATGCAGTTTACCTTGTTTGTTGATGATTTTCTGTATCTGTTCATCTAAATATTCCTTCCGCTTAATCAGCGTGTCAGACCACCTTTCTCGCACACAGTTTAAATCCTCCTCCTAGTGATCGAAACAAAATAAATATATAAAGTTTGTGCTTGATACATTGCCACCTGCCACCCGAGAGGAAACAAGTGATGCCATTAAACAGTTTTCTGCTACTCTTTAGACAAGGAATAATATGTACTGTACACTACACAAAAGAACAATGAACCCACCCCAAATAAGGACTATTAGTCACTTATTCCAGTTATCTGTCCATGTGTTCTTAAACGTGTCATATAACTAATTCACCAATACAATATAAATACAGAACATCTGATAATATTTGTTTCTAATGGACTGCTAGAACTAGAAACATAGCAGAAAATAGTTTAATGGCAAATGTTTGGAATTGTGCTGAGGATTCTGCTTTCCTGCAGATGTCCATAAGACAGGTTAATGCTCATATACCATTAGTACTGCACATATTGCCCTCAAAAGTGCCACAGATGAAATGTAGCCATGAATAGCATCTCCATGCAAATTAACACGTTCATGCATCATGCGGCTGATCAGTAAGTGTTTGGTATGTGTAGGTGAAAAGGGCAGAAAGCACAAAGAAACAGTAAAAGTTAGTGCACTGTGATTTAACCACATTTATATTTTATATTAATTTTCTGAAATTATTTATCCTATTGTGAAATCTCAAGTCAATGACTAATTGCTAAAGCTATAGAAGCCCTTAGTTTTTTTTACAATAACTCCCTTAATATTCATACTGTCAAATGATTAGAGAATAATAAAAATAAATGGTAGTCATATACAGTATCTGAGAGGGAATAATTTAGGTCCAACTGGCAGCATGCGGGCCAGAACCCCCTTTGTGTGCCCCCCACATGAAAGTCTGCCTGTTTTGATTCATTACCTTGTGTAAATACTGAGATTAACTGGCCCCTGCTTGGTTTACACCTCAAATTCACACAGTAAACTCCTGCACTGTTCACACCTGTAATCCCCATTGCATTGTTCACACCTGTAACATCTCTAGTGTTCACACCCCGAAAGCCCAGTACTGTTCACACCTTAGACCCAGACCCAGACTGAAACTGCCCACATTGTTCACACCTCAGAGGAACTGCTAGAGGGTCACCAGCATTGTGTCACTGTATGCAGCACAGTATGAATGATTCATCTTAGAGTCTAGGTTTCCCTTTCTCCTGCTCTATTCTGCCATCCCTATGCTTCTTGAGTGTGCCACACTCTTGAGTGCCCTGTGCTCCGTGTGTGCCATACTCAGCCTTCCCTATGCTATCTGTGTGCGCCATACTCTGCCTTCCCTATGCTCCCTGTGAGTGTCATACTCTGCCTGCCCTATGCTCCCTGTATGTGCCATACTCTGTCTGTATGGCACATACAGAGTATGTTCTGAAGGTTTATTAACATTTAGAAATTGTTGTTAGGTGCCCATAAGGTGTTTAATCGTGTGCCATGAGGTAAATGTGTTATCCAAAGGGTAGGAGGTGACATATGGATTTAAGGGTATGATTATGGTATATTTAAGGGTATGACTTACATTTTTCACAAATGATTGATGAGTGATATCCCAGCAGTGAGAATCAACCATTTGGTTTATTTGGTGTGTTAACACCATTAATGTGGACAAGATCTTAAAAGTTCTTGAGATAACGGATGTGGTTCAAATGGGTGTGCTTTAAAAGGGGGAAAGGGCAACACTGGTTTCCATTACTGGCCCTCCACCACATAGGATAGAACAATTCCAGCCCTAAGTACCACATAAGTTAGACAGCACTGATTTAGGTTATGTTTTTCACCCTGGCCTTGCATCAAAATAAATTATTATTTGCTGTGCTCAGTAACAGTTGTGTGAGGACAGTACAGGCTGACACAATGCTCAAGGGAAATGTTTATTTAGCTCTAAGCTAATTATATTAGCCGTATCCTACCCCCACCCCTTTGTTCCAAGTTCTTTGTTCAAGTTTCCCTTTATTTTGCACCCTTCTCTTGCCCAATTCTGGCATAGAGCAGAATTTGGTTCCAAGCCACAGGATTGACAGTGACAGTAGCAGCAGCAGCCATAATACCTGGTAACTATCCATATCACCACCAACATCATCATTTTTCTGGTAGGAAAAAATAAACTTTGTAAACAGGACATGCATTTATCTTTCAGAAAAAAACAAAGCATAGGACAGGGGTAACAATCAGGCACAAAATAAAAAGTTACAGGACACACATAGCCAGATTAAAAAACAGAATGAACAGAAATATACGAAAATGTATTAGGGGAACAAGAGTAATGATAAGCACAGTATCATTTTTAAAAATACACAAAAAATATCTAATACAACACAACAAATATAAATTTTAATTGCTTTATGATTTGCACAATATATCTTGTGAATAAGCGAAGGTGCACAAACTAAAAGAACAGATTTGCTGAATTTATCAGACACACGACTAATTTTTAGCTATAAACAATTACAAAGTAAAGCCCAAACTTTGCACAGATCTTGTTACCCATAGCAAACAAAAAAAAAAGGCATGAAACCTTTCTATTTTGCTTATTTTCATTATCTACAGAATCATCCTTTGTTCTGATTTATTTCTATATTATTATGCAGATTTTGCAAAAGTTCATATAAAAGAACAAGGAAGGCTATTTCTCGTTGCTTTTATAGATCTGTCTAATCCCCACTTTCCTTCTCGAATCTTTTACTCTTTTTGTCCCACATGTATGTGTGCCTTGTCTATAAATTATGTCTTAAGTACCAAAACTGCAACATATACACAGTAGTAGCTTTTCATTCTTTTAGCAGAAGTAATCTGGTCAGAGGCAAATTAAGTTACTTAGTGCTGTCATTATAAACCAAGCATTCTGATGTCTACACTGCAGCTCTGAAACGCCATGTCTATTCATTACCTGATAACTGTCCAATCCCCTCTGTAGTTTTGTTGACCTAGCAGTGATACAGCCCACAGACACGGAAAGGATTGCTTCAACCATAAGAGGTAAAGTTCCAGAATTCTGCATGGGCTTCACAGTCACTTGAATTCTTCTAGAATGGCCCTAACCAACAACAAAAGTGTTTAGCAATGAGATTAAATTCAGAAAATGTAGGAATAATATTGTCAGTTTATGTAAATTTTAGCTTACCTGCCTCAGCTGAAAGACCCCACCAGTGCTTACGTCTTTAGCCTGATGCAGCTCTACAGATGTATATTCCCCATTTTCGTTTAGCTCATAGATAGAAATCCATATTTCTATTCGACGGGTTACTTCACTCCACCTAAAAAATAAAATATGTGGAACAAGTTCTGGATATGGTGGGTATGGACAGTCATGCAAAACAAGTAGGTTAATCAGCAATCCCCACAGAGAGTGCTTAGTGTATACATAGAGCATCTATTTACCATAGACATTTCAATGCACTGTGCAGGAAGAATATTTATTTTCATTTCCAACGGAGTGGTGGCTGGAAGTAAATTCATAGAGCCCATGCTCATAGTGCTATCAGAAGCAGTGAGAAGACATTGGTGATAATGAGGATGGGGGAGAGGAGATTTAAAGGATCAGTTTAGTGTAATAATGAAAACATTGTTATATACATAGGCTGTTCAAAATAAAAAATGTTTCATAATATAGTTAGTTAGCAAAAATGTGATCTATAAAAGATGGAGTGAATGAATGTCTACTATAAAAGAAGAAAACTTTGTTGCTCTCTAAATCTGAGTTAGTCAACAACTTTAAGGGAGGCCACATGGGACATAACTGTTCAGTGAGTTTGCAATTGATCTTTAGTATTAAAGTCCGATTCAAAAGCAAACATTTATGACTTATGTGGCCCCCCTCAAAGTCACTGATTGGTTACTGCCAGGTAACCAATCAATGGAAACCAAGAGAGATACAAAGCAGAAAGTTGGGTACAGGTTATTATGTTAGAAATCCAGTAACACAAACCTTTAAAGATTACATTTTGGCTAACTAACTATATTGAAAACATTTCTATTTTGCACAGCCTATTTACCCAGTTTTCATTTTTATACTGAACAATTTCTTTATTCTTGACAAAGCCACCCTGATGCTGTGAGAGCTACTGGAATTGTTGCAAGCTGTCAACAAGCTGAGCTTCCACACAACATATCACAACATAGTTTGCTGTTGCGTTTAATTCTCCTTTAAGTGAAAAGAAAGAGTTCCTTACATCTTGCCTTGTCTTTGTTTATGCATTCAAAGTAATTACTTTAAATTGGTAGCAAAAGGACCTAGGCTCTTTACATGAGGATGAAGTAATGGAGCCTTCATAATCAATCTCTGTTAACTATAGGAGGTGAATGAATCAACTTTACTTTTTGCACAGAGCACACTACACTCTGCCCAAACTACATGGTATGGGACATTATGACCTTGGCATGATAAGTTAGACTCATCCATCTGAAGACATTAGTGGAGACTTTAGATCAGTGGCAACGTTTTGGGTGCTTGCTGCTCCCTCTCTCAAGCTAATCTCCTTGTAGTGCTGGGACTTCCATTCACAGAAGCACCTTTAAGCCTTACTGTGTACCATGTGTTCAGGGTAATGTCATCCATTTGCGCAGAAGAGTGGCGCAAACACGTAGCGTGAACACGCAGCGTCAATGCACAGGTAACTAGCGTCAGTGAGGCACACTATATATCCCATCATGAGTATCAAGACAGAAACTACCATTTTAGAAATGGGAATAATTATTTCAACACAATTAGGACGTTATACAAAAGATAGGAAAATGGCATAAATATACAGTTATCATATAAACAAAAAACTGTAATATCCTTGAAAGCAAAGTCTTGTGATATATATATCATTGAATAAAGAAATAGTATATCAACTAAAATAACTTTATAATATAACCAATTGTAAAAACAAGGTTAATTGATAAACAAATGAAGATCAAAATCTCTATTGAGACTAGGGTTGCCTCCTTTTCCTGAAAAAAATACCGGCCTTCCTATATATTTATCTTTTTTCCTATTAATAACATTGAGACCAACCAACAAAAATACCGGCCAGGCCGGTAAAATACCGGTTAGGTGGCAACCCTAATTGAGACCTAAAGGGCTCAAGGTCTTTAAATCTGTGTATCCACTGAACCTCTATTTTTTTCAAAAATAATACCCTATCACCACCGCTACGAGGTGGAGGTACCTGTTCAATGACCCTGAATCTCAGATCCTCTGCTGAATGTCCCTTTTCTATACAATGTTAGGAAACTGGTAAACTGCAATCATGCATATTAATTGTAGATCTATGTTGAGAGAATCTCTCACTTTTTGAGTGTACAGAAGATTGCAGGGGACATATCAACATATACACTGCAAAACTTGTGTCACAACTATGGTGACCTCGAATTTTAAACTCTGTTAGTTGTCAGGTTAAGAAAAGTAGCTCCGGTTAGTACAAACCGACATTGTGCACAACCTCTGCACCGAAACATGCCTTCCTTTGGGGCCCCATGAAGGTATATTGTCTCGATGGCAGTGTTATGTCTGCTTGTTTAACTCTTATGCCTATATTACAACCCTGTCTAAATGACATCATGTGATGTGGTGAACTCCAATAAAGTGTTCTTTTCATGCCTGGGTGCTGTCACATATATTTTAGAAACATTAACAATACATTTTCCTTTTTAACTGCATCATGAAATCCTGGAGTGCATCAATTTTGGTGAACTAGATATATATTTTTTAAATTCAGGCAGACTTAAAATTTCAAATACAAATCTAAAATCCAAATATGTACGAAAAAAGAAAAACACAAACCTGTCCCGTAAGGTTCTAGATTTGGCATGCGGAGAATCAATCTCCCACAGAGACCTGCCATTTCCAGCGCATCTGTGACCCCACACTTCTACTGCTAGGGCTCCCTCAGAAATGAATTCTAAAAATTCTTCTGTGATATGCACCACATAATCCTAAAACAGAAAGACTGTGTTAATTTTGCTTGGTTTAAAAAAAAAAACCAAAAAAACTACTATTCAGCTTTGGATTCCAAATGTGTGGAGAGGATGGGGTTAGATCTAGTGCTGAAAACACAGGTGCTATGTTGCACCATTTTCTAACTTGCAATGGCCTTTTCAAAGCTAATTGATGATTGGCTGCTATCCTTTGCAATCTAGTGCCTATGTTAGTAAAAGATATCGCTTAGGTGAGTGCAAACAATACAGATATAATCAATGGAACAATGTGTTATAAAGTACCTTCAGAAACGTATATTGTTGCTAGTTTATATCAATATACAAATAGCCAATGATATATGTCATCAACATGTAACCTATAAAGCAGCCTATGGAAGTGATAAACAATATGCAGTTCAGAAATTACTTGAACATAATAGACATTATCCATGCCTTCAATATTTTCATCAGTGTGCCCTGTGCTGCTGTTGGCAAGCTTACAGATTGTTGCAAACATGGGCGTCCGCAGAGGGGGGAAAGAGGGGGCAGTGCCCCCCCC
>CM044442.1:81423432-81451715 GCA_024363595.1 Xenopus borealis | reverse complement strand
AAAAAAAAAAAAAAACCCAGAGGATGGAAAAAGTCTGAATCCAAATATCCTTCATCTCAGACCTGCCAAGGTTGTCAATGGAAGACGTCCCAAAGATATCCTGATCTGCTCTGGGTTTCGTGCAATAATCCTAAGATTTCGTGGTCAGAGTATATTTCAGAAAATAATTACATATTTTTGTATTTTGATATATAACCCCCTAAGTATAAGGAGCACAATTGTAAATGTTCTACATACAGTTATAGTATAGAATTAATTAAAGAAGTCGGTCATTAAAAAAAGATGTATAAATATGCACATACATAAACATACAAACAACATATTTATGTGCACTGATTGATGCTACATAGAACTTAAAAGAAACAAAAAAAAATAGAGTTTTAACTAATGAACTAATGAATAAAAATATACTAATGCCAAGCATTTATTTTGCTTTTATGTTTTCAGCTGTGGCCATGTGTGCTTTGTCTTTTAGCTTCTAAGTAGAAGAGAATTTGGAATCATCCACAGCCATTAAAATGTCTATAAAACAAATATCTAGGCAAAGGAGATACTGAAGCATGAAATACATTATCCACATTTTTTATCATTTAATTGTGAGCAATAAAGTAAAATCCCAACAACTGGTAGGGTGTTTTAAATATCATCCAGAGCGTGGGGTTTTGCAGATGAAACAATTATAAACACTAACAAAGATGGTGGTTCCCATATAATTCAGTCAGCTGGCACATGAAACACCAAAAAGCCCCAAATCTCCAGTCATTTCCCACTCACTTGTGAAGCGACGGACAAAACAAATATTGGGACTGTTAGGAATTATCTATTCAACTCAAAGGGTAGCTGCCAAGGCCAAGTGTTTTCAGATGGCAAGTTAGAGAATGGCAGGAGGTGTCTGTCCTTACAGTGCCAGGGCACCCATGGCATGCCTATGCAACAATCACCTGAACGCCTGCTTTCCTCTCTCGGTTACCGAACTCACGGTCAATACTTGGCTCTCCATGCACATCACTTACAGGTTGTCTGAAAATAGGAAAGTAAGGCAGAAGTACCTGCCAACAAGCACCTCCCCACCTCTGTAACCTAGGCACTAGTTATTTGCAAATTTCTTCGGCAGGCACAGATTTGCGGCATGGGAAAATAGGCAATGAAAAACATCCATAAAAAAACGACCAATGACTTTAATGCATTAGGGCAAAAAGTTGCCATAAGAAAAAAGGCCCATTGACTTTAATGCATTAGGACAAGAAAGTGGTCAAAAGAAAAAAACGCCCATTGACTTTAATGCATTAGGACAAAAAGTTGCCATAAGAAAAAAGGCCCATTGCCTTTAATGCATTAGGACAAGAAAGTGGTCAAACGCAAAAAACACCCATTGACTTTAATGCATTAGGACAAAAAATGGTGCCATAAGAAAAAACACCCATTGATTTTCATGCATTTTGAGTAAGAAAAATTGTTGCATGTGTAAAAAAAAAAGTTGCACGTAAATAAAAAAGTCAACGCATCTCGCAAATGTATTTTGCAGTTTTGCTAATTTTTCGGAGAACCGAAAGGAGAAGGGAAAACTAAGTAAGCCTTATCAGAAAGGTCCAACTAAAAATACTAGTAAAGTAATGCTGCTTTGAGTACACTATTTCTTTCTTTCAATTGTGTACACATGGGCTTCTGTATCAGACTTCCTGCCTTCAGCTTAAACCTCCTTGCCCCGGGTGTGAGCATGCTCAGTTTGCTCCTCTCCCCTCCATCTTCTCTGCTGTAATGTGAGCCCAGAGCTATAAGTGAGGAGGGAAAGACTCAGGCAGGAAGTGATGTCACACACCAACCTAGTACTGCAGCTGCTATCCTAAACAAACAGAGAACTTCTAGAGCTTTTTACTCAGGTATGGTAAAACATTCTACAGAATAAATATAGCATTCTAGCTTATACGTTTGCAGATAATCTATTGGCAATAAAATGCCTCCGTAGCTTTCCTTCTCTTTAAGAGAATGTTAAATTATACAGAGGTAGAAAACTTTTCCATAAGAGAATTGTAGCAAAGACCTCAATATAATGGTTCTCTTCTACAATATTATAATTACTACAGAATGAATGGTTAAAGATAAAACCCGTAATAATGAGACCATTGCAAAGAAAACATGGCTATGTAGATATGGACTGTATTTAAGCAAATACTTAAACCCTAGAATTGCTAATAAAAATAAAACCCAGGTTAAAAGTTGTACTCCCGGGCTTTCATTAGGAAAAATGTTTATGTACCATGCTGTTAACCACAACATTGGTGATATAAAACCTTGTTTACAAATGCCAAATTCCTTTCTTTCCCCTTTTTTTTCTATTTAAATACCAGTTGCTTCAGAATAAATAGACACTGTATGCAATACAAAACAACATGGTCAAAAAACATACATCCATTGCCTGGTGTGACTTATAACAGGCATGTGCATGTGACACTTCATGGCATGCATGAATATAAAACATGTGGTTGTATTCGTTCATACATTCTAATTACACTTTATCATTTTTTCTGAAGTTTCAAAACATGGAACAGTTTAGGAGTACCCACAAAAAGGAAAGCTATGTGTACCATGTTCAGATTATTAAGTTCCAAAACCTCAACACCTTTTCAGTAAAATAAGGCTTTGAAGTATACACCTGCCTGCAATAGCTTACATTATATAAAGTACTTCATATCATACATCTAATTAATTTCCATGTGAATGCTTCAATATATCAGATAGGCTGAATGTTTTGCTAGCTTTGTGTTATTTCTTTGCAACGTTTAGGCTTCTAGTCAGACGTTCCCTTCCCAGTTTCCTAGTCTATTGTTTTGGACACTACACTGGCTACTACTATTAGTGACCCCGGTAACTACATCCATATACATCAGGGGTGTCCAAACTTTTTACAACGAGGGCCAGATTTGGTGACGTGAAAATGTTGGGGGGGCCGACCATTCAGCTTGACATGCTGGATCCCAGGCAAAATGTATCGCTCTGTACAACCCACAGGATATCACCCTTGGTGAATAAAGTGTACAAAATACAACTTTATTCCCCTCTAATCACTATTCCCAGATATCCCTGTTAAGTCAGTTACATTACTAGAGTTGCATATGTAGCCAGTCATTGTGTGCCTAATGAGTGTCCTTGTCTGGGTGCCAGTCTGGGTACAAGGTGCTGTTCCTAATTCCCATCAGGGAGAGTAAAGTGAAAGTTAAGGGTCTGACCAGGCAGTGCCAGGATGTCAGACTGACTTACAGAGATGATATAGTCTGCCCACAGCCCCCTGGAGCCCAGCTCATCCAGCTTCCTACACGTATTGATGCTGTAGTCACAGGTCAGCACCCAGTCATTAGTGGTGGTTGCCACTACCACCCCCGATCCATCTGATCACATTGGAGATGAAGCCAAAGAAGTGCAGACATGCAGCTGCAGGGAGTGACCCGGGGCTGCCCAGCTGTTGCTGTAGTAGTAGTAGGTGTATTGGGTGCGACTGTTTCCTCACTACGGACCTCCCCCTCCTCTTCAATCACTGGCAGCAGAACCAAAACCACTCCCAGACAGAGTGCACTGCCTGTGCTGGACACTGCCTTCAATCAAGTGCAGCGGGACAAGTCTTATTCGTGGCGCAGTTATAATATAATTATATGGGATGGACACCCCTGAATACATGGACAGTGATCAAGCAATACAATGCAACAATGAAATGGTCACTCTAGATGTAGCATGCATTTTTTTGGAGAGGGATTTCTGGAAATATTCTAATGCTAGGTGGTATAGGACTTCATGGGGGTCATATATAAAATTCGCTCAGCACATATTTATTCACAAATGGTTGTATTACCCATGTTTTTGCTTAACATTAAAATGTTGCTGTGCCTAGATTTCAAGTTTGCGAATTCGCATTGAAAACAAATTTTTGCACAAGGCTCACAAATGAGATGGGTGTTTGCATAAATGCGGCCACTGTGCGAACTTGTTGCATACAAAAATAGCACTGACAATTTGAATTTGCGAGTATTTTCTCCGCCATCAAAGTTGTGTCGTAACAGCATAAATATTCACAATTTGCTATTTTTTGCTAAATATTTACAACCTCTTCTGGACATTTGCAGTGCCAAAAAAATATTTGCAGCTCTGTTTGCACATTAAATACATGACTCTTATTCAGCTTTATAAATATAACCATTTCCATTCTGTGCTGCGCAAATTTATAAAATGAGCCTCCATGAACCCTAATCAAAATATAAATATAACGGTTTATAGAACCAGGCCTTTACTGCATACAAATGTGCACATAGCACAGAAAATAAATATTTATTTATTTATATTCTGCCCAGAGGTCTGGAAACTAGAAATGCCCACAAACTGATAATTATCCAGAACAGCTAAAATTGATTTTTCCACACCTATGATTTTCTCACAGGTGAAATGCTGCAAGGTGAATTAAATGAAAAATGTGACAAAGCAAACATTGAAGGCTAAAAATAGAGATACACTGTACATTATATTTAAAGGACAAGTAAAGCCACTAGACATCGGTGTATAGCAGGGATCCTCAACCTTTTTTACTCGTGAGCCACATTCAAATATAAAAAGGGTTGGGGAGCAACACAATCATGAAAAAGTCTCTTGGGGTGCCAAATAAGTGCTATGATTGACTATTGTAGCCCCTATGTGGACTAGCCGCCTACAGGAGGCTCTGCTTGGCACTATACTTAGTTTTTATGCAATTAAAACTCATTTCCAAACCTGAAATTCAAAAATAAGCACCTACTTTGAGGACCCTAAGAGCAACAACCAAGTGGTTGGAGAGCAACATGTTGCTTACGAGCTACTGGTTGGGGATCACTGGTGTATAGCTAGCATACCAGTATAAGTTACCCTTCTGCCCTTGGTATTTTCAGCATTATCTCAATGAACCATTGCCCGAATTCTCCATCTGTCCCTTCCAAGTCACTGGCTATGGTTCAGTGGGAGAAAGACTTATAAGCAGCACTGTTTCTAATAGTTCATTCACCAGCATGTTTTAATACAGCCATAACGTTTAAAGAGATACTTTAAGAAACACATGTTTTAATTCAATAATGATGTTTAATTGATGAAGGTTCTCATTCATCCAGGTCATGGTATATCTAAAGCAATACGTTGAATCATCTGCACTTGCTGTATGTTTATTGTTTTGTATTGGAGCAAAGTTCCAGTGTATTCAACTCCAGAAAGATCTTGCACAAGTCATTATTGAGAACCAGTCGGATGACTAGTGAAAGATCTTCAAGAGAAGTCCAGTTGATTTAAATTATTACTATACAAACAATGTTTAATATTATTCTGTGCTTTACCTGCATATTTAGATGTGTTTGATTCATCCATGGACCAGAAGCAGTAGTCAAAGGCAAACACCTGCAAAACAAAAAAAATGATCAAACACAAACCTCCCTTCAGTTTTGAACAGCCATGAATACATTCTGTGAATACTGTATATTATGTAGAGAAGTGGTATATTTCTGTTCTTCCTAAAAAATATCCTGTTCAGCAATGCAAACATTTTAATGCTTAGCCAAATTTCACATTGTATGTCCACATTTCTGAAGAAGAAAGATTTACAAAACTATTCCTGCGATCATTATTTCAGAGGCCGCTGTTGACAGCAACAGTAACCCAAAGATGATAATTCAACTCTAATCCAAAAAATAAGCTCTTAATTAGAATGGAACAAATTTGCAACTCAGGCCAATGTTTTGTTGGCAGATGTGGCCATCTGAGACTTGATGCCATTTAGCAAGAACTTTCCTCTGCAAACATGCTGGCTGGATCACAGTGCAGTAGAAACATTGCTAGTAGTAAGCAAGATGCAGCTCTGGGATCTCTGCAATTCCAAACTCTATAATATATGTGCAAGAAGTGTGAAGTACCTGTAGGACATATTTATAAACACAAATTTGTATCTGGGCAGTAAACATCCAATTGGCTGCCATAAGTTACTGCACAAGTGCAGATTTGCCCAGTGTTTATAAATGAACCCCATTTAATGGCAACCTCTGGGTACTGCAGTTTCCTCCAACACTACAACAACATACAGGCAGGGTATTTGATTTTTGATTGAACTGTGTATGTTCATGGTATGCCCTTAGATTGTAAAGCTTCACTGAGGTAAGGACAGTGGCGTAACTACTCCCTGGTGGGCCCTGGTACAGGATGGCCACCTGAGCCCCCCTGTCGGGCCCTTACCTCTATATATCTCATGCTGGAGTGTTGATAGCATGTGTGCTGTAAAATCTCCCCCTATATAACCACCTGCCATAACCATTATCGTGGCTCAGCTGGGCCCTCAAGGTGGCGGGGGCCCTGGTGCAATTGCACCCTCTGCGCCCTGGTAGTACGCCACTGGGTAAGGACTTATGTGAATAATAAACACACTTAGTAAAGCGATGTGTATGAAGTAAAAATTACTAAATATCATGTTACTAAAAACATATTGTGTGGTTTATTGTGTTTTACAATGGGTATAGTAATCACTGCTGCTGAAGACCCCAGTTATATGCCTCTAGCCATGACTGGAGGCACTTACCCTACAGATCTCCCACTGGAGGCTTGTGCAGGCCCGAATTCATGGCGGGGACACAAAAACCCGGGCCTAGGGCAGCAACATTTTAGGGGGGGGGGGGATTGTGTGCTAAAGTGCTGGTGCTAGGACCATGGGACTGGGGGGGGCATTCATACGCAAAGTGGGCAGCGCTGGGACCATGCAGCCGCTTCGTGAAATCCAGCCTTGGGCTTGTGATCTGTAAGCATGCCAATGTGGTCCTGGATATTAGTGCCAAGAAAGGATAACAGGCCTAAGCAGCCAGATTACACTTATGATTTGGTCAGGCAGTTTTGAGACAGAGTTTCTGAGAGAGACGTACTTATTGCAAGTACACCTAGAAGCTAGGTTTGTTTCATTACTTGAAGACTCGAAACACAAAGTGTAGCTTCATTATGTGTAAAATAAAACCCACATCAGCTCAAGGCCATCCAATGGACATACATGGTATATGAGTTTTCATAACTGTTTTTTTTATACGTCATTCTAGACACTAACCTAGTCTTGTCAATACATTCCTAGCAAGCATAACTTTAAAGACAACCAGATGAATCATTTGCCACAATATAAGCTGCCTACAAATATAGCAAGGACCACAAAAACAAAGGAATAAATCATGTTTATCTGTAATTCTAGAATAAAGGCCAGCTGAGATCAGTGTAGTTCAATTCACTTTGACTGATTTATGCCTGGCGGATTGTTGTATATATAATGGATTAGGACAACCAATTAATTGCGTACACTTAATTCATAACTCAATTTTAACATACTAGGGCATTTCATTGTACTTATACCGCTAGGTCGATACAATACATAAAAAATACTGAACTTAACTACCATATATTTAAATAGAGCATTGCATATTTTATTTATATAGGTATTCCAAATGGAGGGCTATCTGTGACTACTTTCTGTTAAATGGCTGTTTTATGGGACACAAGCATGCCCAGCTTTGCCAGAAATAATTTCTTCTAGAATTGCTGTCGTGCTCCTTGAAGGAATTTCTAAAATGTACCCATTAATAGCTCTGGGCTCAGATTACAGCAGGTAGGGGTGGAGAGAAAAGGGAGAAAGGAGCAAAGTGAGCATGCTCAAGCCCTAGCCCTGGAGATTTATGATGAAAACCGGAAGTCCGATACAAAAAGAAATACTGTTTTTCTTTTGACAGAGGACTCAGAACAGCATTATCTGAGGAGTTAACGGTGTATTTTTATAGTCCTTTCTTATAAAGCTTACTTGGTTTTAACCTTTACTCCTCTTTTAAATACAATTAAAGCTAAACATCCCCCATATCTCACCCACTATGCAAATGATTTGTAACATAACTCCGCTCTGCGTGCTAAAAATCTGCATGAGTATTTATCCCCATCTATTGCGCTTTGGTAAAAAGTCTCCTTGATGAAAATCAGTGGGTACATTTGTAAAGCTCAAGCCTAGGAAGTCAGTTAAATCGAGCAGTTAAAGTTTCAGCATCTGTTAAAACACTTACAAAAAATTAAATTGCTAAAAACCAGAGATTTTACATGTACAGAGCACTCAGATGCCAGATGATAAACATGTTATAGTGTACATTTCATACTTGGCCAGTGCAGTGCCATATTGATAAACAGTAGCAGAGGTTTTACTATATGACATACTGCCAAAACTTCAGTAACGTCATTGAGCAAAGATTGATGGCTCAAAAACATTGGCAGGCAACCTGCGAGTCGGGAAACATAATACAACAAATGAATTCTGGGAACTGTAGTTCCAGAACAGCTTGAGAGCAAAAGGTTATGGAAATTTAGTTACACAAAAATAAAGCGGTTTAAAATAAAATCTTTTGTGTCCCTACAACTTCCTCCCAAGCCAAGCGCAGCAGTGAAGGTCGTGCAGGAACTGCCCCCATAGAGAGTGAAATCAAACACACTGATAAATTAAAGGTTAGGATATTTGCTTTGTGAAAGCACAAAATAGCTTCTGTAGTCTCCTTTCCCTTCTTTCCACACGTCTGATAATAAGGCAGCTGCTAGAAGAATGTGATTCATCCCACAACATTCCAGGGGGGTTTAAACAAGACACCCTCACTCTCTCTCCAGGGGAAGCCTCCTTGCGAAAAGAATATTCTATTTTACAATTTGATTTTATTTAATTACTTGGTACAATCATTCTTGAAATAGTTTTCCCGGGACAGAACACTTTAATCCTTTTTCAATGCTCTTGTTTCCAAAGCAAAATGCAGTATATAAATAATTATGCTAACTACCAATATTAAAATTATTTTTTGTTCACTGAAACAGGCAACTGGCAAATGATAATTCTATATAGACATTGAAATAACGGACTTTGGCAAATTTAACATTGTGCTATTTTCTTCCATGCTGGGCTTACACTCAGTTTCAAACAAGTGTGATAACAAGGTTGATCACATGAAAACGCATGCATTAGATTCAATTTGAAATGCAAATCAATTCAGATAAACAGCGCTACAAAACAAGTTGGCGCTATAGAAATACATGTTAATAATAATAAAACTGATCTCACTATTTATCATATGAAATGGAACTGAATTAGAATTTTTTTTCTCCTGGGATTGAATCTTGTCCTTGAGTTTTCACATGATAATTCTTCCCACTGAACTGAATCTGGCCCAATGTTGTATAAAACAATTAATCATAATAAATAAAAATCATGTAGACAATTTAATCAAATATAATTAAGGGTAAAACAGTAAACATTTTGCCTTAGATCTGTTTTTGCAGTGAAGTTAAATCTGAGGTTTATTACCGGAGATTCTTTGTGTAGGGAAGCCTAGGAGAGCACGTTCTGAGTACCTGACCCATACCTGCAATCCACAACCCGGACCCCAACCAGCATTCTTACCCGCTTGGCCCTGCTACCCGACCCGCAAGTACCTTCTCCATAACCCAATACATGAAACGCTGACCATCAAGAATCAGGAAGTGCTGTCATTGTAAACCAGAACTGGCATCATTGGAAGTAGGCGTGATCAGAAAAAGAAAAAAAAACAGTAAAAAATTCGATATTGAAAAGACACGTGGCCCAACCCGCAGATCTGCACCCGGAGTTTCTACCCGCAACCCACAGGGTACCGTAGGACTCTATGTTCTGTTTCTAAACAGAAAATTATCAAACGGTTTAGAACAAGTGTTCAATAATACAGAAAGGTTTATCTTGCTTGAAAACTTGGGTAACATGATTTATTGGAATCTTGGCTGGATCCTAATCACACATGGTCTGTGACAGACTGGAGCACACATGCATATAGTGCCAAGTTTTTTTTTAACTATATGGAGCTACATTCAACAGTGGCAAACATTCCAATAATTATACTGTGTAAACTGTTAGCATTTTCTTAACAGGCTATTTATTCTAGAACAACAATTACCCATCTTAGCACTGCAGTGGAGGACTGGCAATACATTACATTCCATAACCCCTTAGTCCATTCACAGAACCCTTGTGCCCATGGGATTTTCTGATACAAGATATAGGCAAGCATTACGTACAGGACTTGTGTCCTATGTGTTCCATAGTTTTCATGTGTGAGGGACATCCAAGGTACCTATCCTATTTTACATTTTATAAATAAATAGAGTGCTGTATAATACAGGCAGTGTTGTATTCACAGGAGGGTGCAGCTCGCTGCTACTACGAGAGTGAAAACCTGAACCCTGTGGCATGGCCTACATGGTAGGGTGCAATGTACTAAAACATAGCCTTTTGGACTACCTCCTGGAAACAAATCTTAACTCAACAAATCAGGAAAAAATGAAGCTTAAAGGGCAAGGAAAGGCAAAATGAAATCTATCTCCAATATACTTTAATTTAAAAATGTGTATGGTTTTTATAAGAAACCTGACTGTATGCAGTGAAATTCTTCCTTTATTTAGTGCTGTGGATAGGAATTTGCAGACGGTCCCTAATTTCTGGCAGGGAAACAATCATATTTATAAACAGCCGAGGGAGCCCCTGTCTTACTTTCCAACCGTGCATTTATCATTTATGACGATCCCTAAGAATCCCAGACCACACTGAGCATGTGCATGTAGTCTAGTCTTGCAAAGATGTATAAAAAAAAAGTTGACAGCCCCCTGTGGCCAACTTTGAAAGCATAAATTATTTGTTTGATTAGGCTTGTGGTGCAATAAGTTCATGTTTATGTTTAGTATACAAAATGCAGCATTTCTAGCCTTATTCTATTTTAGACTTTCCTTGCACTTTAAAGCAAAAGCATACTGCAGACCCACATAAGTCCAACATAAAAAATGATTATATCCATAAAACCATTCTACATTGTAGATGTTACAAACTCCATTTTAATAAGGGTCATTACATGAGACCAAATTATATAATTTTACCTACCTATATGCTAAATATTGTTAATTTTTCATTTTGGCGGGTATAAGCCTACTTGTTACATAAATTCTGCCAGTGATCAGTATGTGCAGTACAGGTATGGGATCAGCTATCCGGAACCCTTTATCCAGAAACCTCCGAATTAAGGAAAGGCGATCTCCCATAGACTCAATTATAGACTTCCTTTATAGACTTCCTTTTTCGCTGTAATAATAAAACAGTACCTTGTACCTGGGCCAAACTAAGTTATAATTAATCCTTATAGTATGCAAAACCAGCTTAAGGTATGAAAGGCCAAATAAGGGAAAGATCCCTTATCAAGTCCTGAGCATTCTGTGTAACAGGTCCCATACCTGTACCATTACCAGCTGGAGACCTGCGGACCCACAACGTGGACAAAGTACTACTTTAAGTAGACAGTCCGCACTACTCTATCATATGAATGTACCCGTGGAACTGTCCAATTCACATGCACTTATATTAATAGATACATGTTCTAGATGGGTAACAGGTGCTGTGCAGTGCTAGTTTGTTTAGATACTCTGAAACAGTTGTTTACGTTGTAATGGTGATGTTTAGCTCAAAGAAAGAGCCTATAAAAGCTATGCAAATATTTGGGGAACATCCCAGAGAAGGAAAGCAAAAGCTTGAGCTTTAGGGGTGAGCAAATGCAGTCTAGATCAGTTCCAGTCAGCTGAATAGCAGGGGCTTCTCCTCCATTTAAAACCAGGATATTTCCTCTATATTAAATACAGCTTCCAGCACAAAACCCTAACAGCTGCTCTGTCTATGCCTTATACACTACGGCTGTCTGCTATTACAATTAACAAGTCACAAAGACCCAGTTTGGCTGACAGAACTCTTTGTTTGTGAGAGTGGAAGGAAGAACACCACAGGAAGCAGTTTATGAATGCAACCAAGCAAGACTTTTTATTATATAGCACCAATGGACTTCTACCAGAATTCTGATATCTTCAGTAATTCAACTTACAAAAACATTACATATTTAAGCTATTCACTGCCTCAGGGCATGATACTTTACTTAGTTTAACAATACTACAAATGTAGACACACATCTTGTTTGTATTGGTGGGCGTCAGGGAGTTGTTATCCTGTTACCTTCCCATTGTTCTGTTGATGGGCTGCTGAGAGGGAAAGAGAGGAGGGTAATGTCACTCCAACTTGCAGCGCAGCAGTACAGCGTGACTGAAGTTTATCAGAGCACAATTTAGTTACATGGCTGAGGGCACCATAACAACATATCAAACTCCAAGTCAGATTTCAAAATTAAGCATAAAAATAAATATCTGTATGACCTTTTGAAAAATGGTTTTCTATGCAGGATTCTAAAAAAAGAGGAACACTACTAATCGAGGCATTTGTTAAAAAAAAAAAAATGTTTTCCCATGACAGAATCCCTTTAATACGTGAATGGGAACAACTATATTATGTGCCTTAAGTTAGTTACACTCACACATACTACATGTACAACATACTCATGCCATTTGTGGCCAATGGAGAAGCAGTTTGGTCGTAGCCTTAGAAATATCCTCATTCAACAAGGTTTGTTGTAGTTACCCTTGTATGTATTAATGCAGACAAAGGTATCTTCGGGTGGTGTCACTCCATTTGTTACTAATCTACAATTCCCACTATCCTACAACCACTGTCTGTCATTGAGTTGCGGCAACTAGTTCAGCAGGGTCTGGTAAGCCGCATTTGAAAAACATGGGTCCACGGGAAAATAAACTAAACGGTGCAGAGTTTTTGCAGCACCAGTGTCCTGGGTTTTAATTTTTTAAAGTTGTTTTTATTGTTTCACTTTTACTATTGAACAATAGCAAATTTACAAAACAGTATACGACCATTCAAACATCAATGCCAGGGTTTCGATCAGTGCAATGCTATAGAATCAAGTTGTTTTGTACATCAGCTGAGAAAGATGCCTGCAGTGGTGTTTGAAAGTTTGTGAAAATGTGTAAAATTTTCTACATTTTTATATGAAAGTGGCCTAAAACATCATCTGATTTTCAAACAAAGCCTGATCACACATACAACACATTTTAGGACTTGATTTGATCAGATGATGTTTTAGGTCCCATTCATATAAAAATATAGAACAATTTTGAAGGGTACCCAAACTTTCACGCACCACTGTATTTACATTGTTCAGTCATATGTCATCTAACAGCAGAGTTTTATTATTTTACCCTACCAATATTAAGTACTGTAGTTTCCGTGGGGTTGGGGGAAGTGGAAGAAGTCTATCTCACTTTGAGGTAACAGTGAGGGGTAATGTTCCGTTAAGCTTAGGGGTCATTGCAAGTTATCAAGAAAAAAATTTGGTTTGCCTGTAATATAAACTGTTGATAGAAGGCCGATTATTAAATTCTGATGCTAATTGTACTGGTTTCTGTGCTGCCATGTAGTAAATATCTGTATTCATTAATAATCAGATTTAAACTGTGATATTTATATTTATTTTCTATGTGTGCTGTATATTGTGAGTGGGTCCCTAAGCTCAGTAAGTGACAGCAGCACAGAGCATGTGCAGAGAATCAGCAGAAAAGAAGATGGGGAGCTACTGGGGCATCTTTGGAGACACAAATCTTTACTGCTAAATGGCTTTTGTTGCCTTGGGTCTGTACAGAAGCACAAAACATAATGCACAATATTTCTAGTCTACTTCTGTAGTTTAACTTTCCTTGTCCTTTAAGACAGGCAGGTTTAAAGATTCAGTGGAGGTGAGGACTGCATCAGACAACCTGTAACCTCATTGTTATGATGACAACACAATATATATCAACCCCCTCAAGGAGGGCATATTTGGGACAGAACCGCTCAACTGTTGATCTTACCAAACGACCCATTCTTTCCATATATATATAGCCAGCTTACAACAGTTCTGAGAATGGAGAGTGCTCAATTTGAAAATATTCACAGTTTAGTGTATGTTTTGTTGCCCTTTAACCAAAGAGTACATAATGGTGGACAAAATACCAGATCAGTGTGGTACTTGACAATCAGATGAGGACCTTCACTGTTTAATCATCTCCCAAATCTGAATTGTGTATGCATGTCCTACGGTCTCTGCCATGGTTTAGTAGAACATAGCATATGCAAATAAATACAGTATTAATTACATATTTCCAGGGGTTGACTACTACTCAGATCAACTAGTAAGCTGACCTAAGTGTACAACATGGTTATAGCCATTCTTTATCTGGCAGCCAAGGGTAAACTTTACATATGGTATACAAGCCACACCCAACACACACACACTTTTGGGAAAAGGATCAGAAGTGTAAATTCCATGTTTCCTACAGACACACACACGCACACGCACACCCCTGGCTTCGAACAGCTTTATGATATTTGGTTAAATAAATGCTTACCTTTGGTGGTTTTCTGATGATACATGTTGATAGAAGATATAGGATGAGCACCAATCATTTGTGAGGATTGCATTAAGTTATCAGGAAGGTAACAGAGGAGGAGAAAGAAAAATAAAACAATTGTGAATGGCTGGTTCCCAGACAAGGCTAAAACACAAGCTTTCTACAAAGATAAGTTACTGCTGTACCTTTAAGCACTGCATTTACAGATACAATGACTTATCGTTACATCTGCAGGCACTATTTTGATGTAATGTACTCATGAGGGTTAACAGGCTCCTAAAGAAAAGGACCATAGTGTGTATGCATAAGCCCCAGTGGGGCAGGGATGGAGGATGTGAATTATTTACTTCTATAAAACATCAATAATGAGAATTGCCAAGTTCTACACAAAACATTTCTCCTAAGTATCTATGTAAGAGAAGTCTTCTTTTTTCCACCCTTAGCAATAAACAGATCAGTCTTAAAGTGGACCCAGACACAAACATCTGTATAATAAAAGTACTTTTCAAATTAAACATGAAATCCAATTTCAAATTTTTATTTAAGCATTCATAGCTGTTTTAAGCTCATTTAAAAATCTCAGCTGTCAATCAAATATTGTCTGCCACTCCTCTATGCCTTAAGCTCCTCATAGACGCAACGATCTTTCCCTGCCGAACGACCGATCTTAGGGATCTTATCGTGCGGTTAGTGGGATACAAACGATCATTCATCTTACGATTTTTCGTCCGACATTGGTCTGAAGATTGATGGGCCAGGTTAGAAAATCTTTATCGGTCCCCATGCAATCTACCTATGTTTGCAGGGCCAAGCAGGCTGCGATCCTTCAGTTTTGCTGGCAATATCACCTGAAATGGTCTTTGTAGTTGATGGACACATCAGGCATTAGACGATCGTTTTGAGACAATCGTGGTCTCACGATAACAATTGGATCTTACAAATATCTTTACGTCTATGGCCAGCTTTAGGCATAGAGGTGGGGCAGATAATTACTTTCACTTTCCATTCAGCACTTCCTAGGTGTCACTGCTCCCCACATATTCCCCCAGTTCTCTTAACCATTTAATTGTGTAGCCAGGACATGGGGATAGACATTGGGTCCCCCATTCTGGTGCACAAACAGGATTCTGAGATGATGCAAGGCTTGCCTTAATAACAGTGTCCACAAAATGGCTCCTGCCTGCTTGCTATAATTATGAATTCCCAGACTGAAGAAAACAAGATTAAAATAATGTATAATTAATGTTCAGTTTGCTTGACTAATGTGATAAAATATGATTTTGAATATTTTTTTGGGGTGACGGATCCACTTTAAAGGAGAACTATACCTTCATTTTATACATTGTTCACACATAACATATTAGGGTGTGGGAGGGTTTGACAAGCAAGAGTGCCAATGCAACGCGTGATGTGAACAGAAGCAGCTCTCTCAGCTTGCAAGAACAAGGTATAGAAAAGAAAAGTGAGGTACATGCCTAGTGCCCCCCTTCTGTTGTGCCCTGGAATGGATCCGCTTCTCCCAGCCTGCAAAAAACACAGGCTGAGAGCAGTGTACCTAACACTCTGTGTGCCCTGGTGCTAAGGGTCCTGATAGAGGAGGGGGTTAGTTGCTCCACCATTCATCTCCTCTAGCATGGACAACTAAAGTCTTCTAAATACTTTCCCACCTGCAAGTGAATTTCTGGTGTGAAAAGATACTAATCGCTTTGGCATGGAAGGCATATTTTCCATCCCCCGTGTTAGCATGTCATTGCCTTAGAAATGGAAATACAAAGACATAACAGAGAATGTAATAAACAAATGCTACACATAAAATCGGTAGTTAATTAAATGTTTTTATTGTTTTGTAAATATTTTATTATATATGAGCAACATATAAATGCAGAACCAAAACACATGCAAATGGTTTGATTCCTTTATGTGGGAATGCTTTATCCATCATCCCCTTCCCCAATGACTTTTAATTCCCAAGTTTAGTTTATTTTTTACTTTTTTTTTTGAGCCAAGGCACATCTGACTTTGCTTAGCACTTCATGACAAGGAGTACACATTACCAGATCAAAGGTGCAACAGGCCAAATTCAGAGAAACAAAGTGTAAACTATTAATGCAATCTCATGCTTAAAGTCAGATTATGGAATTTTTTTTTCATTATTCCAATACTCATTTGTAAAGAATATGGACTGATGAAATGTTAGGTTCTTTGTTTATAATGCCTTTTAGATCAATGTCTGGATGCCTTGATAAAGCTACTTAGCGAAACGTAGGTCGGCGTTTCTCCTTCTCCTCGCTTTTTAATTAATTATTTTCCCTAGACGGTTTCTTATATACAAACTTTTTAATCCTTTTAATCCTATTTATTCTTATCTATTTTCACATTACAAGACGTGGGGGATTTGTGGTTTTTTTGAGGTTAGCTTCCTTCGAATTATGGCAAGGTAAATTACGAGACCACAGTCCCCCAAGCTCTGCCTTCTCCTCTTGTGGTAGTCCCAGGGCCTAGATAGCCTAAATTGAGACAGAAGCAATTGGGACGGAAGCAATTGGGTGGGTTTTTGTATTGGATCGTTTATTTTGATTTGACCTTAAGGGCACTGCCCCGGAACCCCCACCACGGTGTCCAAAGGGGTCTTATCCCCCAATTAATTCGATAAGTAAAGGTTTATTTAATTTTTATTTGATTTTTTTTATTCACTTTTTTAGATACATGAATTTCACATTAATTAAGTAGACCAAGTAATTGTGGTATTAATTAAAAAATGTTATTAATGAATTATAGCACATAGCACTTTGGCTTAAAGCAAGTTTTAGCATCAATCAAGTAGACCAAGCGATTGTGGCAATTCTTTAAATATCAAAGCACATTGCACTTTATTATATAATAAGTCATTAATTTGACTTTGATAAGTCACTTGTAGCACATGGCACTTTATGTATGTAACTAATTGGGGTAGGTTCCAAGGTCATCTTCAATGGTAATTCTAGTACTGTGATAATGTTTATCGATACAATCCATATAACGATCCGGGGTGTTTGTATTATTCGAGATAGAACGGGGTGTTTCTTCTTTGATTGCAATAAATATTTATACACGTTACTGTACCTCGTTCGATACTCGATTGGATAAAATACTGTGTAGTATACACAAGTTACGCGATAATGATAATAGCAATCATTCTAACCATCATTTACACTTCTATCTTGCTGCAAAGTCAATATCAGGTTAGGTGTAGGAAGGCTTTATAACGCCTTTTGTAGAGTGAAGGCAGTTTACGATTAAAGAGAAATGAGGATGCTGCAATTTTCTTTTTCTAAGTGAAAACAGAAAACATATTGTGTGGTTAGTGAAAATTGTTTGTTTGGCTAGCAACTCTTTTCTTTTACCAAGTGATTTAAAAGCATGTCATTGAGCAGCATGTTAGTACTTCAGAGTTAGTTAGTTTTGCTTTAAAGGCAAGCCTTTATTTTGCAAACACAGCTTCAACATGATTAGAGGAATCTTCCCCCACCCAAGTATCTGGGATTGATCCAAAATATGCTTCATTACGAGCACCGTCAAGCTGCAAGACTCCCTGAACTCTGCAGAATATGCCTTGCTCTGACACAAAATGCTCTTTTATGATATTTCAATTTCAATTCAGTACAGAGAAAAGAGATTAGCTTGTTTCATCTATATATTGTTATATCATTAACTGATTTTATATTAACATTCATCCTGCTCTCCTTTCAAGAGTCTGTTTTGCCTAGTTTAAAAAAAAAATTAGTCACCCAGCGACAAATAGCCTCTTCTTCGGGTGACGGATATCCCCTAAATGCCTTCCCGTCGGCTAGAATGTAAATCTCTGGCGGGAAGGCATTTAGGACAGATTAGTAGCCCAGCAGAGACGACTAATCTCCCCACGAGGGTGGATTGCTGACTCAAATCGTTCTAAATTGATACATTTAGTTGATACATTTATCTTTGGCCCAGCTGAGCAGAATCCCTGAGCTTCATTAAAAGCTGCTGTTAGAATTGCTACAATAGTTGCTAATACTCCACCTTCTGTTGAGAAATGTATCAACTAATGTAGTTAAATGAATCAAATTGTAACAGTTCAGAATTTGCATCACTGAGCTGCCAGCCTGAAACGCTAGAGACAGGAACATTAAAAATTAGACTTCAATTTTGAAAAAACATTAAAAAACAAATCTGAAAACAACTCAACTGAAAAAAAAGTGTTTGGAAGGTGAACACCCCCTTTAAAGGGAAACGGTCAGAGGAAAACTTGTTTTTTCTTTTAAACGCATCAGTTAATAGTGCTGCTCCAGTAGACTTCTGCACTGAAATTCATTTTAATGCAAAAATTATGTCAACAGACTCCAATGGGTGGGCTAAATTGTTGCATGCCAATATTCATTTTTGTTCCAATACTTTTTATAATGCACATAGTTTCTGAGTTCTTACATGGGATGTTCACCTTTTGCACACCAACGAAAGTGTTGGAACTTTTTCCAAATATAATAGTGAAGTAGTACCAAACACATTTTTTTTTGTGTCTGAAGAAGATGAATTTCGGATTGATGTCTTTTTGATTGTCCTGTTTTTCCACAGTAAAAACAGTTTGACTACTCCTGATTAGAGAGGCCCTAATCTTGAAACACATGCTTTCAGCTATTATTCCCCATTGGAAGAAGATTTGACGGTTTTGGCTATGTTTGTTTAGCATGCTAAAAACATTGGGTAAAACACCCTATTTCTTCAATTGTCACTGCTGATCCTCCATCAGGTAAAACCTCCAGATATTGTCATTGCCACTTACTTTATTGGCAAATGTCTGTCCTACTAATAATAAAGATTATTTCAGCCCAAAATCTCATGCGCACAAAGAAAGGGAGTTCTCATTAATCAAATGACAGGGATTGTTGCCTACAGAAAAATATGAGCTAACTGTGGGTGACAAATCTCCAAGAAATGCCTTTACCTTTCATGTTTTTCAGGGACCAGAAAATATATATGCAAAATACAAAAAAATGTAAAATGAGGGAATTGTATTATGCATTATAAATTGGCTGGACCACAGAAAAACAAGTAAAACAATTAAAATCAGGGTAAGTAAAATTGAGGTTTCACTGTATTTGACTCACATGTAAAACACTTTACATGTGACGATCTGGCTTTATCACTGAAAAATGCAGAAGAAGGCTTTTTTCTCTAAATAGATTACAGAATGTGTTTACAAGCACAGAGTCAAATATAAGCGAAGGGAAACGCATATTCTGGGAAATTTGAGCATAAATGCACGTCAAGAAACAGTCCCTACGCTTGAATCTGCTGTCCCTTGTGTATGCACCCCAAAGCATTGTGTCAGCCTGGGTGCAGACACAGAGAGTGGATTTCAGCTAGGGATGTACTGAATCCAGGATTCAATTCGGGATTCGGCCTTTTTTCAGCCGAATCCTTCTTCCCGGCCGAACCGAATCCTAAATTAGGGACGGGGAGGGAAATCACAAAACAAAGAAGTAAAAATTTTTCCACTTCCCACGCCTTATTTGCATATGCAAATTAGGAGTCGGTTCAGTATGCAGCCGAATCTTTTGCAGAGGATTCAGGGGTGCAGCCGAATCCAAAATAGTGGATTCGGTGCATCCCTAATTTCAGGGCTGAAGCACAAGTATTGATTTTCACACTGAAATTTGCTCCTTGACTCCACAACCTGTAAAGTAATGATTGGTACTCTAGAAAAGGACAACAGAAAAATTAGATTACACAACTAGAAAAAAAATGGTATCAATAAAAAAAGTTAAATTTTCAAAAAAGTGCAGCCAACATTTTTTTCTCAACCAGCACCACAGAGATGTATTAACGGTCTAACTGGGCAAGACATATAGGTATGCAGCTTCCAACCATTCCCAGGGCAGCAGAACAAAGCACGGACTGTTATTGAGCCCTTTCTAAAGCAGACAGCTGAATTACAGCTTTATGATTTGTGTTCCAGATCTATCTCCATCACATACTGACTAAATATATCTGGCAGCTCAGAGCTGATTTGTATTTCTATACATATAATTAATAGAAGTAGGTTATTTTTAAACAGCAATTACACTTCATTACTTTAGTGGAACGCAGGCAGCTTAAAAGCTTCTGACAACTGTCTGTGTTATTATAATTATCAATTATTTACAAAAGGTCCCAAGGTACCCCTTAGCATTTTACGAAGCATAGGATGAATTTATATAATACAAGTAAGGATACAAAGAATCTATAAGAGCCGTGTAGAAGCTACAATTCCTGGTTACAGCTGGTTCATAGAACACAGTAACCTACACAAAGTGAACTTTCATTCAACGCGTTCCGTTGCTCCATCTTAATCCGATTAGTCTTGTCCTCAGCAAGGGGTTTCTGCTAGAATGCACTACACTTGGCATGTCATGGTCAACTCAGAGAAGGTGAAAAACCAGCATTCAAAAGAAGTCAATTCATGTCCCTAACGAGATTCTGGGCAAGACGTTAGCTGAATATGGTGTGGCTTGTTTTCACATAAAATGGCAGCATCAGGATTACAGCTCGTAACAATGTAAGGTTCATCTATTATAAAAAGTTTAACATAGCAAGCTTGCCAAGTTTATTTTATCTCCATGACCCACCCTGTTTTGCAGGAAGCCGAGTAAAATTTTAAAAATATTCCTTTGAATCCTAATGATGGTGGTAGCGTCTAGGAAATAAACAGGGTATATGTCCATGACCTCTTCCCTGGGTCTTCATGCCTTCACAAGAAACGTTCACATACATCACTTAGACGCCACTAAAGCATTTGTTTAATGCAGGATTATAGACGGATAGGGAAGCTGCCTAATCACTATATTCAATGAGCATGAACAAACCGTGTGGAAAGGCACTGCGCAGCTGGCATATTAAACGGAAAATTACTCTTTAAAAGAAGGCTCTTTTCCATTTATTTTCTCTGATCTTAACCAACTAGTGTTTGTGTATACGGAAAATGTCACACTAAAGGTTTAGCATTATGGCAGCTCCATTACCTACGTATAGATGGCAATATCCATTGAAGAAATTTGACTACTTTGCACTACTGTGTGATCTATATATTAAAAACCAAACGAGTTACAGTAGCAAATTTCAACAATTTTCAAGGGATGATGTTATAGAATGGACAATTCTAAGCAGCTTTTCCATTGGTCTCCATTATTTATTGTTTTTAATGATTTGCCTTTTTCTTCTTGCTATTTCCAGCTTTCAAATGGAGGTCACTGACCCCATTAGTTATTGCTACTTCTTATCAATTGCATATTATCTCAAGAATATTACCCTCTATATCATATTAAAAGCTAACTTAAATTTCAACAACTCCATTAAAACACTTATATCACCCTGTTCAGTATTGTGCCTTGACTTGGGAATTCCAGTGGATACATATTAAATGTATGTGTTAAGATAAACAGCAATAAGTGTGCACTTACTTTGCACTAATTACTCAAGGTTTCTACTGGAAATAGAGGCACAATATCTCTAAACTATTATTGTGCTTAGTTGCCCTAATAAAAAAATCAAGTTAAATGAATGCAGTCTATACTGAATAAATTTTTCTAAGGCTTACTTGATACAATGTGGTTACCAAACTTTGTAGTAGACTAAAGATATCTTAATAACCAAAACATGTATTGAAAGGGGAAATCCATCTTCCAAACCAAAATTTGATAAAGAGGCCCACATAACACAGAAAGCCCTAATATAACAATCACAGTTACCAGTTTCTTCAAAAAAGTATGAATAAACACCATTTTCTATACTGAAATCCAGTTTTTTTAACAGAACTTCCCTACCGTCTACAGCATGCAGGTACTACATAACCCACAATGCTTTTCGCTGTGATGTTCCATTCCTTATTGAAATCAGGTGTGTAGGGAATTGTGGGGTTTGGAGGATGCAGGCTATGGGCAACTGGCTGCTGATACAAAGTAATAGTAGTCAGGCAGCTCATCAAAGTAGTCAGGCAGAACAGCATGCTTATGGAACTGTTCCAAACCATTAAATATCATGAAAAGTATGCATATTTTTAATTGATATACAGTTAGGTCCATAAATATTTGGACAGACAACTTTTTTTCTAATTTTGGGTCTGTACATTACCCCAATGGATTTTAAATGAAACAACTCAGATGCAGTTGAACTGCAGACTTTCAGCTTTATTTCAGTGGTTTGAACAAAAAGATTGCATAAAAATGTGAGGAACTAAAGCTGGCCATAGACGTAACAATTACGATCTTTCTCTGAAAAGATCTTTCCAAGAAAGATTGTTCGTTTCAACACACACGTGTAGAGCTGAATCGTCAAATATACAGGTAGAAACAATAGAATTCTACTTGTATCTGACGATTCAGCACTAACAATGGCCGATGTTCAGGGTGCTTTCAAAGGCATCCGATCAAAATTTTCCGTCCAGCCCGATCAACCAGCCGACCGATATCTTAATCCTCTGACGATATCGGTCGGCTCATTTCCCACCATACACGCACCGAATATCGTACGAAAATTCGTTTCGTACAATATTATCTGTGCGTCTATGGCCACCTTAAAGCTTTTTTTGTTTTTAACTTAATTTCAGGGGCTCAAAATTAATTGGTCCAGGGGTTCTAAAGGTATTGGACAACTGACTAGGCGGCTATTTCATGGGCAGGTGTGGGCAATTTCTTTTTTATCAATGAAGCAGATAAAAGCCCTGGAGTTGATTTGCGGGTGGTGCTTGTATGTGGCCAAAGGATCTATCCATGCAGGTGAAACAAGCAATCCTTAAACTGCAGAAAACAGAAAAAACACATCTGAGAAATTGCTACAATATTAGGAATGGCAACAGTTTGGTACACCCTGAGAAAGAAAGCAAGCACTGGCAACACAAAAAGATCTGGACATCCACGGAAGACAACAGTGGTGGATGATCACAATCATTTCCATGGTGAAGAGAAACCCTTCACAATAGCCAAACAAGTGAACAACACTTTCCAGGAGGTAGATTTATCAATATCCAAGTCTACCATAAAGAGAAGACTGCATGAAAGTAAATACAGAGGGTGCACAGCAAGGTGCAAGCCACTCATAAGCATCAAGAATAGAAAGGCTAGATTTAACTTCTAAAAATCTAAAAAAACCAGCACAGTACCTGAAAAAAAATTTGACAGATGAAACCAAGATCAACCTCTACCAGAATGATGGCAAGAAAAAAGTATGGAGAAGGCGTGGAACTCATACCATGATCCAAAAGCATACCACATCATGATCATGACCCAAAGCATACCACATGTGTAAGCAGTGTGATTGCTTGGGTGTGCATGGCTGCCAGTGGCACTGGGACACTAGTGTTTATCCATGATGTGACACAGGACAGAAGCAGCCAAATTAATTCTGAGGTGTTCAGAGACATACGGTCTGCTCATATCCAGCTAAATGCAGTCAAATTGAGTGGGAGGTGTTTCAGAATACAGATGGACAATGACCCAAAACATACAGCCAAAGCAAACCAGGAGTTCATTAAAGCAAAGAAGTGGAATATTCTGGAATTGACAAGTCAGTCAACTGATCTGAACCCAACTGAGCATGCATTTAACTTGTTGAAAACTAAACGTGACAGAAAGGCCTACAAACAAACAGCAACTGAAAACCACTGCAATAAAGGCCTGGCAGAGCATTAAAAAGGAGGAATCCCAGAATCTGGTGATGTCCATGAGTTCAAGACTTCAGGCTGTCACTGCTAGCAAAGCGTTTTCAACCAGGTATTAGAAATGAACATTTTATTTTCAGTTTTTTCATTTGTCTCTGCTCTGTGCTGCTGTTACTTATTGAGCTTAGGGACCCACTCACAATATAAATTACACAAAGAATATAAGTGTCAGAATATAAGGCTGATAAGTAATTGAAACAGTAAAAATGGAATATAAATGTCACAATATAAGTATGATTAGTAATTAATACAGATAATTACTACATGGCAGCACACAAAGAAGTGCAATTCGAATCATAATTTAATAATCAGCCCTGTAGCATCATCTTATATTACAGGCCAACATAATTTTCTGATGGATAATTTGTGACAATCCCTAAACTTAGCTTCTCAACAGCTGCTCCAAGCCCACCGAGAATGTGTCGCAGACACTTTCCCCTTGTGACAAGTTTGATGTCCTGCATAATTACTGCTATTGAGAAGCTGAAACTTTAGGCTGGAGCAATAAGTTCAGTGTATTAAATGTCATTTTTAGCCATATTCATTTTTAGGGTTTAGTTCTCCTTTAAGGGATTCATTATAACAGGCATCTTCAGTGCACCTTACCTTTTAAGAACCATGCAGTGAACAATTGAAGCTACACATTTTGGTAAGCAGCAACACGTTACAGTGCTTTTATATTTCTATTATGAAGCAATGTTTCAGCAATGTCCCAGGTGCTCCTGGCCAAGTACTAGGGAAAAGTACATTTGTGTTTACTGTTTGACAGTTTGAGAAATGTACTCCCCCCCCCCCACCTTTCTTGTCCATGAGATTCAATGGAATGTCCATGCTTTTGTTGGACTCTGTTTTGTGATAACCCCTTTACGACTACATGGTAGCTGCTGCTATCAAACTCACGTGGAACTTACAAATCAGTCTTAAAAGTGTTTTATTGAGTACTAAAGAGGCTCAGATCTATAGCAAATACAAAGATAACACACAATCCTTATCTTATGTGCAGCCCATATCACCCTCTTAGGTGTGTGCACAGCAAACACTTCCTGCCTCAACATAAATACGGACAAATAAAAACTCATACTACAACAGTACTGAACAGATTGCTAGTCTGGGAAATCTGGCAAAAATAGCTATTATATACCGTATTAAAGTTCACATTGAGATTAACTTTTAATATGGAGTCTATCGAATGCTAGTTTAAATTATATTTTTTTTTGTAATTTTTGAAATGTTTACATTATATGTTTTTTTTCCCTTCAAATCTAAGGGTTATGGCATATGGGGCCATTTCTGTTAAGAATGCAGAATCACCATTTCTGATATACTGAGCATTTATAAATAGGACATGAGTGGAAGAGAGACCATTAAATATCAGTTTGTGGACAGCCAAAGGCCTATTTTATACTGTAGATTTTATTGTTGATTATAACCAGGGGAGGATGGCCTAAGCCATTCCCATTAAGGCAGCAGGCAACCTTCTTTGGCCAGGGGACTGGTATAGAGGCTAATTTTTTTTTTTCAAGGACAGGGGGAGGGGTGGTCAGCAGCAAATGCACATCCAATTTGGGCTCGCTGGTGTCCAATTCACTGAGCCGTGTTAATTGGTCGCTAGGCTCACAGCCCAGTTCAGGACTTTTTGCGGCCTGGCGGTTGGGGACTCCTGCATTGAAGACCTATCTGGAGAAAACCACATCCACGGACAGATGTGTTCATCTCTCAACGCAATTTGTTAACCAGCAGATTGACCCCATACCAGATATTGGCCAGGGAGCCGGATATTTTTGAGCCTGAATATTTATTCAGTACAGGTACGAACATATGCACAGGTATGTGATCCCTTATCCTGAAAACCCATTATCCAGAAATATCCAAATTACATAGAGTCCACTATAAGCAAATAATTCTATTTTTATAAATGATTTAAATTTTTTATTCCTTGCAATAATACAACAGTACCTTGTACTTAATGGTAACTAAGCCTCAATAATCCTATTGGGTTTATTAAATGTTATTTAGTAGACTTAAGGTATGGTGATACAAACAACACGTTTATTTGGAAACCCCAGTTCCCAAGTATTTGGAGTTATCCTGTCATATTTTTAACCCAACTGCAGTCTTAATAAGGACTGTTTGTTTGTTTTATTTTTTTTATAAAACAGCAGATTAGTGTTCCGTGACAAATGATTGGCTAGTTTTCTCATGTATAAGGGAAGGTCTAAATGAGGAGATTCGGGAAGATTGGTCGCCCCAGTGACAAATGGCCTCTTTTGGGCGACTAATCTCACTGAACCGCTTCCCCCTGTCTTGCGCCTGAAAATCGGCTGCGGCGATTTGTTTTCCGAAATCGCCTTTGTTGTCGTTTGGATGACTAATCCCCCCGAATCTCCTCGTGTAGACCTAGCCTAAAAGCTCACCATGAATTATCTTAGCTAAGTTGTGCTTAAATATTAAATATAGTGAGTAGCAGGTAGCACATTCACAAACATCAATTTCAAACAGAAGCAAGCTGTAAAAGGTAATTATGTTCACACTATGAATATCCAGAAGGAAAAAAGTGTTAATTCCTTACAAAAAAATGGCTAATTTCTAACAAAGGTCCTATGCAATTACACGGTCATCATCGCCTTCCTGATAAAGAGAATTTTAGACGTTTTTCTTTGAAGAGACGACTCTCCACAAACAGCTTTAAAAACATCCAAACCCAAAGGGGATGCACTGACTAGGATCCAAATCCATAGCAAAGAAACAATTTTTAGAAGTAATGAAAATTCACAAACCCTTAGATACAGATTTGAGGGTCTACCATGACTAACATTTACATCAATTTATCTACAACGTGTCAATAATTTCATCTTATTCCTTGAAAGTAATTTTAGATGCTATATGGCAGAATCAAACAAATACCATCCGTTAGAACTATATTCAAGCAAAAGGGAGGAAACGGAAAAGGCCAAGTGCCAACCTGCTAAACATTTCAACTGTCTTTGGCAGCAGAAGCTTGAAAACACTTGGCCCGCAACATGACTGCAATGTTAAATGCATACCAAGTAAAAAAAGAAGCTTTGGAATGTAGTATTAAGGAATGAGATCCATGGGAGGTTTTAAATCAGCTGATTGCAACATTACATATTACTGAAGTTTAAGTAAAAAAAAAAATGTCACAGTTGAAAGGTGAAGCATAAAACGGTGTCACTGTGCCACAGCCTGTAAAGCCCAGAGCATACTGGATTCTGACTGGAGTCATAGGTTGACAATGTTGATAATTCATGGGGTAGGACAAAAGCTCGACACCCATGGAATAACATTGTAGACCATTTATATTTTCAAGTTGAAGATGCCATTGTGCTGGAGACTTGCTATTTGAATCACTTAGGACCTTATCACAGAAAATAGAAAATATGTTCAACCAATGATACCATGAACATGTGTCAGGGTACTGGCCATTTGAGATTGTAATAGGGTCACAGACCTCAGAAGCCTGAAAACCAAGATGTATAGTTTAAGGGAACTAAGGACTTATGTTTTACTCACCATACTATAACTCACCCAGATCTCAACATTATTTGTGATAATACTATTCTTTGAGCTTTGAATGGAAATTGAGCAAGCGTGTGTACTTTTTTTTTTTTTGCAATGGACTGAAAAAGTCTGCTGAAATAAGATGTAAATGCCCCCCCCGTACACAGGCCGATAAAAGATGACAACACACCAAGTCGGCAGCTAATTGGCCAGTGTGTGGGGCCTTCCAACAGGCTTCCCCAATTGATATCTGGCTGAAAGTCATCAAGATGTCTATGGGGTAGGGTAAAAAATCCCATCGGCACATCTTTACTGCAATTAGGCCTCTGACTTTCCTAAACCAATGCCTAGTTACATCATAAAAACTAATAGTTTATAAAATAAGAGTCTACAATACAGTACTGTACTATTTACCCCATTAAATGAAAACTATATACCCTGAACAATGTAGGTCTCCCTAAAAAGATATTGCATGAAAAAACACATATGTAAAGCACTGCTTCATGTAAAGAAACCATTTTCATAATAATATACTTTTTTAGTAGCATGTGCCATTGGGTAATCATAAATAGAAAATAGCCATTTCAAAAAATAAGGACAGCCTCCTGGGATCGTATGATTCAACGGTGCCCATAAACATACTATAAACTATAACAAACTATAAAGTTAGGTCACATGAGCCAATTAAAAGACAGAGTTCTGTCTTTTGCTT
>CM044442.1:81397888-81410359 GCA_024363595.1 Xenopus borealis | reverse complement strand
ATATATATATATATATATATGAGTAAATAAACTCTTGTGCAGTTTTTCTTCTATTACTTGGACTAGCACGCAGGCTATTTTCATGACTTAAGGAGTGCGTTCCATTTCAGTATATATCTCTCCGAACTGCTCCCCTGCATTCCCGCTGGCTAAAATGAAAATTGCTGGTGTGATTTATAGAAGGGCGACTAATCTCCTTGAATCGCAGCGTGTCTCTGCCCTTATAGAGGTACTCAAGCAGTTCAAGTGTCTTGGGATCATCACAGTGAGTAGTGATGTCATTTTTGTCACATGACTCACTAAAAACAAATTGTGTATTATAATAAAGTACCCTTGTTGGAAAATATGCGGATATTAGAAGTACAACCTGCTTTCGGCCTTGTGCTTTTATATGGTCATGGAACTCCTCAGTGACTTATAATATCCTCATATTTTACAATAGGGGGTACTTTATTCACTATATAAATGATATATATGTGAGTGAATTACTTGGGGGGGCTATATATATCAAAAAAAAATTTAACTTGAATATACTCAAAATGTTACCATAGCTTGCTTATTCATTCAAAAATGTAAATCTAAGAAACCTGATGAAATAAAACCATAGAAAAACTTGAATGCATCAAGTTTGTATTCTACTTATTATTTTTAATGGGTCACCTATATTTTATCAGTGATGTGCGGGTCGAGTTTTTGTAGACCTGCACCCGCTTGCAACCAACTTCCCCATTCCATTTATAAACCTACACCAGCCCACCTTGTCGATGATGCCACAAAAGGGGAGCAGGGCAGGCACAAGTCTATAAAACAGGAAGCCAGCAGTCCAAGTCAGGCAGAAGAGCTCAACCCGAATCCACCCGTGACCCACAAGAGGAGCAGCAAGGTCGGGCACAACCCACCCGACCCATGGGTATCGGGCCAGCCAGCACATCACTATTACCTGACAACTTCCATTGCCTTCTACACAAAAACTTGCAAGCTTTTAGATGTCAAAGTTATGCATTCAAGTTTTTCAAATTCTCTGGAAAAATAGCGAGTTCTGGAAACTTTAATTTGAATTTGTGAGTTTCAGAGATCTTTCTCTGCCGAACGACCGATCTTATGCTGGCCATAATCCGGCAGATAAAGACCGATAGACCGATTTGACATCTTATCTGCCTGTGTATGGGGGCTTCCAACAGGTCTTCTCGATTGATATCTGGACACGATATCAATTGGGAAGGTTGGATTTTCTTCCGACCGACCAGTCGGAAGTCCTTTACGCTCATCGTAATCCAATCGTACGGCCATAGGGCAAAACGCTCGGATTACCCCGATATAGCCCTGGCAGTTAGTGGCATAGCGGGGAAAGAACCGCTCGTTTGGCTACATCGGCAAACGATCGGTTCTTTCCCCGCTATGCCACTAACTGCCAGGGCGATCTTTGCATCTATGGCCAGCTTTAGTGAAGTCCAATCAATCTAAAATTATCGTGCGGTTAGTGGGATTCGAACTATCGTACATCTTACCATTTTTCATCCGACATCGGTCTGAAAATTGATTGGCCAGGTTATAAAATCTTTATCGGTCCCCATGCAATCTACCTATGTTTGCAGGGCCAAGCAGGCTGCAATCCTTCAGTTTTGCTGGCAATATCGCCTGAAATTGTCTTTTTAGTTGATGGACACATCGTACATTTAAACGATCGTTTCGAGAAAATCGTGGTCTCACGATAACCATTGGATCTTTTAAAAATCTTTATGTCTTTGGCCAGCTTAAGTCTTGTATCCAATGTAAGGAATCAGACACATGCATGTTTGAACTGCCTTGCCCTGCCTTACCGCCGCCGGATTACATTCTAACCAGCGGGAAAGCAGGGAAAGGCAGTTTGAGGTGATTAGTCGCCGGCAACTAAATCTCCCCAATTCTGAGCGTGTCTCTGCCCTAAAGCACATAGGATACCCCTGGCAGTACATTTACAAAGAAAAAAAAAAAGGTACACACATTTCTGTGCATTTTTATTTCTATTTAATCCCAGATTTAAAATAGCATGGAAAGGACTTCAAAGTGCAAGCCACCTGTGTGCATTGAGGAACTAATGCAAAATTGTGTATCGTGTTCATTTTCTCTCTTAAAACATCAAAAATGACAATGAAGGTTGACAGGGAACCCTTAAGGGACACTTGCGTCAGTGACATCGTGACCTAAATAATGGGGCAAGTTAAAGGTGCAAAGCAAAATCCCACGGGGATGGATCAGAATATGTTACTATGATACTAGTGATTAATCACAGCAAAATATACAGGGAATTTATAGCATAAGTTACAGCTAACTGTGTGAAACAGTTTATAAAGAAGCATTACCAACACTCTGCATAGATAACATTTTGTAATTGCTCCTCCTATGGCCAGCAACACATTGCTTTATAAGCAACTTACAAGACTTTTAAAGGAAAAGTATAGTGTAAAAATAAAAACTGGGTAAATAGATAGACATCCACTCATAAGCTAACATAACAGAACAAAACTTCCTGCTTTTCAGCTCTCTAACTCTGAGTTAGTCAGTGACTCTATGGTGGGCCACATGGGACATAAATGTTCAGTGAGTTTGCAAGGATCCTTAGCATTCAGCTCAGATTAAAAAGCAAGAGTTATGGCCCACGTGGACCCCCCTCAAGTCACTGATTGGTTACTGCTTGGTCACCCGGGTAACCAGTCAGTGGAAACCAAGGGGTAAATTCACTTAAGCGCGAAGCGTCTAACGATAGCGCAAATTCGCCAGCGTGACGTCAATTCGCAACTTCACAAATTTACGAACACTGACTCTGGCGAATTTTCGCTAGCGAAGTAGATTGACTAGTGCAACTTCGCACCCTTACGCCAGGCGAAGTTGTGCACTGACGAAGGATCGTAATTACGCAAATTCACTAAGATTTACAGTTTTACCATTCTAGGGTGAAAAAAAAAAGCGATTTTTTTTTTTTGGGGGGGGGGGGTTACCCTCCTTCCCCCCTATATTTCCTAACATATGGCAACACAACTATACAGGGGGCACATGCAGGGCAATAGGACAACTTTATTTATTTATTATTTATTTAATTTATTAAAGGTTTCCTGGGCTTGTGTAGTGTAATGTAGTGGCTGTAACACATACTTCTATTATATGCTTGTGTTCACGCCGTAAGCAAATTAGGCATCGCTAGCGTAAATGCGCTTTGCCTGGCGAACTAACGGTAGCGCTACTTTGCTAACGTTCGCCAACCTTAGTGTAACTTCGCACTTCAGTGAATTTGCGTAGTGCTGGCAACGCTAGAGAATTTTCGCTGCTTAGTGAATTTCCCCCACCCCCCCAAGAGAGTTCAAAAGCAGGAAGAAGTGTTCTGGTTATTATGCTAGACATCCAGTCACTCCAGTCTATATACATTACATTTGTGGCTAACCAACTACTGTATATGAGAAACATTTTTTATTTTGCACAGCCTATTTACCCAGTTTTTATTTTTTATACTGAACAATACCTTTAAGGGTCTTACACAATGGCATTTCAGGATGGCTTAAATACACTGGCATTTTAATGTGTTTCACCTCATAGGAGCACAGGAGTTAACATGGGTGTAGGTTGTACTGATGGGGCTGTCTGTACTAACCAACCGATCACAGATAAAGCGCAACATGCTAGGTCTCACCTGCATTTGGCAAACTATATATGTTGGCAACGTAATTTAGAGACTGCTTGTACAAATTATTATAGTGCTCACATAGATGGGCAACTTCCACTATATGGACTCATAAAAGCATTTACATGAACAAATTTATTTGTGTGGAATAAGAGCATTCAACACTCTTAATTTGAAAGGAATAAGCATGCAACATTGTTTCTATGAAGGAACAAGAGTGTGCAACATTGTTTCTATGAAGGAACAAGAGTGTGCAACATTGTTTCTAAGCAATTTTGGTGTTAGAAGATAGTTATAAAGATACAGATTCTCTTACTTGACATTAGGAAGTACAATGTGGAAATGTACCATGCAGTGCCAATTTATTAGAGATGTCCATTCAAGTGAGCTATGTTCAGCTCTGCTACCATTTAATTCATAAAGAAACCAGCTGGTACAAAAGGGGGGTGGGGTTAGAATAGGTGCAGCCATGTATATAATTAGTAACACCAAAGCTTTCCCCTAGAATGCATTAGTTTAAAAAACGAATATAAAATAGAGCAGAAAAAAGTGTCATGCAAACCAGTTATCTTTAAAGAGGCACAAACAGGGACAATTGGCCTGCAAGAGTTGTAGACAGGAAAGCCAACATTACGGTTCTATAAACCTTTAATGGTGTTATAACTCAAACCCACAGGTGATCAGGCTACCCAGGCTCTAATCTAAATGACCCTGGAAATTTGTTGAACATGCTCCAATTTATACATTCTAACAAATTTCCACTGTGACAGTCTCCCCTTGAATTACACTGACACAAATTACTGTATATTACAGAGTTTGGCACAATACCAGACTGAAAACAGTCCCACTGCTAGATTTTCTTGTGCACACTGAAACTTAGCATTTCTCTTAAAGGAAAACTATACCCCCTGAACAATGCAGGTCTCTGTAAAAAGACTTTGCATAAAACAACTCGTATGTAAAACCCTGCTTCGTGCAAATTAACCATTTTCTCTAATAATATACTTTTTCAGTAGCATGTGCCACTGGGTAATCATAAATAGAAAATAACCATTTAAAAAAAATAAGGACAGCCTCCTAGGATCGTATGATTTAACAGTGCACACAAACATATCAAAGAAACTATAAAGTGAGGTCACATGAGCCAGAGTTGTGTCTTTTACTTCCACGCTTCTTCCTGTTAGAGTTGAAATATTTCTGGTCAAGTGATCTCTGAGGCAGCACACAGACTATCACTAAATGGTGGTTCAAGGCAAGAGATGTAAAAGGGCAATATTTACTTAAATATATATTCCAGTTTGGTAAGAGTCTTTAATATACCACTTGATTTGATATAAACTATCTGTTGCTCAAGTATTCATTTTGGGGGTATAGTTTTCCTTTAATAAAATGATGTAATGATATAGCTGAGCCAGCTGAATCCCATCATGTCAGCATGAGCATGGACAAGACATAGCAGATGGTGCTCCCTCCATATTGAACCACAAAAATTCTCAATGCCATTATTGGGTGTCACATTTCAGAAGGTCTCGGGTTCTCCACTTGTAAATAAAACATGGACAAAAAGTTTTAAAACAAAACACAATAACATAATAGCAAGTAGAATTTTTGTGGATGCATTGTTCAAACATAATTGTTAAAAATAATCTGCCCATAGTACTGGCACTCACAGATTTGCATAAAGAGACAAAAAAGGTCTAAACTGTGAAAAAAAAACAAAAAGGTGTATTAATTTCCTCCTTGAGAATGGTTCCAGTGTGGAAGCAAAACATTGTCTTAATACATAGTGGATAACAGATAACATTATGTTGCTTTTATTACTTTAAAACACATTTTTAGGATGTTACCGTTCCTTTTAGTAATATGTTATAACCCAATCACAACAGTCACACAAATCATGATGAACCAAAATACAAGCTTACTGCAGACCGGCCAGGATCATTAACAAAGAGGATAAAAGCTAGATAGATAGATAAGATAGAGAGAACGAGATCAGATAGATACAATAGAGAGATAAAATAAAGAGATAAGATCGTTAAGAGAGCGCATGTGTACAACATCACACACATGCATGTAACTCTAAAAAGCTGTAGCACTATTCTCAATGCCACAGCATGGCTGCCTGCACCAGGGACTCCCTCCTGGTGACAGCTGGGAAGCAGGAAGGGGGATTTAAAAAAAAAAACCAAAAAAAAAAAACCACACTATTGTTTCCCCCAGAGTGCAGGCTCTATTCACACACACCTCTGGTGGGGGGGGGGGGACATTTTTCAGGCAAACATTTTTCAAACAAACTAGCAATTCAAAACACACCCAGCAAGCCACATTTAAAGATGGACATAAATTTGTAAATTTTAGATTTTACCAACATTGCAGCAACTCTAGGAAACCAGTTTATAAACACTAGAGCACAAAGATACAATTTAACTTGGGTGGGCACACCTTTTTACGAAAAACAAATACAGGCACATCGCATTAACCTGAAGTGATAGAGAAACAGCTGCTATCCCTGACTCAAATGAACATTATTTGGCAAAGGCAGCTATTCACTTATCTCTAGCTACAATGGATTTTCCTTCAGAAAGCAAATCGACTGCCTTTAGTACATTCTCTCAACTCCACTTGTGAAAAAAAAAATCCTTGATAAAACAAAAAAGTCAATATTTACAAAATGGAAAGCTGCATGTAATTGCATATTGTGAATGGCTCCTAGGCCTGTTACAGATCTATTTTTACAGTTTGGTGAACTGGTATTTTGGCTGCCCTCCAGGAGGCCTTAATTTAACGGGACTTTGCAGCTATCCGTAAGGTTTCTCGGGGGCCTGTAACGCACTTACATTTTACTTAGCAACTGGGTAAGAAAACTAATTAGGACATTCAACTGCTGATATGCAAGAAACCTACATGGCATGTGACTTCATGAATGCAATTTCCTTCCTTAGGGAGAAATAGTTAGACCTTTCAGCTCATTCCCTGACCTCCAGCGTGTATTCTCAGGCTTCTACAGGGATGTCTATTTTCTACTTTACACAAACTTTCCATAGCACATCAAGTTTTTTTGACCAGGTGAGTTTTTCTTTTTTGCAGAGCTGTTTTGTGTGATCAGTTTGAGTGTATTGGCTCCCAAACTCCCCTAAATAAAGATCAAGTAAGTTCTTTGTAGGGAGAAAAAAAAAGTAAGGATTTAAGCGATCCAATAAAGCATCCTGGATAGAAGCCTTGACATGTCACAAATGATGCCCCACTTCTATGTGACAAGCTGTTTGTCAAACTATTACATAATGTAAGAAGATAGATGGTCAAGCCCAAAGGCTTTAGTGTGACCTTATCCTGGGTCATTTTCAAAGTAACACAAAAGCCCAGAGTCTGCAAATAATTGTCTCCACTAGTGCCTGTTCTCTTCACTATGAGACACAGTTTGCCATTCTGCTCTATGTCCCACAATGTTTTATTATTATAATGCTGGAAACATGCCCAGACGACATTAGATTAAGGCCCCGGAGTGCTGTAAACCACAGAAATCGTGTGCATGATGGATCCTACAATCCTAGCAATAACGCATGGCAATACAGCTAAATAGAAGAAGTCACATCACACAAGTACACTTTCTAGTCAAACAGAAAGATTTACTGGACTGTATTTTAATAAAAGTTTTTGTTCCCCAAAGCACTTCAAGTAAGTCAAATATACTACTTTTAGGGTAGAACAACACAGACGTTTTTGCTGCTATTCTGCCGGATCCAACGCTGGGTGACAAAACGCCATCAAGTCGTTGCAACAGGAAACAAGGTACACAATACAAAAGTCAGAAGCTGTCGGAGCGTTCATCCTAGACGACACAACGGTCATGCAAAGCAGCTGCATCCAACAGTGGTGTCGGTTGAAAGTTCCGACAGCTTCAGACTTTGTATTATGTACCTTGTTTCCGGTCACATCTGACTTGACGCGGGTGTTTCGTCGCCCAGCTTCGGATCCGGCAGAATTGCAGCAAAAACGTCAGTGTAGTTCTACCCTTAAACGGACTTGTCTTTCTGAATAAATCACAGATTTTGCAGGAGCCTAAACGTGGCCATACACGATAAGATTCCGCCACTCTCCATTCATTTCTATGGGATTTTGAAAGGCGTACTTAAAGGGATGAACTTTCACTTTCACCCATTGATACTCTTAAAAATCCCATAGAAATGACTGGAGAGTGGCAGAATTTCACTCTAGAGGACTGTGGCGTACTCTAACTTCACTCTTTGATAAATATACCCCAATATCGGATTTTTGCAACAAAATATTTAAATAAACTGCAGAGCAGGTGTTAAAAGGTTCACAATGCACAATTAAGATTCAAATGCAATAAAAGCCTAAGAATATTACATTGTAACAGGTGAATTTTTAGTCGCAAAAAGTTTATCTCTTTGCAAATGTTATAACATTTCCTCCCTTTAAATCTTAGTTTCTCCATAACCCTACCAATGCAAACCAAATCAGATATCTAGCTCCTTTGGGGGGCTGTCTGTCACATAAGAAACCTTCGCTGAACACACAACCAAACAGTCTTGAATATACAGGAAAAAAGGACACGAGATACCTTTATTTGTATAAAATATGCATCTGACCTTTCGTACTTTGTTAACTCTGAAAGACACACATTTTCATGCTAACCCTAGTTTGTGGACATAATGATTCAGACACACAACAAAACATTTTCACTGTCCTTGAAAACTAGTTTACGTCAATGTGTGTAAATATACTGGCAGTCCAATAAACACCCCAGAGAAATATGGGTAAATGCAGACATTATTTGCTTAGTAAGGAATACTATCGGGAAACTTCATTACTAAATGCATGCAGCAAATCGCAAGCAAAAGGGCAAAATGCTTGTTTGTCAGCTTTAGCAGCAATTACAATAATGGAACGAACGGCCAAAACACAGGGATCCACTTATTGGGAGGGCACTCTTAGCACTGCTACCATAAACATGCAGCCAGGAAATATTATGAAGCCAGTAGGAACATGTTAGAAAATAGTTATGGAAGGGGGCATATTTAAGGAAGAGTAATGTTTACAAGCTGTTTTATGTAAAAGGTTGTGTAATAGGCAACTCTCCAGGTCATGTAATGAAAGTAATTTATAATTAAGTCAAAACATTAGACCTTAATAAATGTATTTTCATGCCATACTAAAAAAGATAAAGTTACAATATAAAAAAGGTTAAAACAAAAGTTGGTTTCTTTGTTCGGTGTTGGCTTGTAGCTTTATTTAAAAAAAAACATGTTATCAAGTACAGCTGATTACAATTTGTACAGCTACAATTCCTAGCATCTTTGCTGTCAACAGCCTGTGAAAAAAAGGGGGGTATTTTGGGGCTGTAGGCTGTTTGATGTTCTTATCAAATAGTATTTATACTTTGCAAGGCTTAATGCAATCTATAATTGAAAGGAACTGGGTAGAAAATGTGTTTGCCTGAAAATACCACATGGTGGGATGAAGTCACATAGCCAGTCATTTTATACTGGAGTTTAAACCAATAGTAGCCAATCTGACATTAGCTTTGATCAGTCAACAGCTGGCTTTAAAAGTACCTACAAAGTATTTTAAAGGTGTTGGTCAACTCTTAAACTGTTAGGCTAAGGCCAGACGGGGAGATTCGGGGGCGATCCGTCGCGTGGCGACTTCTCGCCGCGACGGATCGCCACTGAATCTCCCTGAATAGCTAGGCACCGCTGCGCACCAGCGAGGCTTAAAAACGCCTGCGCTTATTCACGCTGAGCGGCGCGATTTTTAAAATCGCTCAAAATTGCCTGGCGTGCCTAGCTATTCGGGGAGATTCGGGGGCGATCCATCGCGGCGAGAAGTCGCCAGGCGACGGATCGCCCCCGAATCTCCCCGTCTGGCCTAAGCCTTAAACTTTTAGTATGTTGTTACCAATGGCCTGTTGTTAAGATGTTCTTTTTAATTAGCCTTTTTTACAGGTCATTTTTAATTTTCTGCATTCTTCTTGTGCCTTTCTCCAATATTCATATGGGTGCCATTGATCCATAAAAGTTGAAAAAAAAAATTGTATCTCTGAGGTTATAATGTTACTGATGTTTCTTTATATTACTTATCTTCCTACTTAAGCCATCTTCTATTCATATTCCTGTCCCTCATTCAATTGCCTGGATGCTAAGGTAAATGGGACCCTAGAAACAGAAATTCCAACCTGGAGAACTGCTAAAAAAAAGATATTTCAGGGGTCCCCAGCATTTTTGACCCATGAGCAACATTCAGGCCTAAAAAGAGTTGAGGAGCAACACAAGCATGAAACATTCAATGGTGGTGTAAAATAAGCACTGAGGGCTATTTGTTAGCCCTTTTGTTGACTGGCAGCTTTTAAGAGGCTCTGTCTTGACAGTACATCTGGTTTTTAAGCAACCAAAACTGGTCTCCAAACCAGGAATTCAAAAATATGCACCTGCTTTGAGAGCACTGGGAGCAACATTCATGGGGTTGGTGAGCAACATGTTGCACACAAGCCAGTAGTTGGAGATCACTGAGCTATGTCATTCAAAAACTATAAAAACAGACAATGAAGACCAACTAAAAAATGTCTCAGAATATCACCACCTACAACATACCAAAGTGAAATTAAGTTGAACTACCCCTATAAGTATTATACTCAGTCTCAGTGTTTATTGAGCACCCTACTGACTCAGTGAAACATGGCTACCAAAGCAGGTCCGACTAGGCCCTGGCATTCCAAGTACACAGATGCCCAAACAGACCTCCACCAGCCCAATAAATAGTGGCTGTCTATGGCAACTTACAATGGCATTTGCCAGAACCCACAGAATGCCAGTCCAGGCCTGCACCCAAATGCCACTAGTCCATACCAGCTATGCAATTAGATCGCTGTACAAGATGTTTTTACCTGTTCTCTCCTTGCTTTGCATTGGCAGGGGGAGTCTGCAGAATTGTCTGATTCCCTTCCATCTCCACAACGCACTTTGTCTTCAGATCCAATTCTAAATTAAAAAATTATTGTGCACATGATTACATTTCTAATCCTCTAGCACAGCAAAAACATGCCAACATTCTCTTTAATCCCCTAGCTGCAAGCCAAAGCCCTTGACCCACCCCACAAGCAGCTCTGTTTAAAAAGTACAATGCCTCTATAAAAATAAGGTATATTGCCAATTACAGCATATTTGCAAAACTAAAAGGAGCACATGTCTTCATCTTGTATCTGTATGTGACACTGTACAATTTATTTGTACTGTACTATGTCAGTAGTAATAAAAAAAAAACACACAAGTCAAAGCAATTCCTGTTTAGCTGCTGCTAAATCCAGACAATGAGTATGTACACCTGGTTCTGCATCCACTTGTCAAAAGTGAAATACAAAGAGGAAAAGTAAAGTTGGGCATGAAAAGATGAATGGGTTTCTGTCTTAGGCAAATGCTGCCAGGCTGTGGCTGCCATTTGTTTAGTGTTTTATCATCAAGCCTTCCTACATACTTCCCATGGACGAAGGGGTGCGACCCCTAAACTTTGTACCTTTTCGGCTGACATTAAACGCGGGTATTGACCCTTAAGCAGAAAACGTGTGCTGGAGTAATTTGTTTGACCATGGCTGTCTGACTGTAAAACCCATAGCAGGACTCAGTAAGGCATGAGGTATATACATGAAAGATTTTGCTCTGCTATAGGAATGTACAACTCACAAACTAAACTACAACTCCCAACATCCCACAAAGTCACATGATGGAATAGTTGTTCAGCAATATCTGAAAGAGCACAAAGTGTCCAGGTTCCTGTTCAGAAAACCTATTTAGGTAACTAGTTATATTCTTTAGTTATCAGACATGAATAGACTTAAGGTCAGGGAGTGCTACATTGTAACCCTATATTTGTATTTATATCAGGCAATGCTGAGAGCTGTAGTCAAACAAGATAAAGGGCAGAGTCCCATGGGCAGCAAATGAGTTGATTTTTCCCAGGGCAGGGATCTTCAAGCTGTGGCTCACGGGCTGCTGCCAAACTGCTGGGCTTCCATCATTCAACTATGTGGGAAGTTGAGCGCAATTCCCACGGGGAGCCACAGGTTGGAGATGATCCATGCCCTAGAAAGGGAACTTTCCATTCGCTCCCAATCTGTGAAAGAACATTTACCTCTGCGGTTCATGGGCCGAACTCTCACGGCCACTACTACCTTGCTAGCCGACATGTTTTGCATCCGATCCGCACAGCACAATCCTACCGGATTCTCAGGCCCCCGCACCGGGGCCAGAGTATCCGACTCAGATCGAATGTTTATTTAAATCCCCAAAGCGATGCTGCACATGTCGCATGGATTCCTGTAGCAGGGGAAGAAGCATCAGTCCGGAAGAGAGACATCCCATTGCGGTCCATAGGGGCCAGCGAAGCCCGGAGCAAGGAAGGGGGTTCGGCTTCCTTAGTTTTGATGTCTCCTTATTGGCAGAGGACAATCCCCGGCCCTGCTGCTGTCGCCGTTAGCCGCTCACTTCAGTCAGAAGTAAATCCTATCGCGGCTGCAGCTGCCAGTCCGGCCCCTCCCGACGCTTGGTTCAAACCTCACCCAGGATTAGCCACATGCCACCTACAGGATACACTCCACAAACTTTCCTTCACCTTCTTCCCTCATCCTAAAACGCCATAATGTTTGTTTCTGACACTGTAGAATGTACATATGTGAATGTACGGGTCATTACCGAGGACGATATTCCACACTCTCAATCCCACACTGAACTACTGAACTGGTTACCACACAACTGGTACCGCCCCCTGATAACACGCATGGTGTTCTGAATTATTCGCCTTTA
>CM044442.1:81328589-81339445 GCA_024363595.1 Xenopus borealis | reverse complement strand
CGCAGCGCTATCTAGCTATTCGGGGAGATTCGTCGCCACGAGACAAAACCAAAAGCTATTGAGACATTAGACTTCATTTACAGTGCAAGAGGCTTCTGTGCTGCTTTTTTTGGAGTCCTGAAGAATGTGCTTTTACGCAGGCAACATTTCATTCAAGAGGGTTGTGCAGTTTAGTGGCTGCTGAGTAACCAAAATGTGCTTTTTATTTAATTTTTTTAAAAAATCCTTTGATAATTCAATGGTCTGTTCTGAGTTTTATTGTTGACTTGAGAGAGAGTAAACACAGTGCTTCAGTATAGAATCTTGAACTTTTGGATATTTCTGAGATGTTGTTCTGTACCCATCAACGATTTGACTCCCCACAATGCACTTTTTTTTTTTTTCATTTATTATTACAAAGTTGATCGGACTTTCAATGTTTTTTCACTTTCTGTTGCTAAGGGATCGTTAAAATGTATTTTTAACTCCAGAGAAAACACAACATGCACTAAATAAAACTACTTGCCACTTAATTACAGTGGTTCATTTCTGACTCGCTTCCGTTCCTCAAAACACTTCGTTAGTAATTCATTCAGATTCATCCTGCCTGCAGAATACATCTTGGTGTATTAAAGTAGTCGGCCAACCAAGCATCTTTTTTTGCATAGTAGCAGAAAATATAATTCCACACAACTTTCTCATATACTCTAAACTTTTTCAAGGTTTTTAAAGTTATTGGTATATGTCATTGAAACCAGGGTTTGGATGCAGAATTTTTACTTTTCAATTGGCAACATACAAGTCGTTTGTCTGAAAGTAACTGGAGGAACAACGCTATCTATACAGATCCATTATATATTATTATAGGCAAGCAGAAAATCTCCAGCTAGAAGAGAAGACTATTTGATAGAGGTCTGTCTATTTCTGCCTTCTTAAAGGGGTTGTTCATTTTCCAAGTACTTTTTCAGTTGTTAATTTCAGATTGTTCTCTATAAACCGACTTTTTTCTGTTTCTTTCCATTTTCCATATTTTTTCCCTAAATGTAAGTTTAGTGTTATTTTCTCTGGGGGTTCAGTCTGGCAGCTCAGTGATTTAGGAGCATTCTGAAGTGTTACAATTTGCAATATTTAGTTGATACATTTCTTGGCTGTAGCTGTGGAATATTGGCAACTATTGTATCAATTCTAACCGCTGCCTTTAATGAAACTCTGGTATTCTGCTCAGCAGGGACAGAGAGCACAAATGTATTGATTTAGAACAGTTACAACTGCTTTTGAAGGTGAAAAATTAAACTGAAAACTTCATTATTCGAGAAACAGTTGCACATAAAAAATCGAAGGTGATTGGAAAAAGTCCAATAAGTTAATACATATTATTTTTCCATTCTGGTATTTTGACTGGTATATAAGGAATAATATACCCCACAATGATGTACAGTCATGTATGTCTATTAAAAGGCTTATAGCAGAGTGCTTTTATACTGGTTGCAGTACTCGCGTGACTTTTTTAAAATGAGAGGGGGTAAATTTTTTTTTTAAAAGAACCAGATTTTATAAGGCATGTGCTCACTTTAGACGGGTGCTAAGGATACATTTAACAAGTTAATGGGTTTGTGTATTCTAACACTTTGTATGTGTTAGTGTATGCCCCACAAAATTTTCTGTTCCACGGAGTCCATTATTTAACAGGCATTTTGTTACAGCTATTGGACATATTAAATTGGGGTATTTGAATAGCAAAGGGAAACTGTCATGGGAAAACATGTTTTTTTTTTTTTAAACGCATGAGTTAATCGTGCTTCTCCAGTAGACTTCTGCACTGAAATCCATTTCTCAAAAGAGAAAACAAATTTTTTTATATTTCATTTTTGAAATCTGACATGGGGCTAGACATATTGTCAATTTCCCAGCTGCCCCAAGTCATGTGACTTGTGCCAGCACTTTAGGAGGGAACTGCTTTCTGGCAGGCTGTTGTTTTTCCTTCTCAATGTAACTGAAGGAATCACAGTGGGGCATGGGGTTTACTACTGAGTGCTCTTCTTAGATCTACCAGGCAGCTGTTATCTTGTGTTAGGGAGCTGTTATCTGGTTACCTTCTCATTGTTCTTTTGTTAGGCTGCTGGGTAGGGGAAAGGGAGGGGATGATATCACTCCAACTTGCAGTAAAGAGTGATTGAAGTTTATCAGAGCAGAAGTCACATGACTTGGGGCAGCTGGGAAATTGACAATATGTCTAGCCCTATGTCCGATTTAAAAATGAAATATAAAAAAATCTGTTTGCTCTTTTGAGAAATGGATTTCAATGCAGAATTCTTCTGGAACAGCACTATTAACTGATGCATTTTGAAATTATTTTTTTTCCCATGACAGGATCCCTTTAATTGCTGCCCTAAAAGCTATTGTAAGACTCTGGCTCCTCTGAAGCAGACTTCTTTGTTAGACCCCTGCAATGGACAGCAGTGTCCCTGCTTTTTTAAACATGTCATTCACTTGACAAACCCTAGTGTTGTGTACGTGGATGCATTTGAAGTTTCAATTACGTTTGGGTTCTTCATGCACTATGTTTCTGTCTATAAGGTTATATCTGTTGATTGTTATAACTAGTCATTCCAGCATTTTACACATGAGTATATTTGTACATTAAAAAGAAAAGACCAGGGTTACATATTCACAACAGTTGTATAGATTTGCATTGGGAGGGCATGGAACAACACCACACACAATTAAACCACAGTGTGAATGTATCATATTAAAGTGATACATAAGATAAGACTCCTAATAAATGCAAAAACATTGTAGAATCAATGACAGTGCAAGAACATAAGTTCAAATAGCTTCCACTTTCCATTGAACTGATTAGAAGAAATATGGTATCTCTGTTTATATGCTTTGTAGATTGTACTTATAGGTGGCTTTAACTTCTGTTATGCATTATTGTAGGGTAATAGTTGAGTTTTCAAACTATGTTGATTAATTGGAAATGTAAACTTGGTAGCATATTCGATGTGATGGCTTTACCAACACAACAGATTGTATATACGTTTTAAGTTAATCGACAAATGCTGATAGTTTGCTCTATGTTCACTTTTTTTTCCTCTCTCTCTCTCTCCCTATTAGGCATATGTTTTTCTTGAATATAAAGGAAGATTTGTTGGCAGGTCGTCTGCAGTGTTCTCCAGAGCAAGCAATGGAGCTGAGTGCCCTTCTGGCCCAGATAGAATTTGGAGATTACAGTGTGAATACTGCTACTTATAGCTTCCAGGAACTTTGCTCAAATGAGCTTGACAATGCTGCATTGGAAAGGTAGGGGTTTTAGGTAGGCCAAAAGAGCCAGCACTGCAGAATAGCAGTGACGCTTTATTGTACAGGTATGGGATCTGTTATCCGGAAACCCGTTATCCAGAAAGTTCTGGACTCCATTACAATCAAATAATCCAATTTTAAAAAAATGATTTCCTTTTTCTCTGTAATAATAAAACAGTACCTTGTACCTGACCCCAACTAAGATATAATTAATCCTTATTGGAAACAAAACCAGCCTATCTGGTTTATTAAATGTTTACATGATCTTCTAGTAGCCTTAAGGTGTGAGGATCCAAATTACAGAAAGATCTGTTATCTGGAAAGCTCTAGGTCCCGTGCATTCCGGATAATCGGTCCCATACCTGTATTGAAGTTTTATTTGTTAATTGTTTGATTTGGGCTAGTGAACTGTATTTTAAACTTTCAGCAGACAAATTACAGTTCCTAATGGACAACTGTTCTCTCCCCACAGTATTATAGGGAAGCACAGGAGTTTGGAAGGGCTAAGCCAAGCATCAGGAGAATATCAGTTTCTTCAGATTGTAGCTACGCTGGAAAACTATGGAGTAGAATGGCATTCTGTGCGAGATGCAGAAGGACAGAAACTAATTGTTGGCATAGGCCCAGAGGGTATTTCTCTCTGCAAAGAAGACTTCAGTTCCATTAATAGGTAAGAAAGATGGTTACATGCTTCACCTCACACCAGAACTAACTGCAACTTTTTAAAGGTACAGTACTATCAACAAATTATAGTGTTAAAGGGATTATGCCATAATGTTAATGTTTTTAGTTCTAAATCACACTGTTTACATTGTAAATAATTCACTGTACCATATAATATTACATTCCTGAAGCGGCAACCGCTTTCTGGCAGGCTGTTGTTTCTCCTACTCAATGTGTCGAAGTGGGACATGGGTTTTTACTATTGAGTGCTGATCTTATATCAACCAGGCAGCAGTTATCTTGTGTTATGGAGCTGCTATGTGGTTACTGTCCCATTGTTCTGTTGAGGGGGTGATCACTCAAACTTGCAGTACAGCAGTAAAGAGTGATTGAAGTTTATCAGAGCACAAGTCACATGACTGGGGGCAGTTGGGAAACTGACTGTCTAGCCCCATGTCCGATTTTAAAATTAAATATGCTCTTTTGAGAAACTGATTTAAATGCAGAATTCTGCTGGAGCAGCACTATTAACTCATGTGTATTGGAAAAATTTGAAAATTCCCAAGACAGTATCCCTTTAAAGTAATAAAATATAATATTATGTTGCCCTGCACTGGTACACTGATGTGTTTCAGTTCACTGCTTTTTTTTAATATCAATAAGCTGTTATGTAGCAATGGGGCAGCCATTCAAAGGAGAAAAGGCTCTGGTTACACAGCAGATAATCTCTGTAGAACATAATGCTGTTATACCTTATTTAACCTGTGCGATAAAAAAATAACTTTTTTTATTGTCCTCCATTGATACACAGCAGCTTTTTTATATGAACTTTTGAAACAAATGCAACTGTTTTACTAGTGCAGGGCAACAGCACATTCTATTTTAATCAGTTTAAAATGCTTTCATTTTTTTTGTTGTTACTATTCCTTTAACAGTTGAACCATTAACAGTTAACCTAATTTGTTTAATTATCGTTACTTTAATGCTTTTTATGCTGGATACATGCTTCATAGAGTATGATGTACCACCACCCCAAAGTAATTTAATGACTATTTTAGATGTTTCTAGAAAGGGGACTATAGAAATTACATCTAAAATGTAAAAACTGTAAAATGCTTTACAGCAGGGGTGCACAGACTTTGTTACACTGATATCTACTTTTGACACCTGGCCCCCATCATGAGATCTACAACACAGCAATTTTTTTGACCAACCATTTTTTTTTGACCACAGCGTTAATTTTACAAAATTTGGCTGGTTATGAAAGCGTAAACACACTCCCTTTCCCTCCATGTTTTCTGCTCAGCCCTCCCTTCCCCTCAGTGCTTGTTGCTGCTCACCTCTCCCTTCTGTGTCCGTGCTTGTTGCTTAGCCTTTACTTCTGTGCCAGTGCTTGCTGCTCAAAAGCCTGCCCCTCCTTCCCTTCTCCTCTGCTCTTAGCCCGTCCACTATCCATTCTTCTTTTTCCAATATACGATTCGCGTCTGAAGTCTCGTCTTGCGAGACTTCTGACGTCCCAACCTGGAAGTGTAGTTGGAAGCGTCGAGCAGGTCGCAGTCTACCCTGAAAATGTTGGATCAACTGGTAGACCGTGATCGCCTTCCTGGGCACCCCTGCTTTAGAGGAAAAGCAACACCTGGTGCAAGGCTTAAAGAGTGAGGGAGATTAAGTTTATGAATGTTAAGGTGGACATACAGGATATACTTAGATAAATAACAAATGAGAAGCTATACACAGTCTAAAAAGTCTAAGTCTTAAACAGTCTAAAACTCTTCTTTACTTCCTCCTCTGTCAATACATTATGCACCTGCTAACAAAGTGCATTGGCAGGTGAAATTTGCAAACAGACTAGCTCACCTATGATCTGACTGCAGGATTGGAAATGTTCATACCCACTTTTAATTGAGTTTACATGTCTAGACGGTTGTACAGTGTGGCCAGATCATATGGCGATAAAACAAAAGTAACACGAGCGTTGCACCTTTGAGTAGGCATGCAGTTGTATATTTGACACTAGATAGTTTAATGAATGAAAATCAAGGGGATGAAGGAACACCACTGTGAGTCTCCTCTGTACAGTTAATTTATGGGAATTGTAGTGGAAGATAGAAGGATATTTCAACACTGTATCATATTAAAATCCATTTACAGACTTTATGTAATAAATACATAAACTGTAGACTACAGTATGATCTAGCGCAACTTATTGGCTTCAGTTATTTTGGTCTCGGATTCTGCCTCCTTCTGCAAAATATAAACTGCTTTTGTCAAAAGAAATAGAATTGATCTGTATTTCTTTATATTAAGGATTATGTATCCCGTCATTCAAATGGCAACTCAGTCGGGAAAGAACGTATACCTGACGATGGCAAAGGAGCCTGGAAATAGTTTAGTTCTGCTCTTTAAAGTAGTCAGCACCAGAGCTGCTAGCGGGCTTTACAGAGCCATTACAGAAACACACGCATTCTACAGGTTGGTATTAAGTGATTGTAATTGAAGCATTTTATTTACTTTTGTGCAACTTTCACTGCCTTGCTATTTTATATAAAGTTCGGTCCTGTCTGTAGACTGTGTGGACTACTAACACCAAGACTAGAACGCTCTCCTGCGTACAGCTTCTTGGGTTAGTGGTCTTTCAAGATTATTATACTTATTTGGAAAAATGTAATCAAGAATTGGAAAGGTTGTTCATTCTTTTGCTCTGGAGATGCATACAGTGGGGCTCGTTTATAAACACTCGACATATTTGCACCTGGGAGGTAACCCATAGCAACCAATCAGTGAGTTGCTTCTTTCAGCCAGCTGCAGGTTGAGAAATGAAAGCAAATCTCTAATTGGTTTTCTTTGTGATCCCACCTATATATTATGCATACTACATTTCCCTGATTTTACATTTTCCTGGATTTTACACCATTTTTTCTGGTCCCTTCAAAAATGTAAACCGGGGGTTCTGCTGTATTCCTATGTAATATATTTCAGTATATGGGTAATTGCTGTAAAATACGTATGAATATATAAAAATTTGCAAAACAGTCCTGTATAGGCAATACATATTTGAAACTAGACATCCCTATTTCAGAGGGAATACAGCATAGCAATAAAGCAATGTATTTGATGGCATAACTATCAAGCTGTACATGTTCACTAATTGAAGTTGTACTAATTGTTTTGCTCTGGAATAAAAGAGCCGACTTGCGTGCATTTTGCTGCCTTCAATGTTAATTTTTCATTTTTTAAGATGCGACACGGTCACTAATGCTGTTATGATGCAGTACAGTAGAGACCTTAAAGGACACTTGGCCTCTTTCTTCCTCAATGATGACATCAACGTTGGAAAGAAATATGTATTTGACATTAGAAGGACTTCAAAAGAGGTATATGACCATGCAAGGAGAGCCCTGTACAATGCCGGCATTTTGGATCTGGTCCCTGGGAGTGACTGTAGTGAGCCAAGTTCCCCTCTCAAGACATCTGAAAGTAACATGAACTGTAACAGCTGTGAGATCCTCGGCTGTCGGCAAAGCAAGGCCCTGCAGGAAAAGCTGCGGAAGCTGAAAGAAGCCATGCTGTGTATGTTGTGTTGTGAAGAGGAGATTAATTCTGCCTTCTGCCCTTGTGGGCACATGGTGTGCTGTAAAGGCTGCGCTACCCAGCTACAGGTAAGTGCTGCATGTTTCAGGAAACCTAGTTGGGCAAATGTGAAGGTGACCTGGTTTCCCAGTCTGTTTAATAAGCTGGTTTATATATTACATCATAGACTTTTAGTTATTATACTGCAGTATAAAGTGAACCCGAGACTTCCATTGTTACCCCAGTTTAATTACAGCAGTAATTATAAAAGGAATTTCTTTACTGATCATGCCTGACCTCTGAAATATTGATGCGCATTGCTATGTCTGCTCTGAATTGCAAATCTTAGAGGCTCATTTATCGCAGTCTGAATGTATCTCTATTTTCTGAAAACTACTCCGACCAAATCCGACGGGTTTTTTTCTCCTTATCAATACACTTTCCTGAAAATTTTGGAAAATCATGAAAAAAAAAAAACAAATCTTACAATTTTTTCAGATTTTTGTCCTAAAACAAAATTTTCGGATCATTGCATGAAACTCAACGCAGATAAATATATCTTCTGGCCTTCTCCTATTGACTTATATGCAGCTTCAGCAGGTCTGAGATGCCGGAGTTTCTATTTTTTTTTCCATCCTCTGAGTATAATAAATCTCAGGGGGGTTTTTTATTTTTCACTTAAATTTTGGATTTCAAACTGTGTGCCAAAAAAACCCCAAAATTTTTGTTTTATAGAGTTTAGTATATAACCCCCTACTATTTGGCATAAATCAAACTCCCTCTCTTCTAGCCTATTCGACTTATTGGAAACAGCTGAATAAAATAGTTCTCTCTTGGTCCCATAGCCAGAGGCCCATAAGCATGAATCTATGCTATTTGTGTTTTATGTGTCTGTGAAGCTCATGTTGAGGCATAGGTGGATTATTATGTTTTTGCAGAATGTACTACTAAGAGTTAACTGTAACACAATTCCATTTCTTTTCCCTAGTCGTGTCCTGTGTGCAGAGCTTCAGTGGAACATGTCCAACACGTGTTCTTGCCAACTCACACAAGTCTGCTCAACCTGACTGTAATCTGAGAAGGAGAACTCTTCGGACACTTTATAGACTGTACCTATGTACATTACTAGGACAACACCAAGTTCTACAGCCATTGATTTCTTTCTCCCCTTTACTATGACTAAAGATTGCTGGGAAAGCAGCCAAATGGACATCGAACCTGAAGGAAGATCAAACACAAAGGGTGGTTGTTGTCTTGTGGTTCAATATGCCTTGTAAACTGTTTCATTGAATCCTGGATAGAGGGGTGTGCGTGTGTTGTATGTTCACAAGACTTGAAGTCTGGAAAAGGCACAAATCCCAGTCCTGAACATAGTCAAAGGGGCAGCACTATTTTCTACATAATTAGTATTTTCTTTTAATAATATTTCCTTTCTGTAGTGTTTGGAATTTGCCTTTTTAAAATTTTATTATGAACCATTATCAGTCCAAAACTATTGAAGCCAAAATACCTTCCAAATACCTTAAGGGGTGATTTCAGTGGAAGCACAGCCTGGAAGGAGCTTGTTCATTTATGACTCCACAGTAGTTTTAGCTAGTTGTTTTTAACAAGTATCGTTTTAGGTATTTCTTAATATGTTTTAGCTGCATTGTATTTTTAGAGTTTGATTTCTTTCTTTGTTGATTTATGGCCCTTGTGAGCAATTTTCATTGCTTGGTGGCATACATTTCTGACAGAAAAAGGTTTAAATCACCACATTGCCTTTAAATACAGTATTTGGGGTGGGGGTATTCTCTAACACTGCATTCATTTTAAAGGGCATTAAACCATCCCCAAAATATAATATAAAATTCTGAGCACCTTTTAACCTTGTTTTCATGATGTTTGCAGATTTACACTGCTTTTTCCACAGCAGCTCTGAGCTACCAAGCCAGCCAACTGGCAAGAGGTCTGGAGCAGACGGTGTCTCTGTATAAAATCCATTTTGATTTTAGAGTTAAAAAGGAATGAGAGAAACCGAGCCAGTCGTTGACCCCCCTTGGTGGGTTTAACACCTTTATCCCCTAGGTAAATGGCCAGCTGACATAGTAGCTCAGCGCTGGAGGAAGCATGTTATTAGCTGTGTAAAACTGATGAAAGAATAGAAATGAATGTATATTGCAAAACTGCTCAGGACAGGGGGTGAGATTATTTCCCTCTTTCCTGTAATGATTACTTTTGTTAGTGTGTGTGTTTAGTGTTTTTTTAATGTTCCCTGTTGAATATAAAGCATTGGTAGCTTTCTAAGACAGGAGATAGATATGAATAGGTCAAAGACAAGTGTGGTGGCTTGAAATTCTGGTCTTGTAGATATATTAGCCTCATCTTTGGTCAGTTTGCTCGTACAATCGGATCATTCAGTATTTTCTTCTATCTAGATACTTTTTACAGACATGTTCAGAGCTCCATTGTTCACAAGCTATATATTTTTGTGTTCTTGTTTGTTTTGTATTTATATGTCATTTTCCTTCTTCCTTGGGCATTGTGGTCTACTAGGAGTTCTTAGTCGGTTTGTTATTCTTTTGGAGAGACTGCTGTCAAACTACTTGTGGTGATTGTACATGTATCCAAAGATATGAAGAAGAAAGCTGATGGCACCTGCAGCATATTCCTTGCTAGCTTTTTTTCAGCCAGTGCAGAAACTCCAAAAATTGCTTGGCCACATTGCATTCACATGAATTAAAATTACCTGGCTGTGCAGGTACTGGCACCTTTTAGCCCAAAAATGTTCAGAGCGGCTTTGGGCTGAAAACCTCAGTTGAAAGGCCCAGTCTGCTTTATCCTGCCCTGCTGCTGGAATAACCTAGGAGGCCATTTTGGGTGCAATATCTCTTAAATAAAATAGATGGGGGGGGGGGGTGAATTACACTGTCACTTTATGGAAAATATTCTTGTTATACCTTTACTATGGCCTTAATGTAGCATTAATGTTTTCTTTATGCATTTTGTTTCTTTGCACAGACAATTTGTCAAAACAAATGAAAAATTTTCTCTACTTTTTGTATGGAACATTGGCTTATAGCTTCAGATTACAAGAGGTATTTATTTTTTCACTATGGAGTGGATTTTGCTCCCACATTTTTCAGGAAGTAACTCCAATGTTCGTGTGGTAGACAGTCTTTTTTTATATTTCGTTTAATAAAGGGTTTATGAAAAGGATGTTGGCTGTTTTTTTCTTATTTACTTTGTTATTGTATAATGCTCTCCATACCATGTTTAATTAAAAGTAATTTTTATTTAGTTGTATTCTAAGTGGTGTACATCATTAATGAGCACTAAAGCTTAAAGAGATACTGTCACGG
>CM044442.1:81309627-81326488 GCA_024363595.1 Xenopus borealis | reverse complement strand
ATGGATTTCAGTTCAGAAGTCTACTGGAGCAGCACTATTAACTGATGTGTTTGGGAAAAAAAACATGTTTTCCCATGACCGTATCCCTTTAACAAAGTATTGGCAAAGACTGTTGTACATAATATTTAGAGATCCTGTACCAGCCTAAGGCAACTATAGCACATGGTCTGTGCTACTGGGCTTATGCACCAACATACAATATATACTGTGTATATAACAATCAGCCTTGTATTGTGACTAATTCACATTGTCATGCCATAGCAGTGCAGAAGCCAGTGCAGTTTGTTTAAGAATGTAATCATCAGCCCTGTAACAGCTTGTACAACAGGTAAACCTAATTTTCAGTCTCATGCTCAGCAGCTTCCCAAACTTTACTGAACAATCCAAGATGGTGATGTCCTGTGTGCAGCAAGAAGTTTGTGGTACCCCCTCTTGTAAATTTAGAAGTTACTATATATATATATTAGAAAGAGGCAGTGTGTCAGGAAAATTATTCATGTTACAACTTAAGAACAAGAAGACAAACGACCGCTATTAATTCTTGAGTAGCAACATGGTTAATCAGAGAAGCACTGGAGATGCAGCAAAGAGCAATCCGTGTGTTGGGCAAAATGATGGTATTATGATAATGTATATACAGTAGATGAAGCATCATGCTTGCTAGTGGAATCACAGAAAACAAGTACCTACAGCACAAACGGCAGCCAGATGGCCATATGACTGTACTAAAGCAACCAAAGGTAATTACTATTTACATCGGACAGAGTTATTTGGCTCATGCTGCACTGTGATTAGCAACATCCTGAGATTATATGATACTGTTATTAACCTTAGAATTACCTGACTAATTTAGAAAAAGGGGAATGTGGTCATGCATACCAACAGTATATAATGTACTAATGCACCTATCTGAATATATGAAGGAAATGTTGATTTTGCACAATAAAATGTTTTTCATTTTTAAAGCAAGCCCTGCCATTGCGGAGTCGTTGCTGTGGATGTGCTTGCTGATCAGAATTACAGGGGGGCCATCTCCCATAGACTCCATTTTAATCAAATTAAAATGTTTTTTTATATTACTTACTACCTATTTTTCTGTTTTAATGAAACAATACCTTCTACCTAACCCCAATTAAAATATTGAATCTTTATTGGATGCAAAACAAACATACTGGGTTTATTTAGAGGAAGATTTATTATTATTCACTAAAAACCCTCGAATTCATTCGAAATTCGATCAGCATCGGACTATCGAATGCTTATCGAAGAGTTTTAGGCAATGTTTTCCTTGATATTCAATTCCTTGATGAAATCGTGCGATCGAATACCGAACGTTCGATTTCACGAAAAAATCGTACTGTTTCCTCAGATTGCTCGGAAAAAATCGTACGATTCGAACGATCGAGGCGTTCGATTGTCCGAATGGTATTCGAGCAGGTAATAGAAAAAAAGCCTATTCACGTGCATTTCGTAGATCTGCCCCTTAATGTTTCATCCATTTTATTAGATGCAAATTACAAAAAGACCCCTTATCTGGATTCCAAGCATTCTGGATAACAGGTCCCATACCTGTATTTATAATGTGCCAACATATTGTACAGTCCATTACAGGTATCGTACATCCTCTACTCCGTTCCTGTCAGAGTGGGGCTTACAATCTAAGGTCTCTATCACATTATTACGCATACAGGAATGGGATCTGTTATCCAGAAACCCATTATCCAGAAAGCTCAAAATTACAGAATGGCCACCTCCCATAGTCTCTATTTTATCCAAATAATCTAAATGTTGATCATTTCCTTTTTCTCTGTAATAACAAAACAGTACCTTGTACTTGATCCACACTAAGACATATTTAATCCTTATTGGAGGTAGAACCAGCCTATTGCAAGATTCCAAGTGGTGTGAAGCCCATTATCTAGTAAAGAGGTATCTTAAATCTTGATCAGTTAAAAATACTTTATTAGGACAAACCTAAGCCTACTGCTTTTCGTGCCTGAGTGGGCACTTACTCATAGGCTTAGAACCAGCCTCTTGGGTTTATTTATTGTTTGCATGAGTTTCTAGTAGATTAAAATATGGCTATCCAAATTACAAAAAGATTTGTTATCTGGAAAGCCCCAGGTCCAGAGTATTCTGCATAGCAGGTCCAATACCTGTACTATGATCATTTTTATCAGGAACCAGTTAAGCTGCTTGCATTGAACCTGCCCTGGCTAAGGATCAGAATCATACCAGCGTAGAATAAAAATAATGTAAAGGCACAGTTACAGTGCATTTTCAATTCTTTGTCAAATTTGATTCTCTTCTTGCTTGTATGGCTCTTTTATATGTGCACCAATAAATGATGAACATACCTAGGTTTTAGCCTAGCTGTCTGTAAACATGCCATCTAAATGATCCTGCTATGACTACTACACTGTGCATCCTTGTGCTTAATGTCACACATACAGAATCGTCATTGTGTGGCTTCTGCTATTTTCTGCATGAGTGAGCTTTTTGGTGGCAAACCGCTACAAGGTACTTCTGCTTAAAGGAAAAGTAAATGTTTTTCTTTTTCTTTCTGTAAATTTGCTCTAAACAGCCCCCCAGATTAATGTACCTTAGTCCCTGCTGCAAGTCTGCTCTGGTTTCTGTGTTATCAGCAGCTTGTTTCACCTTCTTCCTGGTGCAGAGTGAAGCCCAGCCCCTTAGTTTACTGAGCTGTCCATTTGCTGCTGTTCCACAATAGAGAGAAAGAGGGAGCCAGTGTTTCATTAGTAAGCTAGTTTCCCCAAGCAAAAGCTGCTACACACACTGCTCTCTGCTATGTCATAGTATGCAAATGATCTCCTGGACTAGTCCAAGATATAAGGTCAGCTCAGAAAGCTAAGGGGCTGGGCTTCACTCTGCACCAGGAAGAAGGTGAAACAAGCTGCTGATAACACAGAAACCAGAGCAGACTTGCAGCAGGGACTAAGGTACATTAATTTGAGGGGCTGTTTAGAGCAAATTTAGAGATAGAAAAAAAAAAAACGTTTACTTGTTCTTTAAGATAAGTTACATCAACTATAATAAATAACCAGAAACCGTCCTTCACACATATTCTATCAAGTGATACTTAATCAGATAATCCTGCACTCAATACATTAGAAAGCAGCACTGTCACTTACCCCAGTAATCATCCAGTCTTTTTCTTTTAAGCAACCTAATTCTTCTTCTCTTTCAATCGTAACATAAATAAGGTCTTAAAAAAACGCCTCAGTGGATCATTATTCCCCTATTGACTGACCGGTTAGTTGACTTCTCTGTAGAAAGTAAGAACATTATGATAATCTGTTTGAGAATGAAGTACCATGTGGCAAATTTATTGATATTCTCCAGTTTCCATCACTAAAGTACAAAATAGAGATTAAATAATCAGTGATACAAAAGGAGACAGGGCCTTGTCTGAACCTTACAGTCTAGCGGGGAAAGGCGCTAGTGACATGATTGTAGAGAGCTATAATAGAGCATTGAGATCAGCTAAAACTATTCTCCTCACGTTGCCTCTCCACAAAGTCTTGCATTAGAAACTCTGCTATGCTAATTAAATTCAAGTATTTAAATAGAACAGGGATTAATTAATATTGATGACAGATGGCTACATTTTGGGTATATTTTCCTTTAAAAAAAAAAAAAAATTATATTCCCCCCATCTAGATATCACCCTGAACTGAAGTCCATGTTTGCAAGTCTAAACATTAGAATTTGTGACTCAACAGGGATGACACTTCTAGGCTCCATTAAGGAATATACTGCACCTCTTCAATCATGCATGATGCTTACTCAGACTCTTCAAAGTCATTTTAGGTCGAGTTATTATTTATATTATCAACAAGTGTTCTCTAGAATCACAAAATTGTTTCACAAATTGTTCCTCAGAACTCCCCAAAGAATCTGTGGTATCACCCCCCCAACCATTGGCTTATTATAGGACGTCAACCCAAAAAATTATTTTTGCCTAATAAAAGAAAACTCAATAATAAGCAACGTTCCAAAATTATTGTATTAAAAATTGTCAGTGCTTTAAAAGTCATTTACTATTACTCCAGCAAGACAGGTCTGTTAATCGGTTGGCTTATGTTACAGTGTTTCAAAAAGCCACAGGACAGAGAATAGAAAGGGACAAAAACAGCTTTCAATAGCAATACATGTACAAATAACTTAAAAACCATAGAATATGTGTAATGAATGTATATTTTAAAGTTGCTTAGAATCATGTTTTATTTAATTAGGCAAAAAATGATTTAGGAGTTGAAATGTCCTTTAAGCATATAATTGTATGTCTATGGCCTGCCTGCTAGGAAACGCAAGGCAACATTCATAAACGTTATTAAGAAAAGTCTGGCGTTAAATTTGTAGTAAAATATTTGTTTTTATCAATTTTCCCCAAAAAAATTCACAATGGTCTTACTCAACACCTACTTTCTCAACTTGACAGTAACCATGTTCTGACATATGTCTGACTTAAATTATAGTGCAAATTCAAAAAAGTGGCACCCAGAAAGGCAATGTAATGCCAAAGTGTGAAAACGGTCGAATTAATAATGCTTACTACTACTATATTTTATTTATAACAACGTATGATCATAATCCTACTTCTAATAATATACCAGCAGTGGGGGGAGGAGGTGAATGTTGGATGGTAGCCGAGAGGGGACCCAGAAAATATTTTACTAGGGGTCCCAGACAAATCATATTATTGCTTTTTGATTGGACTGGCAGAGGCATGCTGTGAAGCTCATCACCAGAATCATGTTTTCAATCAGAAAAAACCATCTCTATGACACTTTGAAGATGAAAAATCCGGACACAACATTGAAGTGAATGACAATCAGCGATTCCTCAGACCCGCCCCCACGTCATCCGTCCTGCCCCTACATTACCCACCCCGCCCCACCCCTTTAATTCTCTTATCTCTTCTGGGTGTCTCTTCTTTATTAGAACTTGGTTTTGCGTAAAGCTTTTCTTGACAGAAAAACCAGATCAATATCGTCTTCCTGAAAATTCCAGTTATAAATATGGGTTTACACATTAATTTTCATCTTATAGAGCCTTAGAGAAGAACAAAAGCTTGCTTACTTAAAATTAATTTAAACATTTAATCAATCCAATAGAGCTAGTTAGCATGCTTAACTCTGTCAAAGAACATTGAGCTCCAGTATTAAAAGGAACTACTTGGATTGAAGCCTTAACCCTGTGGTGTGTTTGCCAAAGATAGTGACACCCACCGAAGATCATTTGTTTGACCTGTTCTGCTGGATGGAAAAAGTTCATTTCATATATTAAACACTTCAACAGTCTGCATTCTTATAAGTGAAGGTGGCTGAGAAGGCAGCGCAATTTACAACATTTCTATTGTGGTTTGCTGATACACAATTCAAATGAAACTGTACTTACTCTTCGGTTAAATTTCAGGCCGGGAGCACGTCATGAAGCCTGTTCACAAGGGCTTCTCCCCAACAAGTGTAAATCTTCCTATAGACAGCCCTCTGTTGGTCCATAAAAATGCCTTCATTTTATCTTATGGCAGCAAAAAAGGATTGCAACGTTTCAAGTGGCACCCCACTTTGTCAAGCATAAAACCCCATACAATCACAAAATCTTATATAGCCAGGGGTATACTGCCCCCTAGTGTCTCAAGTTCACGTTTTTGTTATGCTCAATGTAAGTAATCACTTATCTGAATATTTCAGTGTACAATACTGGTTATACTTTATTCCTGTTGGGACAATGCAATATGTTCTTGTGATCAACTATAAAATAAATTTTAAAAATGTCAGATTTGAATCATATTCATGAATATGAATAAGGCAGTATACCCCTGGCCATATAAGATTTTGTGATTGTATGGTGTTTTATGCTTGACAAAGGGTGGGGTACCATTTGAAACATTGCAATTCTTTTTTTTGCTTGTGAACACAGCACAACAAGGCAATATTAAAGGGGCGGTTACCTTTAAATTAACTTTCAGTATGCAGTAGAGAGTGATATTCTGAAACTATTTTCAATTGTTTTTCATTTTATATTGTTTTGGTTTTTGAGTTATTTAGCTTTTGATCTGGCAGTTCTACAGCTTGCAATTTCAGAAATCTGGTTACTAGGGTCCAGATTATTCTAGCAACCACACACTGTTTTGAAAAGGAGACTGGAATATGAGTAGGAGAGGCCTGAAAAGAAAGATGAGTAATAAAATATAGCTATAAAAATAAATCTGTAGCTTTAAACAACATTTGTGTTTAGGTCAGGTCAGTGACCACTATTTGAAAGCTGGAAACAGTCAGAAGAAGTCAGAAGGAAAGTAAAACAGTGATCATGTTAAATATCCTATCTGTTGTTGTAATCTATAACCCTTCAGTGACACGAATTACATTTAACATCTGTTTACTTCCTATATATTACAACTAAAACCATTGTATTCTACTTAGCATTTATCTTAGCTGCAAAGTGTAAACCACAAATTCAGGGCAATCATACATAGTTATAGATTCAGCTCTTAAAGTTCAAATGTTATCTTTATGTTATATTTAGTATGTTATAGAATTGCCAATTCTAAGCAACATTTCAATTGGTCTTCATTTTGTGCTTCGTCTTCCCAGCTTCCGACTCTTCCTAGCCTTCAAGTCGGGGTCACTGACCCCAGCAGCCAATAAACCATTATTGTTTGATACCACTATTTTATTGTTACTTTTTATCTTTCTATTCAGCTCCTGTCCTATACATATACTATTATCTTTTAATTTAAACCACTGCTAAATTGCTACATTCGCTACTAAAAGTAGATCAAAGGTGAACAATAGCACTGCTATATGAAACTCCATACCTCAGCCTGGTTATTGCAGAAATATTGACGGAGGGGTCTCCAGGCTGAACTATAACTCTCAACACAGCAGAAAGAATCATTGACACCAGTGGTTCTTAAATAGGAAAAATACATTTTATGAAATAATACATGAAATGTAATATCCTTGGTAAACTTAATATTCATAACATCACAGTGAGTTCACATTACAATACAGGTGTCTAACCCCGAGCAGTGGCAGATGCATTACCCTCTATTTTTTCCCCATCACCCAGCTCCCCCTGGTCTCCCATTACATGGGCTGAATTAGAATTTTTCAGAAGCACTTAGGACTGCACCTTTTATTTTTTCCCCGGACAGCTCAATTTTTACCAACTTGCTACTTTTTTCTGGGTAGAACACTGCCACATACCAGGTTGATCCAATGGATTTTATAGTGTATTTCACTTGAACTATTTCACACTATAGTATCCTCAGTGGAGTACAAAGCACCTCTTCCTAACTCACAGTATCTTAGCTCTAATAGAGTGTACAGTAACAGGAACTACTTGCTAATATCTTCGTCTTATCCTAGGGGCAGATTTATCATTGGTCTAATTTCGAATATAAAAAAATTCGAAATTCGACCAAATCAATAGAAGGGAAGTAAAATCCTTCGAATTCGAATATCGAATTTGAAGGATTTTACAGCTATTCTATTGTTCGAACGATCGCTAAAATTGTTTAAATCGATCGATTCGAATGATTTTAACCATTCAATCGAATACTTGCTATTAGATCACAATTCCCCCAAAACACTTTGCCAGGTTGAACCAGGTGAAGTAGGCAATCGAAGAATTTTTTAAAGGGGAAGTAATTCAAAATTTTACAAATTGAATAGCCGAATAGATTTTTATTCAATCTATTTGATTGATTTGATCGAATTTGCAAATTCGATTGTCTACAATTCGACCAATTCTGAATTCTTCACACCAATTTAGTAAATCTGCCCCCTAGTCTTGAGTTACTTTGGGGCTTAACTCTTCTTGCTGAGGCATTCTGGGTTAGGCTTTCCAGCACATCCACCCAGGGCTGTATTTAGATAGCTGGCGCCCCTAGGCCCATTGTCGTTTGTCGCCCCTGTCCCCGATTATTTGCACAAATTTTCATCATCAGGATGGAGCAATAGGAATTGGCACATGGGAAATGTACATTTCTGAACCAATGTGGGTGTGGTCGGGCAGCATGCCGCCCCCTAAGATCCTTAATGAAGATTTACCAAACACTTTGGGTGAGTAAAGGGGGGAAGTTCCCCTGCAGTTTATTCAAGTCACGTGATGTAACGTTTCGGGGGCGTACGTTACATCACGTGACTTGAATAAACCGCAGGGCAACTTCCCCGTTTTACTCACCCAAAGTGTTTGGTAAATCTTCATTAGGGATAATTAGGAGAGGTGCTGATCCCTCCAACCAACACGGTAATATCGTTTGGAGAGGCAGAGGGTACAGGTAATTTGTTTGCATAGCCCCCTAAGATCCTGCCACCCTAGGCCCGGGCCTAGGTGGCCTCTCCACAAATCCTGGCCTGCATCCACCCCAAGTACCAAGTAAAACCACATGCTCTTACCCCTTATACAGACTAGACAACATGAACTACATGTACTTCCCCTGGGCAAATAAGAATACACCCTTCCTCTAGTGCACAGGCTAAACTTTCTTGTAGTAGGGATGATTAACCTTCACATCAACTACAAGGAAAAGGTGCTTTGAGCTGTCCTTAAAGGGAGCAGTCAGAACTATAACTTGTATAGAACCACTCTGCTTTAGGAAGACCTGGAACAACTGAAAACATGACTAACTGGGAACAACTGTACTCAGTATTGGTCACCAGGAATATCTAAATCCTCTGATCCAAGGTGGATCAAATTGCATGAAAATAAATATCTCACATGGGAAATCAATGCCAAAGGAAGTGTCAAATTCCAGATACTGAAAGTCCCTTTAAAAGCACACTTTAGTTTGCGATTATTTTAAAAAATGTACAGAAAGCGAACATACCAGGTTTGGTAATGTAATTGGATTCATGCCATAATAATCAGTAAAAATAATAATTTTCCATCGTTCACAAAACATGCTCATCATGTCTCTGTTTAGGACATTTCCCTGGGAACAACACAATGGGTATTATCACAGTACTTTTTAACTCTCATGGTGTAGCATGTGGTACCCGGGTACGTCAGTGCTGTGCGAAAGGTGGAAAAAAGTCCAATAACATTGTCTGTACATTTTAGATAATGGGGTTTTTTTTTTCAAACTTTTTGCATAAAATAAAGTACACTTTTACATGGATTATCAATATCTAGAAATTTACTTTTTCTTTGAGGTTTCGATCCCCTGTGGGATATTTGTTTTCTATTGTAAGACCTGGCACAACTCCTGTTCCACTTTCCCTGAACTGCGCCACAAAGCCCCCTACCCTGCATGTTTGAGAAAATCTCACAATTCGCAGTGCCTCAGTCACACACTGCAGGTCCCTACAAACTTCCAGTTACTACAGACCTCCGAACTGTCCCGTTTTCAGCGGGACAGCCCCGCTTTTGACAGCTCAAACTGCAATACCTCGTTTGCACTGAACTGGAAAGTCTCTATTTCTCTGCATTTAACTGGAAAGTCTCTATTTCTTTGCACTAAACTGGAAGTGTCCCTATTTCTTTGCACCGAACAGCCAAAAAAGATATGTTTCTAACTTAATTTGCTAATTGAGAGCCCAGAATAGATAGATACATTTGTAACAGTTTTGTCTCTTGGGAGAAGTTAGACTCACTTATTAAATGGCAATTCACCTTCATTAGTAAACCTGTAATAAAACATAAAAACTACAGAAACATCTTAAAACTTTCATAACCTGGCAAATTTTGTAAAATGGACATGGTAATTAGGGGGTGCAGCCGCAAAAAGGGGCAGGGTCAAAAATTTTCACTGTGCTCCACAAGGCAAATCTTTTTGTCCCTCTTTCCATTTCTAAAATGTTGGGCGGTATGTTACAAAGACATATTGTACCAAGAACCAGGCCAAGGAGGTACTGGTGGCCCAGACTATACTACATAGCCCAGAATTGTTATGGCCACCCCTATTAGCATGCGCCTCTGTTGTCAACCACTAGTTACTATGGAAAGGTACACCCACATCACAGTCTCTTCATTCACAATGCCTTGCAATGTTCCCTCTAATTCCTTCTTGGCACAAAAAAATAATTATTTCGCCGGACATTTTTGTGCGCAGGTCAGAATAAAAGCTAATTTTTGTATTTTCACACAAAAAATTTTTTGCGCTCATACAGGTTAGAGCCATTGCTGGCTGCTATAACTAGCTTGATGCCAATGCGAGTAATGGGTAAAAAAACATAAAAATGGTGGTATTTTTTCTTTGCAGATAAGGAGGTGACCCCCCTAACCTCATTTAGCGAACTTTTGCACTTGAGGCATCATCACTAAACCTAACCAAGCAGGGATAATTAAGCTTCTTTCCAAACAGCAGCAGATATTTGTAATTGGATTCCACTGGTTATTGCCGATCAAGTAAACATCTGCTCCGTGGCAGTAAACATGCTAGGTAACATTTGAATTGCTTTCATTTGCTGCCATCTGCTTCAAATTCGCAAAAAGTGCCGGAATATTATAAAATCAAAGCGATTTTACAAGACAAGCCTCACTTCCGGGGGTGAAAGTTCTCCACTTCCTTTCCCAGTTCTAAAGTTCTCCACTTCCTTTCCCGTTTCTAAAAAGTCACGTGTCTCCGTTACGTCACGAACAACACTGACAGTTCACTTCAGTGGAGTTCAGGGGGGTGCTGGTCACATGCAGATGATCCTCCAGTGACGGGGAGAAGGTTGCAGGTTGCCTTACTAACAACTAGTCGCTACCCATAGAATCACCGCGGAGCTCACGTTGGCCATGATGTTTGAAAGTCTGCGGGAACGGCTGCTCAGTGTTCAGCAGGACTTCACCAGCGGGTAATGTCTCTGCACTGCGCGCTTACACACTGTTTCCGTGTACTGCTTATATGACAGGGGAGTCTATTACATGGGGGCAGGTCTGGGCTGAGAATTAAAATAGGCCCCCACCAGCTCACACAGAGGCCCAAATAGCCCCCACCAGCCCACTAAATACTGATTTTCTATGGCACATTATAGGCGCCCCTCTGGTATTTGCCAAAACCCACAGATTGCCAGTCCAGGCCTGCATGGGAGCATCCATGATTACTCGAAAGGGAAATAATCCTACTGCATGGGATTCGGATGTACAGGTTTTCATGGGGTTGTTGAACCTGTGGCTATAGATGAGATCACACTGCAGTGATTGAACTGTTAAGCTGGCTATAGACGCAACGATCCGATTGTACAAATCGAGGATGTGTGTGGAGTGTCCCGACATTTGTCTTGACATGCCGATCGGTCGTCCAGTTGATGGGACAGGTTAAAAGATATCCATCAGCTGCCAATGATATCGCTGCATGTATTTCTGATCTGACGATCTTCAGTGGGAGACGATTGCTGTAGGGGCAGGTCGGGAAATGGGGATGTCTAATCATACCATGATTCGTACGATCAGATCTGCGTCTATGGCCAGCTTTATTAATGGCAGTTGTGCAGAAATTGTTTTATTCTATTGTACATTGCCACTAGTGCTGGAAGTTGTATTTCCCTTAGAAGTATAGCCAATGTGCAACAGCTGGAGGGCCACAGTACCTACCCTTTATGTAAATAGGAATAATTATGAAGAATTTAAGACAAGACACTTTGTTAAGTTGGACATGCTCTATGTTTTTTTCCCCCTTGTAAATACATATAGTTATTTTAATTATCTAGCATTGATTACTTTTTGCATAAACCGAAACCATACAGATAACTTACTGATATTTGTTATCTGTGCTAATAAGGGGCAATTATAGTGACATAACTAGAATGCAATCTGTAATAGAAACGGCATTTGCAACAGTAAGATATATCAGAGCTTCTGGTTTGGAACACAGACATCTTGCAGAACCTCTTGAACTTTGTTTGTTTTTAGAAGAAAGCAGGTTCTTGAAGGACCAGTTATTATTATTATTATTTTGTTTAACATATTTAACTTTAAAGTTCTTATTAAGAAATAACTTATTGATACTCTGCTTACACTCCTCTTCAGAAAAAGCATCAGGGTGACGATCCATTGTGCGCGCTTGATTTCTCCTCCCTGGCTCCTATAAGGAAGGCATGGAGGAGAAATTGAGCTCTGTATAATGGATTGCCTGATCACTTTTTCTGAAGAGGAGCGCAAGCGGAGTATCGGTAAGTTAACTTTTATTTAACTTTGCGATTTTAAAGTTAAATATGTGTTAGTGGTTTTTTTTTGGTTATATATGAACAATTAATAAAACAAAACATTTTCAAGTTAATGCTCCTTTAAGAACCTGCTTTCTTCTAAAAACACACAATGTTCCAGAGGTTCTGCAAAATGTCTGTGTTTTTAGTAGAAAGAAATATTATGAGATAATCTGAAATTGGTTTATAATTTATTTCGTGTTTTTTGTGTTATTTGTTGTGTTTTTTCATCGGCTCACCATTTTGCAATGTCAGCAATCTGGTCATTAGGGTCCAAATTACCCTAGCAACCATGTACTGATTTAAATAAGAGACAGGAATACGAATAGTTGAGGGACTGAATAGAAAGAGGAGTAATAAATAATAGCAATAACAATACATTTAAAGCCTTGCAGAGCATTTATTTTTTGTTTTTTCAGATGGGGTCAGTGAACCCCATTTGAAAGCTGGAAAGAGTCAGAAGAAGAAGGCAAATAATTTAAAAACTATAAAAAAGAATTGAAAGTTGCTTAGAATTAGATTTTTTTTTTCATCAGTGATGTTCTCGGTGAGAACAGTATATGCAAGAATTGTGTTTGAACCTCTGGGTCTGACACAGCACTTATAAAAGTAGCTGTTGCCAAATAAATTGCTTGACAATGCAGAAATCTGTACTGCGACTAAAATGGAACCTTTTCAGTGCTTCCGCTAAATGCAAACTGCTAGAGCCCACAAACTCAATTTATTAGAATTAGTGTGGGTAACGAGGCACATATTTTGGTGTGTGTCGCTTTTCCTGCCTATATATCTTATATTTTCGCTGTCACCCAGGCAGTTATATATATATAAATATATATATGTATGGGAACCGTTATCCCGAAACCCATTATCCAGAAAGTTCCAAATTGAGGAATGGCTGTCTCCCATAGACACCATTATAAGCAAATAATCAAAATTTAAAAAAATGATTAGCTTTTTTCTCTGTAATAATAAAACAGTACATTGTACTGGATACAAACTAAGATATAGTTAAACCTTAAAGGAAGCAGAACAAGCCCATTGGGTTTATTTAATGTTTAAATGATTTTATATTAGATTTAAGTTATGAAGATCCAAATTACAGAACAATCCATTATCCGGAAAGCCCCAGGTCACGAACATTCTGAATAATAGGTCCCATACCTGTATACACAATGCAGTTTGTCTGAAAACCTTTGTGTGTATTTCTGGCTTAAATTCCAGTGCACAGCAACAGACAGATAATGTGCAAGGTGATTGGTGGTGGGGGCCTACATACCAAGCATAATTAGTGCAGTATACATGGGTGTCACCACAGATTTATGTGTTCCATAATTGCAAAGATTATGTACACACTCTTTATTTAGCCCACTCCAGCAAACAATTCCTTTAAGCTACACTACTTCCACTTAAGGCTATGACTTTACAAAAGAAAATGAAGTTTAGAATTGAGGAATGTATTTTGGCAGTTTAGTGTGATCTCTAGGCCGATCTACAACATCCAGCCCACTGCACTCCAACTGGAGAGATGTTTTTTACTGTGTGTTGTTGTAGAGGATTAATCAGCTTTTCTTCAACATGCCACATATGCATTTTCTTTACTGCTTTCCAAAAAAATATTCTTGTAAAAATAGGAATTTTTTTTTATTTTTTTATTTTCTTGCATTCTAGGCTAAAGGTGTTTGCAAATGACCATACAGTGGAACAGTAAGGCTAATGTCACTCAGGAGCTGTAAACATCCTGAAAACAAAGTTGTTGTTTCAACTGGATGTAGCAGTGGCAACACTAAGGCTTATGTCACACAGGGGCTGAGATCAGCTCCTCAGTGGGAATTAGGCTCCCCTCCCACCTGCACTTGGTACTCCAATTGGGTGCAGGCACACACAGCTGATTTTGCAAAAGAAATGCAAGAGATTGCATTCTTGCTACACAATCTGCTGCTTGTGCCTGCACTGAAGCTGACACAATGGTTTTGGTTGCAAGAAGGAGAGGAGTCTAATCTCAGCCCCTGTGTGGCATTAGCCTTAGTCTTGCCACTGCTACACCCAGCTGAAACGGCAACTTTGTAATGTAAACAAAAAGATGTTTCCTTTAAATTTCTAAGTATGGAAAATACAAGCAAGTCTCTGTTTTCTTCCTGACAGACTTATAATTGTTTAATTATGTTACTCAATGAAGTATTGTCTAAGGATCACATGATAAACAGCAAGTCATGTTGTTTTAGGGGACAAGAAAATTGGCGAAAAATCCAGGAAAATGTAAAATCTGGTAAAATATATTACGTTAAATCAGGGATGTAAAATTGAGATAGAACTGTAGCTGAAGCAAGTAGTTGATTGATGCAGAGGAAGGAACTTTTTACTCATGAAGCATGACTTTACAAGATAAGTGTGGCAACTGAAGAAGGTATATTGGTGGTTTAGGGTTCGATCTATGGAGATCTACCGCATCTAGCTCTCTGTACTCCATCCAGTACAGTACAGTGCAGTAATTTAAAATTCTCTTCTGAAATATGCCACATATGAGTTTTTTTTTACTACTTTTCAAAAAATCATTTTGAAAATAAAAAGTATTTCATATTTTTACATTACATTCTTATATATTTTTTTCCATTCCAGGCTAAAGAGTTTAGGGGATAAGTCAAGAGAAGTGAAAATAAAAAAGCAATACAGGTAAGAATTCTTTTCAATCAACATGAACTTACCATTATATCCTGACTTGTCATGGAACCTGCATATTAGTACTTGTAGTAGAGTCCTGTGCGGGTCCATTTTTTGTGACCCGTACCTGAAGTCTGCAATCCGCAACCCACATTCTTACCCGCCTGGACCCGCTACCTGACCCTGGCCCGCAAGTACCTTATCCACAACCTGGACCCATGACCCGCTGCCAATCAAGAATCAGGAAGTGCTGTCATGCTGCCAATCAAGAATCAGGAAGTGCTGTCGTTGTAACGGGAAGTGACATCATCGGAAGTAGGCGTGATCAGAGTAATAATCGCTATTGAGAAGACTCGCGTCTACCCGTTACCTGCAAACCCGCAGAACTGCCGACTCGCGTCTATAACCACACACAGAACTTCTTCCCGCAATCCGCAGGGTACCACAGGTTTTTGCAGGTACCCGACCCACTGCAGGACTCTAACCGTTAGTATGTTGGTATAGTAATGATTTGTTCTTCTAAATTTAGTTCACAATATTTCAAGAATTAGAATGTCATTGTAATCTGTAAGTCTACCTTGAAATGCCTACAAACTGTTATGTGTTTATGTATAGAACCCAAAATGTTATACAGGTCTTGTTGTATAAACATGGAATGTGATCGCATGAATCGGAATACAGTATTTGACAGCTCCTTGTTAATATATATTTGTATGTATATAATATATATATATATTTTCATTTCCCTGCTTTACAGGCCAGCTGAGCAGATCTCAAAGTTTCCTGCTGGAGCAGAACTCCTTAGCAGGTAATTTGTTATTGGTGCTGTTTCTCTTTTCTGGAATATCATGTATATGATAATTTATTTCTATACAGGTATGAGATCTGTTATCTGGAAACCCAATTATCCAGAAAGTTTCTCATAGACTCCATTTTATCCAAATAATACAAATTTTTAAGAATCATTAAAATTTTTTCTGTAATAATAAAACAGTACCTTGTACTTGACCCAAACTAGGATATAATGAATCCTTATTTGAAGCGAAACAAGCTTATTGGGATTTCTAGTAGACTTAAGGTATGAAAGTCCAGATTACGGAAAGATCCATTATCCTAAAAACCCCAGGTTGCGAGCATTCTGGATAACAGGTCTCATACCTGTAATCATAAAAAAGTATAGGATCCATTATAGGGAAACCCGTTATCCAGGAAGCTCAAAATTACAGAAAGGCTTTCTCCCATAGACTCCATGATAATCAAATAATCCAATTTTTTTTAAAAAACAAAACCTTTTTCTCTGTATTTAAAGGGTACCTTATACTTGATCCAAACCAAATAATCCTTCTTATAAGCAATTCCAACTTTTTGGATTTATTTAATGTTTAAGTGATTTTGTAGTAGACCTAAGGTATGGAGATACAAATTATGGAAAGATCAATTATGCATAAAACCCCATAGCCATTTTAAATATCCAGGGCAGGATTTACATTTTATGCTACTCTTGACATGTGCACACAATACTCTACATGCTCCAGCATTTAATGCTATGGCTGTGCATGATGTCCTAAGTTTTTTCTGGGATCTGCCATTTTTCATTCCATCTGATGTTCCCATTAGTAGGTTGGGAGTAACCAGATGCAGAGGAATAGTTACCTGTAGGTGCTACATTTGCAAGCAGGAAATATTAAAATGGAGTGCAAACTATAACACAAGAAAAGCATGGTAGGACTTCTGATTGCAGCTATATATAATATAGTTAAATGGAAATGAAGAAATGGCAATGATATTCCAATCATATTATATTAATAATGTTTTGCATTCTATCTTTGTGAAAGGTATGAAGATACCTGGGCTGCACTCCACAAAGTAGCAAAAGATTGTGCTAAAGCTGGAGAGGTAAATATTATTATTATAACTATGGTATCTTTCTTTATGAATTTTAAATTCCTTTACTAGTTGTGCAGAATTTAAGAGCAAGAGACCCTCTCTGTATAAGGAAGCATGTTTGAAATATAGAAGTATATATAAGGTATGGCCCT
>CM044442.1:81243080-81306142 GCA_024363595.1 Xenopus borealis | reverse complement strand
AGTCAATGTAGAATCTTGCAGATCTGTAATCACCTATATAAAGAAAATGCAATTGTCTAACAGGATCTCGCAATCTGTGACTGTGAATTAAGAATAAATATTTCATGTTGAAGACTGTTTTGCTTCCTATCTTCCAGCAGGTAGATGGGGAGGTTGTGATGCTATCGGCACACTGGGAGAAAAAGAGGACTAGTCTTGTAGAACTGCAGGAACAGTTGCAACAAGTGCCAGGGTTTTTAGCAGAACTGGAATCTGTTACAGCAAAATTAGGTAAATTTTTGAGGATTAATTATGCTTCTTTTCAATCTTGGTGTTATATGAAATTCAATGGGCCTACATGTTTTGCCAATTTGTGTTCCACCTTATTCCTATGGTGAAATGTTTCTGAGTAGGCTGATAATATACAAGCAAGGTACCAACCTCACTCAAAAGAACTCCCTACACCAGTTATTACATCTGTCTTAGCAATAGCTATTCACGCCTGTAAGGTTTGGATTTGCAAGAAAGAAGTGGAGGTTGAAATGCTGTTTTCCAGGAAGCTTGAGATATGTATGGTATGTGTGGGATATAGTTTCTGCAGTGATACATCTGTGGGCTGTAGTACTGTCAAATGTGGTAAATCTCCATTATGGGAAAAGGGAAACACTCCTAAACCTAACCTATTTTATTTCTCCAATCTGTTTTTTTTTTTTAAAAAAAAACCATATCCACAGGAGATAAATTATGAATGGTAATCTGCTTTGTACTCCCAAAATTGCTTTAAAATCATTTATGCAAATTTTTTTTTATTATAAGCAGACATTTTACTGTAAATATTGGGAATTCTGGGAACTATTCTAGCTGTGAACAATATGGGAATCAATTTATGGTTCATGACCTATAGGTTAACAAATCCTGATATAAAGGTAGTTTATCTATTGTTATCTGTTGATTCTTGGCTACTTGCTCGGACAAAACTGTGTTACTTACCTACTTACATCTAACCCAAAGGCAAATTTGCTGATTTACAATCCTCTTTAGGCCTCCAACAAATCTGAATCAGTCTCACCAATGCACTATTAAGCGTCGCCATCAGCAGTGTCTTTTTTTCCTTAGTCTGCAGACACAGAGATTTGTTTTTCATTTGGTTGAAATGACCATTCTTATGATGATAGGCAAGCATCAATGACTGATTTCACAGCCTCTGAACTCTTGAGGGATCCATGTCAAAATGAAGGATTTGCCTGGATAAGCTTGCTTCCCATATCAGCAGTGGTGCTCAGATGTGTCAACAGCAAGTCAAGTGGATAGCACAGCCAACTGTCAGACTCACACAATTATTGACTTTAGCTGTAAAGACAAATAGTTTAGGAAATAGTATAATACGGGTATAGGATCTGATAAATGGAATACTTGTTACAACAAGTACAATATGGATTCATGCAGAGTAGTAATCATCAAGTACAAGTTCATGTTTAATTATTATAAAGTAAAAGGGTAGAGAATTCCTAATATCTGTATGTTTTAAGTATGACAGGAATGGAAATAATGGATGTTTCTTAACTCAGGCTTCCCAATGCGATCCCCAAACCAATAATAGTCTGGCGCATGAACTGCATTACTGAACCACACCAAACACAGGTTTGATTGGATCACAGTTAAAATGGAGCATTGCCCATGCATTAACATAACACCAGCATTCATGTCTGTACTGCAATCTACCTGTGCACCTTTTCATAGAAAAGCAATATCACAAGTTTCCAAGTCTCCAAATGGAGTTTGTGATGTCCTCATATTTACTGTCTACATAATTAGATGATGTACATTTTAAATAAAAAAAAATATCTCTAGTTACTGATTTTGTACATCTGTTGCAGTAAAGGAAGTGCCAAATGCTGCTGGGTGCAGTGTGTCACAAGTGTTGACACCATAAGCTCCGGAGTAAAATTATAGTAGTTAACACATTTAGCTTCGATATTACTGCACTGCTCTCTTTGATATATTCAACTTTATGCCATGTTATATTTGTGGCAAACTATTGTTCCCATGTGAGATGTATCATGTAAATGATCTTGAAATTAATGAGAAATATAGCACTGTGTTCATTGCTGCCAAGCTAAATGATCTCATCTTTGTGGCAAGTAAAAAAAACTAAAGTGTTTGTGCTTACATTGATCTGCTGGGATCATGTTATTCATAACAGTGCTTTCCTGCCTTGCAAGGTCTGCAGTGTTATCAGTAGTGTTCACTCATTTGTTTTTAATTAAGGAACCTAATAAACTGAATTTATTATAAATTCAAGTATTAATAAAAAAAAACAAATGTATGGGACCTGGTGTTTTTCTGTAATTCAGAGCTTCATACTAGTCTACTAGAAAATCATGTAAACATTAACTAGGCTGAGTTTGTTTCCAATACGGATTAATTATATCTTCTTTTGGATCAAGTACAAGGTGCTACTTTATTACAGAGAAAAAGAAATAATTTTTTAAAATATGGATTATTTGGATAAAATGCGGTTTGTGGGAGACAGCCATTCCATAATTCGGGGCTTTCTGGATAACAGGTTTCTGGATAATGTATCCCATACCTGTATATGCTGTCAGGTTTTTAATACAACCAAACATACAATATTTAGCATAGATGTGTGTCACAGAAATACAAATTATTGGCCTCCCTGTATGTTGCCCACCATAGTGATATCTGGCCCAAATTCATACAGTTCTTGCCAGAAGAGCAGATCTTTAGGTTTATAGCCAGCTATAGTGGTCACAGATACTGTTTGAAACCCATAGTTGTTGTCACTACTGCCTTTAGAATTCTTAATTGTTGTTGTTCTATAATTTAATAACCATAGTATGATCTGATTAGTATGGAATCCAGGAATTGTACAGAAAAAATGTAACCCACTGCCGAAATCCCCACCAGAGGGAGTGCATCTGTTCAGATCTCATAATCTGCAAAGCTACTGAGCAAACTAAACCCATAGAATAATTTCCTCTAGAAAATTAAATTACTAAAGAGTTCTTTAAATGGCCTATTGGACAGGAAATGTTGAAAAATTATAGTGCTTATCTGTAGCTATGGTGATATTGAGGGTCTGGAAATGTTTATCCTATTGCCACAAATGAATGTGATATTTTCTGCAAATTCATTTTATATTTTAAACTTCTGCAAAGTACTTCCCTGTGTTTCAGAAAACTAGGTACTTTTTGTCATCAGCAAAATAAAATCCTTATTGGCAGATATTTAAAGGACCAGGGCAGGTCAGGGTTGTGTGTGCATCTGTAGAAAATGACATTGCATTCCTTAGGCCAAGATCAATTGTTGACAGTGACACTATCTATTTACATTTTACAAATATTCCTGTCAATTGACATAGAAAAAGTAAACTGGATACCTGTGTAGTGGTCAGTATAGCAAGTATGAAGTACCATGAAATAAAAATGGGATATATGTACTATACAAAATTATTTGTTTATTGTCAATGCATACTTTAATGCAAAACATTCAGGGTTTTTCTCCCTCTGGGCTCTTGCCATCCAGGGAAACTTTCACCCTTCACTTCAGAGCATTCAGGCTTCTCACTCAGCACCACACTTCCCTCCACTTTAGGAGGTGTCCAAAGAGCCCTAAAACTGTGGGAACACAGCTCTTTTATATTGCTAGGTTGCCCCTCTCTCAGCTGCCACGTAATTACTTGGCTGAGAAGGACTTACCTGTGCTGGCTATCCCTTTGCAACCCATATGATGCAACTTGGATGCACTCTTTTATGTATGATAGTAACATAGACATTACAAGCTAATTTAACTTTATATGTTTTTTACCCTCTTGAATACTGCTGGAGGCACTAGGGGACTGCAGAGTACTGCTGGGAATAAAGGTTGGCTGTGAGCCCATAGAGGGGCTCTCAAAATTCTCCCAGTATATATAGACTGATTGTGATTTCTGATGTGGGTTAAAATATGCAACACTGCCTTTGTTTAGTTGGTTGTTTAACCATTGCACTTGTTTTTCATCTTATTTCAATGTTCCTGATGCATTACACAAAACTTTTTATAACTCCCTTTTAGTTGCACTGGAAGGAAGCTTTGAAGATGTTGAAAGATGCCTTTTGGAATTGGAGGATCTGTGTGAACAGTGTGAATTACAGAGATTTAAGCATGCGCACTACATGCAGCTAGAGCAATACAAGAAAAGCAAAAGGTTAGTGCCAAAAAATGTGCATCTCACTCGTGATCTCCAGTTTTGAGACCCTATGACAATTGGCCAGGAATTAATGCAAGTTGGCCATGTATGTAACATCAACACTTGACTGATAACCCCTGTATATCCACCCATTTGGGTTATTGTTTGGCCTAGAGGAAATTAGTACTTATCTTTAACAAATCAACAGGTTGCCTGCCAGGGTTCATATGATTTGGGTTAGAGTATTAGAGTATAGAGTATTTAATTCCTACAATTTCCTAAAAGTAATTTCTACCTACACAAACCCATCCCAATATAACCCTTACAGGGATTACAAACCTTTAACCTCTATATATTTCACAGTGCATGTAATAAATATAATAAACATATATGGTTGCACTCAAAATAATATCTATGGACATATATTCACAGACATACCCCTACACCTACTTGAGACCGGATCAAACATTTCGATAACACGAACTCTTCCATTCCCTATTCATACATCTATAAATTTCTATAGTTATTAGTCCTTGCAACAAGTGTTCCTTGGTTGTTTTGTTGCACTTTATAATAATAACAGGTTTATTGAGTGCAAATTATAGCTCATCCTGCAGATCATCAATCAACCTTTGATTGATTGAATGTTATCGAAATCCACTTCACAGTGCTTATTATTCCTAGACAGGGATGCTTTAATCAGCCAGGTTTGAAATTACATATTTATTACATCATATTAATATATTCTGTGATGTAATGTAACAAAAGGCCAGATTTAGTCAGAGAGATGTGTTTTACAGCCTATTGTGTCTTATGAGTCTCCACAAGTCTTAACAGTGTCTAAAATATACATTGTGTAATCTCGCAAAAAGTACTGACCTAGTGTTGGCCATTAAGATTTCTGTTGCAGAACTAGAATTCTGCTGAACAGGCTCTAAGATTACAGAGCCTGCCAAAAGTAACCAGGTTCTTGACCATGCCTTTGCTAGCTAACATTCTAAACTGAAACTTTATTTATTGTGATATTTTTATTTCAAAGCAGTAAAACTCAAAATTGTTGGCTTTTTTAATGATTTTATTTAATTCTAGAGAAGAAAAACTGGGACATTAATTTTTTAGTAGTACTGCATCTTACTTTTAAAATGCCTGAGCAGCTTTGTGAACAAAAAGCAGCTTTATATTTTTTGTTATGAGCATGTTCCAGCTTTAAATTCACTGTAAAAAAGATTTGGGAGAAACCATGAATGCTTGGGTGTGTATATGTGTGGAAGCTGGGTTTTATTTGCAGGGTTTGAACTTCCAGGAGTTGAACTTTTTTCAACCCAGCTTAAGTATGTATGTGTGTGTGAGGCGCACAATTAACTGATCCATATAGAAATCATCATGTGTTTCTTTAATTGCATACTACATTTTCATGGACAACCATGGAAACCAGAACACACAGAATGAATGGCAGCTGCTTCTTGTGTTATTGCATAGGTAAAATATATAGGAGAATTGGATCTGGTTTTTTTTGGATCATATATTATCCTAATGCAACAGCACAAGTTTTTGTAGAAACAAAACCTGATTCCTACAGCTTTAATGCAAGTCAGGTGGTGTGTTTTATTTATGCATTAGCAGACCACAATCAATGCATTTCAGATCTTATCTTGTCCGATGCAGGCACAGCATGCAGCATTCCCTAACGACAGACATGTTGTTTTATACCACTTCCGTTATATTTTGACACAAGCAACTATGTCAACATTGTCAGATGTGATCTGTCGATCTGGCACCATCCTACAAAATCTCCTGTGTAGTTTAGCTATTAGCTGGCCACCTGCTGGGCATGGTCCCAGTTCTCTTCTTCTTGAGGGCCTATGTGTAAAAAAAATACAGAATTATAAATGATTCAATATAGAAAATAAAGTTTTATGTGGGGGGGGGTGATGTAGTCTTGCAGCTACCTTCATCAGCCTGCTGTTCTGCTGCCTCCTCCTCAGACTGCTCTACATCCTGGAATTCATCACTGAGATCAGCCTCCAGTCTCTCTGCCTCCTCCACATTAGCAGCAGCTTGTGGATGTCCCCCTTCCTCTTGCTCTGCCTCCTCCACATCAGCAGCAGCAGCTTGTGGTTGTCCCCCTGATAGAAAATTATGTAATAAATAAATGAATATATTAAATATTTGTATAGTGTAATTTTTTTTAGGTTAGTTATAAAATACTAAATACTCACAGTTTTCATGGAGCTGTACCTGCATGACAAATTCAGGTTCCATGTGCTTCAAATCTGACCACAGCCTCTGCAAGGTGCGGTGGTCAAATGCAACCCCATGCCTGTGCCTCAATCTGCACCACAACCTGTGCAGCAGGCTTTGCTTGTGAGCCCTTTTATTGGGCATCCACAGTGGGAGACACTCATAGCTTTTTGCCTGCAGAAAACTAGCAATCTCCCAGGCCTGCTGGTCACTAAATGAGTTTAAACCCACCATGTTCAAAAAAACACTCTGGGACTATGACGCAGACTGTAAAACACAGTCTGTATGAAGCATGACACACGGCACATGATGTAGTGCATCATGACGGAGTCACAGTGTCTCTTGCTATCCACTTTGTCGCATCAGCTATTCCATGATAAAAATTGTTGAAACGGTGATTGACATCCGCGGGTTGTAGTGGCCCCACATATATGGCCACAATTATATTCCTATATCTTAAAGAACATTAAACATACACAAACAATAAACAAAATTATTACCATCACGTGTTTTGTATTTCATTGCATACTGTCTCATACTTGTTCCCTCGCTTACAAGTCGATCCTACTTAATATATATTTGCCATACAGCTGTATTGGTTACACCTTAGCCATGTCATTCCTTGATTGGATGCCAGGGCTGATTCCCACCAGGGGCTCCAAATCTTATTGAATTTCCCGACTGTACCTCTAGTTTCATGTGTAAGCTTAATGATGGGAATAACCTCATTAACTAGTTTTATTCAGGCGTCCCCTGTGGGATGGGTAGGTCCCATCCAATGCATAATAACACATTTCTTAGCATAGCATAACAAAGCTCTAAACTTTAGTTTTGCATGGACATTGGGCACTAAATGGTCCACTATCACCAGTAGACACACCTGTGGAGAGTTCACCTGTGAAAAGTCCAGGGTATTTGCTAGAGCGGCCATTACATGGGACCAAAAGACGCCCAGATCATGTGTAAGATCACCTGACTATAGCTGGAAAGGGTGGGGCTACAACAGAGAGCTGGTCACTGCCCCCACCCTTTCCAGCTATAGTCAGGTGATCCCACTGGTGTCTAATAAAAGGGCATCCATGATTGGGAGTTTTACTTTGAAAGCAGCAAGTAAGTTGCAGGTAAAACTTAGTCCCTTTGTAAAATGGTTAATGAAGTAATGGAATTCTTAATGAATCAGATGAAAATTGAGCGTAGGACTGGCCAGATATGGGATGACTTTGACGTAGTTGGCCAGCTTAAATATATTGCAATATATGGACAAACAATCCCTGTTGTTTAAAGGGTAAGACATTTTTTAGTAGCTGTATGCACAGAATGTCTCAATGTCTTAAATATATTGATAATGGGTTGAGTGCAGAGGACCTCTTGCATTTGTCTATATGTATTTTGTGGTCACAGCCTCATTGCACCCCCGCCTAATGGTTTTAAAATTAGTGGTGAGCACAACTTTTTCTTGTTTGTTGTGTATATATATATATATATCTGAGGTGAGCTACCGAGGCATATTTTCATACATTTTTTGTTGTGAGTGCCAACATTCTCCAAACATGCCTAGTTTTAAAATGTTCAGAAGTTCATCAAAACTTGATAAAGACATTATGAAAAATTTTGAGAATTTTTCAGGATAGTTGCAAAGTTCAACGTATAATAACTGAAATTGTCCATACCCAATATTTTCTAGCAGCAGCTCTTTCATGTCTTTCTTTCTTTCTGTGGCAAATAATAATAATAGAAGTATATAACAAAAAATAAAACCGCCAAATCACTACTGAGAAAACATGTAGAGAACAACACGCCGAGATGACACTTCCGCCTGCCATCCCATGATGCAATGCAATGCGCTGTATGGGCAGAGATAGTTTTGCAATGCACGATAGGATAGAAATTGCTCAGGAGCAGAATATTTGCCGCTACTCCGTTTTTAAAAACGCAGGTGACAAATCATCCCGTGTAAATCAACCCTTACGGTGGCTATGGCATGTTGCAGTAAGTGTTCTTGTTTTCTCCTGCCATAGCCAGACCGAGTGTGCCACAAGTTGCACAAATATTATTTAGCAGAGATGGAAGTTTCAGAAGTGCTAATGAACTCTGTCCTTTCTGACAGAATGGTCTGTTACAAGTCCTTTCATACAATTATTGTTCTAATAGAAATTCTTAGCAACCAACAAAGCAGGGGGTAGAATATCAGAGAGTGTCTCTAGGCAACATCATTTAAAACATTCAACATGAAATAAACTCCAAGATACATTAAAAGAGTACATAAATGTATTCTTTTTTTGATTCTGTTATCAAATGACTTATTGTCCTCTTTAATTTCCTTATTAGTGTCTCAGTTTTGTTTTTTCTTTTTAAGTTGAAGCATAGATGAAATGTAAATATTAAATTATATACTTTGCCAAACTCAATACAAGGTGTCTCTTTTTTTTTAATGTAAAATCAATTGTAAAAAATAAGTGGTACAAAATGACCCTGCCTGAACCTGAATGTATTTTGTCTATTTTAGGAGACTTTTGTGTGAGTATCCTTATACTTCTGAATGCTGTTTCCACATTGTGCCAGTCAAACCCACCATTTGATTTTCTTTAATGCCCCTCTCCTCCCCGGTGGGCCTAGATTCCTCCCTCCACCATTAATCTGATCCTCTGTCCACTGTCTCTCTTACCCTAAGGTTACAATTTTGGGGTTAGGGTTAGTGTTACAAAGAGCACTAAGGCAAGGAGCACTGAAAATGCTTGTAGAAGGGCAGGCAGCATATGAAAGTTGTGGATGGTGAAGGGCTTAACATGGAGGTAGGATTCTGGAGCCCTGACAACTGAAGCCAATTATTGGTAGGCAGTATAATAGACCATACAAAGAAACGTAACTAGCCAGCCACAGGCCCAGGGGGCAAAATTTGCAACTGAGCCCCTTACCCATCCTTCTAGATTGTATTATCCGCTCTCCTGCTGGCACTGCTATGTAGGGGTTGAGCCCAGCTGCAGTTGTACCCCTTACCCTACCGATAGTTATGCCAGTGCAAGTACACATTTTAATAACCAAGTCCTGACACAGTGAAAGCAGTATGTGGGATATCCAAATTGCTGGAAGATGTCTCGTCTTTCATTCTACTTTGCTATGGAATCTGCTTTATAGTACCATCTTCTAACTCTGCCCTGCTACTGCTACCTGCAAGTAGGAGAGCAGCAGGTGAGGGGGATTTTTTACAATTACAGAGGAAGCAGACTTCATGGTCCAGCATCAACATAGCACCAGCCATGGAAACAGAATGTCAAATGCTCCATTTATAATGACTTCTTGAGTAAAGTTATGGAAACTTTTTTTTTTTATATAAGAATAACTGATTCACAGACTAATATCCTGACCCAACTATTTATTGCATTTTTATGGGCAACAACATTATTGAAATTAAGCAACATTATACTTGACATCTCCACAATACCTATTGCACTAATTTTATCCTTGCCTAGAAAAGACCCAACTTGGTAGAATTTAGATCTTGGTAAAATTAGACACTCTTTGTGTGATGTAAGTTTGAAACACTTGGGCTTTGTGTGGAGGATTAGATCAGCTTCAATAAAGCTCATGAAATGCAGGAAGTGAGATAATGTTTCCTCAGTTTCTTGCAAAAGGCTTTTTTTGTATCCTATAGCTATTCTAGGTCAAGAAATCGTTTTTGCCAGACAAGATTAAAGTAGAACCGTATGTAATCAAAAGTCTATTTTAGATCATAATCTGAATGCTCAAATTGACCACAAATCTGTGGTTACAACGTTTTTCACGTAGTAGAAACTGTCTGTCAATTTAATTATAATGTGTGTCTCTCTCTTTTTCTCTTTCTTTCTCTCTCTCTCTGTCTCTCTATTTCTGTCTTTCTCTCATGGGACCTGGTATTCAGTATGCTCTGGACCTGGGGTTTTCTGAATAAGGGATCTTTGATATGTGGTGGGGTCATTGGTAAAATAGTTACTCATCATTAAGGAGAAGGAAAACTACAGAGGCAGAAATCCAATAGATTAGCCACAATAGTGCTATATTTATTCTGTAGAATGCTTTAGTGTAGTGGCTGACAGGGAGATTTGTTGTCCATGCTAAAAAAAAAAGTATTTTTGGGAGATTTGTTGCACTCAGTCATTCACAAATACTCATGGGCAACAAATCTCCCCGTCAGCCACTGTCCTTACCATAGTAAACAGCTCTTCAAACTCTGTTTGTTTAGGATAGCAGCTGTCATATTAGCTTGGTGTGACAGCACTTCCTGCCTGAGTCTCTCCCTGCTCACTCATAGCTCATGGGCTCAGATTACAGGGAGGGTAGGAGGGAGGAGAAGATGGAGAGAGGAGCAAACTGAGCATGTCATAGAAGGAATGACTGAGGACTCCGAGCATCATTATTTTGAGGGTTTACCAGTGTAGTTAGATATTATTAACGTTATTATTAACATGTATTTCCATAGCGCCAATTTATTTCGTAGCGCTGTATATTTAGACCTCTCTGATAAAGCCTCAGTGCAAATCATCCTGGGGCCAAATAATTGGATCAGTTTGTTAACCCACAATTTTTGGGTCAAATCAGCACTTCTTTCTTTTGGTAAGAAAACTTTCTCTATTAGACTGTGGTTCAAATTTAATACACTTTTATTAATCCACTCAGCTCCCATAACTGCATCCATTCCATTGAGATCCTATTGCATACTTTAAGGTCAATGGCACATAGTTTGATTCTGGCATTATGTGGCCTGAACGCTTAATAGCTCCACAGGCAAAATGCCTGGAATTGCTTCTCTTTGATTTCAGTTGCATTATCCTAGACCTAGAGGTGAACTCTCAAGACAGGTGCATACATACCAGGCAATGTATACTGGAATCAATTGGTCAGTCTCCCTGGCATAACAATGTATTCATTAATACTGTATTTATTTAAATTTGTGCCAGTAACTGGTAATAATTGGTTTGAGTGCCGACATGGTCATTTATAAATTTATTTATTTGTCACAGTTACAGCCATAAATTCATTTAGCCTATTTGTGTTTCATTTTCTAGCTTCAGCTAGGCCAGTATATAATGTTTGGTAAATAGGGTAAGACAGTGTCAACGATATTTCGTTACGGATAAATTATTTTACTAATCCTATCTGTTGTTCGGTCTGAGCCTGACTTGCAGCACTGTAACCCTTTTATGTTATGAAGTTAGCAGTGTATAATACAGACTATTGACATATTCCTAGATATTTAATAAGTCCCACAAGTTTAATCAGACACTGTAGTTAACAAGTTACATATTTTTCACATGCTCAGATGTTATTTATTGTTTTCTTATGTATAAGTATTTGAAGCATACATTAAACATCCATTATAGCTGGTCCATTTAAAGGCATTGAAGCTGCATGAAGATTATTTGGTAATGAGCAGTAGTGGCAGAATGTTCAAACTCCATTAAAGATTCATAAAATATGTCACTTTTAAATGCCACCAAAGTCCATGGGAGTAACAGTGGGAACAGATTTCCTAACCTTTAATCTAATTACATAGTTCCTTTCCTGTATTTCTGCTTCATATTCTACATAAATACTTTAGAATTTGATAGAACTAGTCTGGAACTGGCATAAAATGATTCTAAATAACCATTTTCTTCAATTTGGACTCTGCTTTTAGATTGAGTCATTCATTTTTGTTTCAGTCCCAAATACTAATTTTCTCTAATAATTTTCTTTCTTACAGGAAAGAGCTGGAAAACTTTAAAGGTAATTACCATATCTTACATCACTGGTTTGTTGTTCAAGTTACAGATGCTAACTGTAATGCATTAGCGGTTGTCAGAATTTCATTGTACACTACCATTTCTGCTATAAATACGTATGTAAAAGGCTTGGGGGCAAATTTACTATTGGTCGAATTCGAGGGTTTAATTATCCCTCAAATTCGACCAATCAAATTTCGGATCTAAAAAAGATGAAATAACCCTATGGGAGGTTTAATCTGACGAACTAGGGATTTGAATAAAAATTTAAAGGGCAAGTAATTCGACCATCGAATGATCGAATAGATTTTTATTCGAATCGATCGAATTTTTTAACTTTGATAGTCGAAGTGCCCAAAAAAGTTAATTGAAAATTTGAATCTTTTTGAAAATTCAATCGAATTTCGAAACCTTCACATGAATTTAGTAAATCTGCCCCTTGGTGTTTTGGTGTGTGCGTTTGTTTATATTGTTATTATTACAATAGGTTATTATATTAACCTATTGTAAATTTTAACAATGCAAGTCTCTAATTAGTTCGTCAACCATATAGGTGTTTATTCTTACAAATGTTTTAGTGAATCTTGCGACAAAAAGTACATAATTAAGCACTGAATATAACAGATAACATTACTGTTTGTATGGATATCATTTTAAGGAGAACTGAAGCCAGACTAAAGAAGCAGACAGCCCATTAGCAGGGCGGATCTGTGCATCTAAAATGTCCCTGTAGCCCCATCTTCTTTTCTATTGATTCACTGCACATGTTCTGTTACTTAGCTTAGGTACCAACTTAAAATATACAGTACACAGAATATATATGTCACAATATAAGGCTAATTAGTAATTAATACATATAATTACTACATAACAGCACAGAAACCAGTGCAGCTATCATCAGAATTTAATAATCAGCCTTGTAGCATCAGCTTATATTACAGGCCAACCTCATTTTCTGCTTGATAATTTGCAACAACCCCTAAGCTTAGCTCCTCAACAGCTTCTCAGAGCCCGCTGATCATGTGATTGTTGCAGACATTTTTCCAAGATGGTGACCCCCTGTGACAAGTTTTAAGTGCATCATTGCTGCTATTGAGATTCTGAAACTTTAGGCTGATGCAATATGTTCGTTATATAAAATATGACATTTTTAGCCATATTAATTTTTAGGGCTTAGTTCTCCTTTAATGGAAACATCAATTATGTATGAAGAAATAGCACTCAGAAGGTTTAAAATTTAGAAAAACAAATGTTTATTAAGTCATTGTTTTGGTCCACGCTGAGTCTTTTCTCAAGACTAACAAACCGTGAAATCAAGCCTCAGCTTCCCTATACTTTCAGGAATGTGCAGGTTCTTTCTCTGGCAAGTCTATAATTGACTTTTTAATGATACCCTATCGTATCTGTGAGTTTTGCCACTGTTGGTTACTATCTTCCTTGGAAGTCTGTTCCTTGCATCAAAATCTGTTTGATAGGGCACCCCTATTATTTTGAATTTCTTTTGCCACTTCATAATTACTTTTTGAGTACATATTACATATTCACAATGCTCACTCTAGTTCTCGCCCCAGCTCTGTAAACGAAGGTCTCTGATTGCATATCTGTGCTGTAGTTTTTTTGGTTTTTTTTTTGTATCAGGCACATCTCCTTTTCATGCCATTCTCATTTTGCACAATTGTACCACTTACTGAAACACATGCCTGACATCCTGGGCAGAGTTGTATATGCACTGAGTTAAGGTGTGAACATCACCTAAGCCAACACTTGGGGTGGCAAAAAGCTTGAATTAAAATATTTTTTTTAAAAGAGGAATTCTGCTCTTTTAATGTAGAAGAGTGCAGCTGTGCTCGTTAAAGGGATCCTGTCATGGGAAAAAAAATTTTTTCAAAATGTATCAGTTAATAGTGCTGTTCCAGAAGAATTCTGCATTGAAATCCATTTCTCAAAAGAGCAAACAGATTATTTAATATTTAATTTTGAAATCTGACATGGGGCTAGACATATTGTCAATTTCCCAGCTGCCCCAAGTCATGTGACTTGTGCTCTGATAAACTTCAATCAGTCTTTACTGCTGTACTGCAAGTTGGAGTGAAATCACCCCCTCCCTTTCCCCCACCCAGCAGCCTAACAAAAGAACAATGGGAAGGTAAACAGATAACAGCTCCCTAACACAAGATAACAGCTGCCTGGAACATCTAAGAACAGCACTCAATAGTAAAACCCATGTCCCACTGCGTACTATTCAGTTACATTGAGAAGGCAAAACAACAGCCTGCCAGAAAGCAGTTCCCTCCTGAAGTTCTTGCACAAGTCACATGACTGGGGCAGCTGGGAAATTGACAAAATGGCTAGCCCCATGTCAGATTTCAAAACTGAATATAAAAAAATCTGTTTACTCTTTTGAGAAATGGATTTCAGTGCAGAAGTCTATTGGAGCACCACTATTAACTGATGCATTTTTTAAAAAAACATGTTTTCCCATGACAGTTTCCCTTTAAGCTGACATAAACACATTCCTTTGTGCTCATTTGAGGAGCACTTCTCTCCAGTGTCTGGTTGGGCTCTGCAGCTCAAACAGGATTTAAATTTTGACATAAGGTGTGGGGCACAGCATCATCCAGTGCACTGCAAGTACAGGGCCCCCATGTGGTCTTGAATGACTCCCAAGTTAGTGGGGGGCACTTATGTGCAGAGACCTGCTACAATTCATCTAGTGATGGACTTTGCATGCTACCTTCCATATCATGAACCCCCCCCCTCCCAATTCCATACTCCCCTGCTGTACAGGAGAGGCAAGTGCAGGGGAGGGGGCAGCTGCATCTACTCGGCCGGCCTTGGGTCTCAAAATGTGAGAAGCACCCCTGATACTAGGATTTATACTCAAAAGCCCTTCGTCTGGAAATATTTTTTGGATACAACACTCGGAAGAATGCACCTACTCTACCTAAGAAAAATTTAATCAGAAAATAAGCCTCCTTGTCAGTGCAATATATAAGTTTACATCTCTTAATTGATAATGCAACGGTAGGTGCAAACTAAAAAAAATTAACTAATATATTTGATTGTACAGCAAGCTATAGACATTTCCATACATGTGGATGACATGCTACATCATTACACTGAAAGCCCAAGGCATGTCTTGGGTTTCAGGGATACTGTCAGCTCTGGTTACTTTATAGCATGTTAGTGTTTCCCAGGAGGGTGGACATTGACTTGCTAGGTCATTTGCTTTTAGATGGCTTTACATCTATCCTTTAAGCTCAAAGTTTTGTTTTATAACAAAGGCAGTTAACATTTTATAAAAATGTTTAGTGTATGTGGTCCATGTTGAAACCACAGATATCCTTATGCATAGATTTGCACATGTACTGTAACTGTTCTAATTCAATGTATTATACCTGTTATAATTGAAAGGAGAAGGAAAGGTGAAAACTAATTAAGCCTTATCGGATAGGTCCTCCTAAATATACTGGTATACCCTTGAAGTAGTGCTGTCCTCTGTCAAAAGAAACACTGCATTTCTTTCCTTCGATTGTGTACACATGGGCTACTGTATCAGACTTCCTGCCTTCAGCTTAAACCTCCTTGCCCCAGGCGTGAGCATGCTCAGTTTGCTCCTCTCCCCTCCCCCCTTCTCTACTGCAATCTGAGCCCAGAGCTATAATTGGGCAGGTAGAGACAGGCAGGAAGTGATGTCACCAAGCTAATACTGCATCTGCTATCCTAAACAGACGGAGGAATTCTAGAGCTTTTTACTCAGGTATGGTAAAACATTCTACAGAATAAATAAAGCATTCTAGTTTACACTATTGCAGCTAATCCATAGCTTTCCTTCTCCTTTAAAGTCTTTAGCCAGTAGATGTTTTGAAGGTTTCATTTATTATGGTTTCTGTAAACTTTATATGTCCTTGCACTGTAGTGGAAAAGAGAGAATATTTTGGGATGGCAATTAAAGCAGACTAAGATGGAGCACAATTTTAAACTGGTTCAGATGAGTATAGGACCCTGAAAGCATTGCCAAGCAATTTACTTGTAGATTTGGGCACTTACTCTTCTGTTTTAAGTGCTCTTAATTGACTACACTGCAGGTGTTTCATTTATATGTATGCATTTTGGTGATTTAATTCTTTGCCCTCTTCATAGCATGCATCAGTACACAAGTTGAGTGTTATATATATATAAAATTAAGTTAATTCATTTATAAGCAGCAGCAGAGAAGTGTCACAAATTAAAGGTGGAAAATTACTGGAGGCTGCAAAGTTGTTAAGCACCCCAGTGATACTAGTTAATAATTCTTTACCAATTTCTATACTGCCAACAAAGGGAATGTCTGGGATATAAAAATGATTTTGTTTATTAGAACTATTTCTCAAATGATACAAAATAAAATTATATAAAATAATACTAATGTCATATGCTGCTAATGTATCAAAATGTCCGCGTTCTCTCATGTGTAATTTATATCATGTTCTACAAGCACAGTCAGGACCTGACATACTAAGCTACCTCTGGATAATGTGAGGTGAGGAAAGAAACAAGTTTCATTTTAAAGGGGTGGTTCACCTTCAAGTTAACTTTTAGTATATTGTAGAAGGGCCAATTCTAATAAACTTTTCAATTGGTCTTCATTATTTATTTTTCATAGTTTTTTAATGATTTGCAATTTTCTTCTGTTTTTTTTTGCATCTTTCAAATGGGGGTCACTGACACCATCTAAAAACAAATGCTCTGTAAGGTTTCAAATGTATTTTTATTGCCACTTTTCATTGCTTATCATTCTACTCAGTCCCTCTCCTATTCATATTCCAGTCTCTTATTCAAATCAATGCAGGGTTGCTAGGGTAATTTGTACCCTAGAAACCAAATTGCTGACACTGCAAACTAGAGAGCTGCTGAATAAAAAGCTAAATAATTATAACACCACAAACAATAAAAAATTAAAACCAATTGCAAATTGTCTCAGAATATCACTCTCTACATTATACTAAAAGTTAACTCAAAGGTGAACAACCCCTTTAAAACATAGATTTTAGTAAATTGTATGAAAAAATAAAAAGTAGGAAGCTACTGAGCAAAGTCTTTATTACTGATGATAAATTAGAAAACTATGCCTTTTAATGTCCAATTTATCTATCTCTTTTCCTGTACTCATGAAGATTTCTTGTCAAGGGGGCTCATTTAACAATACAGGGCAAATTTGCCCATGGACAGTTACCTATAGCAACCAATTAGTGATTAGCTGTTAAAGCCAGCTGCAAGTATGCAGCAATCTGGTTGCCATGGGTTAATGCCCATGGGCAAATTTTTCCCTTTGTTGATAAATGACCCCCAAGGTGTGCACAGAAATACCATATAGAGCAAGAAGATGCAAGTACAGGTTTAGTACAGGTCCTACAATCACAATATTTTGGTTAGAGTTGAGTGCAGGTTAAGGTATTGCAGGTCAGGGTCAGTTGCGGGTGGAGATTATCCTGACTCGCACATCACTACATCTATTTCTTGGGATATGGAATAAATGCTATTAAGTATGCTACCTTCCTTGTAATTATATCAACCAATCAGAAGTTGACATTTACTGGTCAGCAGTTGAAAAACACCTTGCTATGGGTTGCTAGACACAGGCAGACTTTTTATTACCACTATCCCATTAAATTCTTTTGAGTGCCTGCTGTCCCGAGAAATTCCAGGAGGAATGAAAAGGATAAACAAGTAAAAGAAAGTAAGAGAGTGACTGGAATAATAGAAGGCAACAGGGTTATTGCGAGTGGGTAAATAAATTGTAGTATTCAACACAACAATAGTGGAGAATTAGCATGCAGTTACTGTGGTCTCACTAAAGGGAGATGAGTTATTTTATGGTGCTGGCTGAGACAATAAAACAGCTGTTAAAGATAGGAAGCCTTAATGTATTTTCATAGAAAGACTTGCAGCTATTTGATTGCAATATTTATAGCAACTAGTAGCAGACTAAAAATCAATCCTGTTGTTTCTTATATCTTCACTGTGTGCTTTAATTTACAGTGAATAGAACTTGGATTACAATCTTTAATTTAAATGCAATGTATAGAGAGAGAGAAACATCATGTGTTTCCATGTTCCAAAATGTATTGGTGACCTCTAACATTCTTCTGTATTGAAACCGCAGAGATGTTATTCCACTACAGGATCAGATGATACCCCATTCACTGTGTGTGTGTATTTATATTTGCATATACATACATGCAATACTCTTTATTTTATGTGCACGCCTGAGACTGGCTCTGTTTATCAAATTAAAAACACTCTATGGCTTTGCCAAGCTCTCTTCCAACACTAAGCCCTTTAATTGACTGTGGGCATGAATTATGCAGTAGGTTAACAGTGTGACATGCAATAGAAACCAGACATGCAGTGATTTTATTAGGGCTACACTTGCTTAAGGGATAGCAATACCATACCCAGAATAGAGTTAAGCAGTGACTAGAATGCCAAAGATCCTTAGGAAACAAAATCCTGTATATGCGTAAAACTGGGTGGTCTGACTTTGCATTTTTCTGTGCTAAATCTTAATTACGGTAACACTTTTTTTTTTATCAGTAGTGTTTTGTTTCCTTTCATAGACTATATATTTAATTGCAGAGGCCCATTTTCTGATTAGTATTGCGGCGAGAAAAAGAATATAAATTTTTAGCCACCCCTTCCTTGCAAGCAGCATGTGGTACATTCTCCTTATGTATTCATGAATCTGCTTGGACAAGAAATACTGACAGTTCTTCTGGAGCATTGAGAGCAGCAGTGCCGGTAACGTGTGTGTGCGCCAACAGCCAATCAAAAGCAGTAGGGTCCGGCATATCTGCACTATTCATGTAAGAGAACAGGCTGTGTGCCTCTCTGTTCTTCAGTCACTGTCTTTGTTCTACAACACAGAGGATGCACTTCAGAGGATCTGCCTTGTAATTGAAGGTTTGGACAGTTCCCATTCTGTGTTTGCTCCCAAACTTCCCAGCGATGTCCTCACCAGGATCCAATGGGAGCAGCCAGCGGAATTCTTGTAGGTTCAACCTTTTAATTACATTTAATGTGGCCTCCTTGGGCATAAAACTTTGATTGAAGGGGCAGCAATTTAAGTTGTCTGAATTCCAGAAACTGCACTGCAGTACTGGCAGAGATTTATTTTGGAAAACAAATCATTTTACCCATTGACTTCCTCCTTATTAGCTCTTGGCCACCAGAAGGCGACTGTTGCGTTGTTCTCTATGCTTGTCATATTCTAATTGCAGTTCAGCATTATTCATAGATTAACCTAAGCAGCAGAACTGTGAGTATGTGTGCCATATATAAAATGCGTATTGACATTGTTGTTGGCAAGTGTTTAATGATGTCTTTGCATGAATTTGAAGCGTTTGTTAGCATTTTTGCCCGTCTACATGATATGTTGCAACGAAGGGGCTTCATTCTATCATTATCCTATCATACATCTATGAAAAGTTTTAAGCTTGAAACTATATATTCTATGTCTATTCAGCCACTGGATTGCAAGGTATAGAGGAAGGTTTAGTTTCATTGTTCATTTCTTTTTGTATATTATAGGGGGACGTTTCTATTAATATGTTTAATGTGTAAAAAGAATTGCTCTTTATAGTGTTTTCCCTTTTGTTTCTCTGTAATATTGATTTGTCCTGAAAAAAATAGGCATTTTCTAGAACTGAGAGACGACAGCACTGACTTTGGTTTATGTGCAGTTAAATTAAAAGAGCAAAATTGACATTGGCTTTAATCAGCTGGTGACAGAAACAAATCTCTCTCCTCCCTCCCCTTCTTACTTCCCAAATCCCCCCCCCCCCCCCCCCCCCCCCCCCCACATGCACATTGTGCTCACTGTGGCTCACAGCCATATATTGTTTTAAAATTGTATTACAAATAGGCTTTAGAGTAGAACTACATGGACTGTTTTGGCGAGATCCGACGTGCCTCGACAAAACGCCAGCATCAAATCGGATGCGACAGAAATAAGCTAAGAAATACAAATGCGCAACTTCATCCCACATTTCTATATCATACCTTATTGCCATTGCATCTGATTTGTTGATGCATTTTATTGCAGCGCGTCGGATTGCGCCAAAAATGTCAGTGTAGTTCTACCCTTAATCGTATGTAAAATTAACACCTTTAGAGCAAATTCCCATTTTGCATCTTTACTATATGTTTTAATCAATCAGAATCTCAAATGCTTGTATTTGCATCTATTTATTTACATATATTGTACCCAATATATAATAGCAAGATAGAGGGGCAAAACAGTCACAGATAGGGACACTGTCTTTCTAAACACTTTGTTTCCGCTGGTGGTGATAAGCAAATGGATTTTTATTTATTTTTTATTTTTCCTTGATTATGCTGCCTTTGCAAGTATACTTATATTTTTTTGTTTCCTATATGTGTATATTGGATGCATAAATAACAATAACAGACAAAATATTTGTATTTTTACAGTATCAGGTGATGCCTGTTTGTCAAGCTTTGAAATATCTGTTCCCAGACAATGGATCTGTCCTCAAGAGCATTGACTGGGTGGGTGAGGGTCAGCCTGAAGGGCAGCTAAAGTGGAATTTGGGAAGAATACTTATGTGCTTTCTTAGATCCTGTACGAAACTCCGCTTAAAAGTAACTTCTGGAGAGAATTAGGAGAAATGTTTATTGTTGTAGAAATAATAGTGAAACAGCACTGTTTATGTATCCGCAGCCCTCTTAAGGATTAAAGGGGCCCTAAAAATATTCCAGACCTGAAAGGTGTGCATGAACCAAAAATATTACAAACCACTGTCATGTGGCATGCTAGTTTGTTTTTGTGCATTCTAATATGGTCACACTGATTCTGTAAATGTGAAGGTTTTGTTTTATTTTACATTAATCAGTCAGGAACATACATTCTTTTTCTTCCTATTTATAAATATATGTTTAATTGGTCTTCAGTTTAATGTTATAACCCTTATCAGTAAATAAACATTTAAATACATAAAAATGTCACACTTGCAACTTGTTTGCTTTTAAAGCGGGTTTTGACCTTTAAATTAGTATGATGTAGAGAATTGATCCCCAACCAGTGGCTCATGAGCAACATGTTGCTCACCAACCCCTTGGATGTTGCTTCCAGTGGCCACAAAGTAGGTGCTTATTTTTAATATCTGGTTTGGAGGCAAGTTTTGATTTAAAGGAACAGTAACACAAAAAAAGTGTTTTAAAGTAAAGAAAATATCATGTAGTGTTGCCCTGCGCTGTTAAAACTGATCTGTTTTCTTCAGAAACACTAATATAGTTCAGATAAACAAGCTGCTAAGTAGCAATGGTGGAAATTGAAAAACGGCTAGGATAAGTAATGGATAACAGATAACATTATGTTCTACAGAGCTTATCTGCTATCTACTGTGTAACTTGAGCTTTTTCTCCTTTAAATGGCTCCCCCCATGGCTACACAACAGCTTATTTATATAAACAATAGTAGTGCTTCTGAAGCAAACACTGCAGTTTTACCAGTGCAACGCAACACTGCAATATATTTTTATTACTTTAAAACAGTTTCATTTTTTGATGTTACTGGTCCTTTAATAAACCCCATGTGTACTGCCAAAAAGAGCCTCCTGTAGGCTGTCAGTCGACATACGGTCTACCAAATAGCCAATCGTAGCCCTTATTTGGCACCCCAGTAACTTTTTCATGCGTATGTTGCTACCAAAGGGGTATATTTATCAAAGAGTGAATTTCCGCCACTAGTGTGAGATTCCGCCACTCTCCATTAATTTCTGTGGGATTTTTAAAGGCATATTTATCAAAGGGTGAAATTTCACTTCACTCATTGATTAATACGCCTTTCAGAATCCCATACAAATGAATGGAGAGCAGCGGAATTTCACACTAGTGGCGGAACTTCACTCTTTGATAAATTTACCCCCAACTCTTTTTACACTTGAATGAGGCTCACAGGTAAAGGTTGGGGACCCCTGATTTTCTGAGACAATCTGCTCTTGTTGTTCATTTTTTGTTATTTGTTTTTTTTTTTGTTTTGTTTTTTTTAGCTTTGTATTCAGCAGCTCTCCAGTCTGAGGTTTCAGCAAGCTGGCTGCTAGATTCTAATTTACCCTAGCAACCATGCATTGATTTGAATGAGAGTCTGAATATGAATTGGAAAGGACCTGAATAGAAAGATGAGTAATAAAAAGTAGCAACATAGCTTAAATCTAATAATATTTTAAATGTTAAAAAATATATTACAAAGAAAAACAAGGTGGTGTTGCTATCTATTTGGATTTCTATAGTTATTCGCTACATGGCACAGGTATGGGATCCATTATTTGAAAACCTGTTATCCAGAAAGCTTTGAATTACAGAAAGACTTCCATAGCCCCCATTTTAGCCAAATAATCCAAATATTTAGAAATTGTTGCCTTTTTCTTTGTAATAATAAAAGAGTACATTGTACTTGAGCCAAACTAAGACAGAATGAAGCCTTATTGGAAACAAAACCAGCCTATTAAATATATGAAGATCCAAATTACAGAACAATATGGTATCCAGAAAACCTCAGATCCAGAGCATTTTGGATAACAGGGCCTGTACCTGTATTATATTATTATTTTAAAAAGGGTGTACAAGTTCTTGTACAGATCAGACTGAGAAATAGAAATACTGTATTTTAGAGCCTTCTGGACATTGGGTTTCTGTATATACCTTGAGTAATAAAAAAAAATGTGTGGATAATGATAGATAACCTCTTTATGATATGAATTATGAAATGTCATCTAATGCCACTAAGAATCCTAAGGAGTTTCTCTCTGGGTAGGTTACCCTCATATGAGCCTGACACTTTAAATCTTGGCTTCATTATAAGAAATTATTCATGAATATTTTACATCCATATGGATGTTTTCCTTCACTTAAGTGTACAGTAATTTCAAACATTTCAGTACACATGAATTACATAATTTTGATGTTTTTAAAGTTATATGTGAATGCATTTGATATCCGTATTTTGTCCCTTTCTGTACTCCTGGTTTTGACTCTCTAAAGGGATTCTGTCATGGGAAAAAAATGTTTTTTTTCAAAATGCATCAGTTAATAGTGCTTCTCCAGCAGACCTCTGCATTGAAATCCATTTCTCAAAAAAAGAGCAAACCGTTTTTTTTATATTTCATTTTGAAATCTGATGGAGCTAGACATATTGTCAATTTTCCAGTTGTCCCAAGTTATGTGACATGTGCTCTGATAAACTTCAGTCAGTATTTACTGCAAGTTGGAGTGATATCACCCCCTCCATCCCCACCCCACAGCAGCCTAACAACAGAACAATTGGAAGGTAACCAGATAGCAGCTCCCTAACACAAGATAAATGCTGCCTGGTGGAGCAGCGCTATTAACTGATGTGTTTTTAAAGAACAGTATTCCATTAAACAATGTAGCAGAAATAAGCTCTCCTCCCACCAAGACTCTCTTTTTTTCAAAATGCCCTGCATGCTTAATGGCAGGTCTGTTATCTGCCTCCTTCTGCTACAGTTCAGAGAATGAGATAGATACTGTTTTGCATAGAAGTTATATTTACTCTGAAAACCATTACATACAGTTTTTTTTTATGAATGTACATTGGAAAGTTGCTTTTATTAGGCAGGATATTATGAAGGGTTATTTTCTATCCTCTTTTGGTATCTGCAGAATTTCTAAAAATCCTTGTTTGTATTTGCTGAAGTCTGACTGATTAAGCATAATCTAATTAGGGTGCACTGCTCTTATGCATTCCTGCAATTATTGATACTAGCCTGTCTCCTATACATTCAATTAGAATGGTGGAGTACCATCCTTTATGCAGCAACACACTGAAGGAAAGAGCAGCTTCTGTTAGTTGAAGTAGTCTTAGGGTAGAGGCACACAGGCAGATTCGGGGAGATTAGTCGCCCCAGAAACAAATCTCCTTTTCTTCGGGGTTCTGGCTTCCCCTGCCTTCTCACCAGCTTAAATGAAAAATTGCCAGCAGGATGGCACTCACGGTGCTTTGTTTTACGAAGTCACCCAAAGATGCCTCACAAGGAAACTTCCGAAAACGAAGCACCGCGAATGCCATCCCGCCAGCTATTCAAGGCAGGGGAAAGCCGTTCTGGGAGACTGTCACCCCGAAGAAGACGAGATTTGTCGCTGAGGCAACTCATCTCCCTGAATCTGCCTGTGTGCCTGAAGCTTATTGTGCATGAAAATTTGCTTTTTTTCATGACAGTGTAAAATGTGTTGATTATACAGAAACAATGCCCTTTTTTCTTATTGAATTTCTTTAGAAAGAAGTTGCTGAGCGTGCCAATGGGAGACTTTAGATTTACAGGCTGTGGATAATTTTATAGGTTTCATTATGCTACTCGTTTTGTTTAAAATGCTTTGATCTGCAATGGACAGATGGATCCACAGGTTAAGGACAGATATGGAGCAGGCCCAGACTGGCAATCTGTGAGTTATGGCAAATTCCAGAAGGGTTGCTGTAAAGGTCCCCAAACGAGCGGATCTTTCCCCGATATGCCCACATTGAAGCAGGCTGTTTCGGGCTGATCGATCGGAGCAGCCCGTCAGAGGGCCCCATACATGGGCCAATAAGCTTTTATCGATTCGTGTATGGCCACCTTAAAGGACCAGTAACATCAAAAAATGAAATTGTTTTAAAGTAATAAAAATATAATGCAGTGTTGCCCTGCACTGGTAAAACTGCAGTGGTTGCTTCAGAAGCACTATTATTGTTTATATAAATAAGCTGCTGTGTAGCCACGGGGGCAGCCATTCAAAGGAGAAAATGCTCAAATTACACAGCAGATAAGCTCTGTAGAACATAATATTATCTGTTCTGTAGAACATAATGCTATCCATTATTAATCCTGTGCCATATAGCCGTTTTTGAATTTCCGCCATTGCTACACAGCAGCTTGTTTATATGAACTATAGTAGTGTTTCTGAAGCAAACAGATCAGTTTTAACATCGCAGGGCAACACTACATGATATTTTCTTTACTTTAAAACACTTTAATTTTTTGGTGTTACTGTGATTCGGGGAGATTTGTCACCTGGAGACTCTTCTTTGGGGCAACTAATCTCCCGAACCGCTTCCCCCCGCCTTCCAGCTGATTAATGAGGAATCTCCTGCGCCTATTCACACGCGGCGCTGCGTTTTCCGAAGTTGTTCAAAGTTGCGCCCTTAGGCGGGAAAACAGTGCCGCGTTCGGGGAGATTAGTCGCCAGGCAATGAATCTCCCCGAATATTCTTGTCTGGACTAGCCCTAAGATGCCATAGACAGGTGTTAAGTGGGCTGGTGGGGGCTGTTTGGGCCTCTCTGAACTTGAAATGCCAGGGCGTAATTCGAAATCCCAGTCCAGACACTGAGACATGTAAAGAGACAATGAATATAGTAGACTGCAGACAGATGGACAGAGAAAGAAAGATATAATAGATTGTTCAGTGTTGATTTTACATTTTGTATTAGCCTGAGACTTTATCTGGTAGGGTCTCTGTGTTCAAATAATTCAGTATGTGTTGGTTTTCTGGGCAGCATGGTGATGCAGAAGAATTGTTGCCAGGCAGCAAGCGTGTCTTGAGTTTGATTTCAACCTGGGCACTGTCTGCAAGGAATCTGAAGTGCTGCCTCATTATCTGTGTAATTATTCTTCCTATGTAGAGTTCACCACCTTCTATTGTCAACACACATCTGCCTGACTAGATTTGATTAAGTGCTTTTTTATTGACTAATCTGGTTCTGGCTTAGTAGTACATGTTATTTAATGACTTCTAGGAATTATGGTCTCTGTTATGTATTTGTAGTCGGTGTAGGAATAAATGTATATGCTTTATATTGTAGTCTGATCAATGCTGGGACTTTATAAATAGTATATTAAAGGGGCTGTTCACCTTCCAGACACATTTTTGCAGTTCATTTGTTTTCATAGTGTTCACCATAAACAAAGTATTTTTTTTGCATTTTCAAACTTAATTTAAGGGAAAAAAATTAACCCTATTTATAGATACGGTAGTAAAGGAAGGGTTGTACAAAATTGGTCAGTGATCCTGGAGCATCCTGAACTGTGACAATTTGCTACATTTAGTTGATACATTTCTCAGCAGTATCTGTGGAATATTAGCAACTATTGTATCAGTTCTAACAGATGCCTTTAATGAAAATCAGCTATTCTAATGCTCAGCAGGGACAAAGATAACACGTATCAATTTAGAACAGTTAAAAAGTCGGCAACCGTAAATGGAAAAAGTATTTCTGGTGAACAATCTCAAACCAACTGAACTGAAGTGTTTGAGTTAATAATGCATGTTTTCATGGATGCTGTCTTGGATTATTACCATATTACTATTATTCAATTTAGTGGTGCTGTTCCTGTAAATTCTATAGAGCCCTGATATCTACACTTAGGGGCAGATTTACTATTATTTCCCATTAAAAAAATTGATTGTCCTCGATATTCGATTAGCATTCGATTTTCGAATGCTAATCGAATAGATTTAGGCTACCCTTTTATTCAATCTTTGATCATTCGATGATCGAATAATGATCATTCGAATGAATTGTTCGATGATTCGAATAATTGGTACGATTCGAACGATTGAAGACTTCGATCGTACGAATCCTATTCGATCAGGACTTAGCCTCAGAAGCCTATGGGAGGGCTCCCATAGGCTTCGATTACAATTCGGTAGGTCAAATCTGGGGAAGTAGGCAATCGAATAACTTTTAAAAATGAAATCCTTCGCTGATCGAATATTTGATCATTCGATCGTTCTCTATTCGATGATCGAATAAGCCAAATTTGCATATTCGACCAATCGAATTTTTCCTACGATCGTTGTTCGATCGAACTTCTATTCACGTGAATTTAGTAAATCGGCCCCTTACTGTCTAGTGTGGTGCTGTGAAATACTTGAGATGATATAGTAAGGGAAGGCAGACAAAAAAAAACTTAGGTAGTAATAGAAATTATGGTTCCAGTGTGGTAAGCAAACAGTTTCTGCACTCTGTGTATATTCATTTTTCACCCATGATGTTATAGAGTGGTGCTAATGTAATGTATTTAAATGACTGTAATATGAAGGTGCTGTTTGAACTGAAATAACCTACTTTAGAAATTGACCTATTTTCTCCTAGGAAGGTATCACAGAATTTACAGACTATAATGCATTGCATTTCTTCAGAGAAATGGTTTCTCATTTTAGTTGAATGCGTAGTTTTATTACACAAATTTACTTATGTTGGAATTTCTTCATGGTCTGGTGTTTTTCCTGATTTTAGTCAGTGATTCTTAGGGTGGAAGATTAGATTTGAAATGTTTTTTTTTTCTAGAGCCAAAAAGACCTTATTCAGTCCTATATGGAATTGTGCAAAACTGAAATGTAATTTATTGTTAAGCTGGGAATTACAAGATAAGATGTTTTTCATAAACATATATTACATCTGTTCATCGGTCAAATCCTACTGGCACCCCCCCCCGCCAGCAATTGCAGGGTCTGTTTCTGCTATAGTTCCAACCTGCTTTTCAGTAAATGATATGTGGGTCTGTATCATAGTAGCTGTGTTTTAAAAAAACAAAAAACTGCTAATTGATTCTTTGTGTACTTCATGCAAGGGGTCATGACCAAAAACTTTGGCACTACACAATTGTGTTGGGTCCCCAGATTTCTGATGGAGACTGTCTGTACAATACAGTTGTGCTCATAAGTTTACATACCCTGGCAGAATTTATGATTTCTTAACCATTTTTCAGAGAATATGAATGATAACACAAAAACCTTTCTTTCACTCATGGTTAGTGGTTGGCTGAAGCCATTTATTGTCAAACAACAGTGTTTACTCTTTTTAAATCATAATCACTACACCAGGGATCTGCAACCTTGGCTCTCCAGCTGTTGAGGAACTACAAGTCCCACAATGCATTTGCCTTTATGAATCATGACAGACTCCTTCATTGCATTGTGGGACTTGTAGTTCCTTAACAGCTGGAGAGCCAAGGTTGCAGATCCCTGCACTACACAAACCACCCAAATGACCCTGATCAAAAGTTTACATAACCCAGTTCTTAATACCGTGTATTGCCCCCTTTAACATCAATGACAGCTTGAAGTCTTTTGTGATAGTTGTGGATGAGGATCTTTATCTTCTCAGATGGTAAAGCTGCCCATTCTTCCTGGCAAAAAGCCTCCAGTTCCAGTAAATTCTTGGGCTGTCTTGCATGAACTGCACATGTGAGGTCTCCCCAGAGTGGCTCAATGATATTGTGTTTTGGATCATTGTCATGTTGGAATGTCCAAGTACGTCCCATGCACAGCTTCTGTGCTGATGAGTGCAAATTTTTCTCCAGTTTTTTTTTTGTATTTTACCTGAAGTTATTTGTGGGGTTTTCCTAGCATCCCAGTTTTTCTGGCAGTTGTGGCTGAAATTTTATTTGGTCTACCTGACTGTGGTTTGGTTTCTACAGAATCTCTAATTTGTCACTTCTTAATTAGAGTTTGAACACTGCTGATTGGCATTCTCTTTGATATTTTCTTATCCCTATCCTGTTTTATAAAGTTCAACTACCTTTTCCCATAGACCCTTTGACAATTATTTTGCTTTCCCCATGATTTAGAATCCAAAAAACATCAGTGCAGCACTGGATGAAAGATGCAAGGGTCTGTCAGGAGTCCAGAAAGTCATTGACCTTTTATACACACCCACTAATTACACGCAAACAGATCAGAGGTGAAGATGGTTACCTTTAATAGCCATTTTGTGTCAAGTTGTGTGCATGTTATCAGGCCAAATCACCAGGGTATGTCAACTTTTGATCAGGGTCATTTGGGTAGTTTGTGTAGTGATTATGATTTAAAAAGAGTAAACACAGTTGTTTGACAATAAATGGCTTCAGCCACCCACTAACCATGAGTGAAAGAAAAGTTTGTGTTATCATTCATATTCTCTGAAAAATGGTTAAGAAATCATAAATTCTGCCAGGGTATGGAAACTTATGAGCACAACTGTATATGACAAGAAACTATTTTATGATGTCCTTTAATTAGTAAACATAGAAGTGTTCTATATTCCCAGTAATAAGGGCTAATTAGGCACCGGTTGGGAATCTGCCCAGACACTGCACTGAATTATTTAGGCAAGTTTGATTTGTAGAAGCAATGCCCTGGAGTTTTATGTAGTTAAACAACAGTATGTGTAATGTTGAGTCAAATGTGGCATCAGCTGTATCATGGTTAGTAGTACGTGTTCGTTTGGTAAATATTTTTACAACCTACTTTACATTTTCCTGCAGATGTGTTGTTTTTCATTGTCTCCCACTGTAAATAATTCAGCACCATTTCAATTGTGGTAACATTGCAGCTCTAGATTACAAGAAGCGAGCAAGAGTGGGTGTTGGAAGAGGTTTGATTCATAGCATACTCTGCTGAATGTAAAACCAGAAGGATGTAATTTTCCCCCATTTCCTTTGCAGTTGTGTAGTATGTTATTACTTTTGCCATAAGGACAGAAGCTCAATATGTGTAATATATAGTGTTTTATTAGGAGTGAATCAAATATTTATTATCCTGCCAAAGCCTTAAGGCATGCCAGGTATATTACAGCTGTGTTTTATGTTGAATAGTATTCATTAAAGAAATCCCATGAGTAAAACTTTTCATCGGTTAAGTACATTTCTAACGCTGCAGTGGTGAAGCAGCATTTTAATTATCACAGAACTAGAGAGCACTCTAAGACCTTCGCTTATAATGTACCCAGCAATAGGGAAAATGTCATTTCAAAGCTCTTAGGTACAATAACCAGAGCTTTTTAAAGAAATCAGTAAAAAAACAAAAATGTTCCATTTAAAATATAGAAATGTATAAAAAATATATAAAATTATGTAAAATATATATAAAAGATAGACATTCATACAAAGGTGTAGACTTCTAGCACTCCACAAAAAAATGTTGCTTTATTAATTTAGTACATTTTAGCTGGGATACAGACAAGCCTTTGTTGTCAAACTATTGCAACTGTGCAATTACTGTATTGCATTTAGATGAAATATAGTAATGCATTTCAGCAATCCTCTTCTACTTGTGAGGGCCATAAATCTTGCTTGTTGCCCATCACTGTTTAAGTTCATATTCTTTTACATTAAAAGATACTTTTGTTTGCAAATCTTTTGTCGCTTTGCTCACTTTGCAAAGAACAACGATGTAGATACAGTACATGCAGTTGGATTTAGCACCACATCAACATGATTTTTAAACTTGCCTAATCAATATCTGAATGATATTCAGCCAGATATTGTTTGGAGAAGCCCATCAAAAGCCCCCATAAATCGGGCAATAACTGTTAATCATCCCATGTGTGACCACCTTTACATGATCTATGTAGTGTGTGTCTAATATTTAAGTTAATTTGGAATTAATGTAGGTACTGCTAATTCAGCATGTATATTTTATAGGTATCTGACAGGAGAAGGGAATAGGGTAGTTATACAAAACATCAGCTATATTTTAACCAATAAACCCCCTTCCTTTTCACCCCCTAATTTGCAATATTGCCTCTTGACCCACTTGTGGTCCTCTGTAGTCTGTGGTTGCCATCTTTAGATCTTTAGTCCAAGCATTGTCAGATCTCATCCCGGCGGGATATATATATATATATATATATATTGCTTGGTTTTCCGAAGTTGCCTCACGAGGCAACACAAAGCAATACGTATGCCATCCCGCTGGCGATTTGGATTGTAGCCGATGGTAAGGTATTTGGAGAGATTAGTCACCCGCAGAAGAGAAGATTTGACGATGGGCGTCTAATCTCCCCGTGTGCCACCACCCTAATATGTTAAGTGGGATAACTTCTGTCCTAGAAGATTGGTCTATATTGAGTGGCTACTCTGGATTACTGTGCTGAATAAATGACTGTAACAAGGATGAGGTTATTAATGTTCTTCCTGGGGAGCACGTTCTTTACATCACTCCACTCTTTTGGAGATCAGATAAAGGCTATGCAATGGGGCTGTAAGAGTCTTACACTGACCGAAACTCCCATAAGAATACCAAATGGATGTACTCGAAGAAATACACATAAATATACAGAGCTCACAGTTTAAGGTTTTTTTATTTTTCAATCTCTGGCTTAAATTGATGAATGATAAAGCTGCTATATCTGTATATATTTCTTGGAATTCTGTTCTAAGAGCTGTGCTTGGCAGCAAGCTGAACCGTAAAGTATGTATTTGTTTTTTCACTCTGTGAACATTATTAAAAATGACTTTCCTTCCAGTACAGAATTTTCTGGACTAATGGTTATGTCACTGGTGGCATTAAACATTTCTTATCAGCATAAAATCTGTAAATTCAGTAGAAAACGCTAAATTAACTGCATTGTAGAAATAACTTGGTAGTTATATTACTTATACTTCATTATAATATTCGTAAACTAGTTCTCGTTATTGCAAACGTATTGGGCCAATTCTCTATCTTAAGAGAATGATCTCGCTGTCCAGTCATTGATGTAGCAGTGCATCATGGGACAGATTTCCAGCTGCCTTGTGCATAAAGCGTGTATTTGGTTCCTAATTAATATCAAGGGAATGCAGCGTAGCTGCAGGCAAGTAAATGTTTTATCCACAATACTTTGATATTTAGAAGTCAAAACAATTACAGTCTGCTAGAGAAAGCTTGCCTTTGGAAGAGGAACTGAAATAGCTTGCCTATTATTCAGTGTTTTTTTTAACGATATGTTGTTTTGCACTGTAACCCTGCAGAGTTTAGCAACTATATTTCTTTATGTATCCTCTGATAATAAAACTTGTATTTGTTTTGAATTTGTATTCAAATAGACAAATAGACATTTGAAAATAAGGATCACCATTTCAAATGATGTGTGATCTGCCCTTTAGCCTGAAATCATATCAAGAACCATATGACTGTTTGGACCTTTTCCCTGTAGCATAAAAACAAATGCCTGAAAAAAAGGCCAAAGTCATGTTATCTGAATCTGTGTTTGCTAGTAAATATTGTATATGTGCTAATTGTAGGTACCTGTGCTTATGTTAAATCACCAAATCCACAGTTTTTAGGATTTGTATCCCAAACCAACTCTGAACACTCTTTTCATCTGCAAATAAACATTTAAAAAAAAAAAATTGTCACCTTTAGTTTTTCACTGATCACAAGTGACATGCTATTAAGGGTCTGGATTTTGTTAGGCAAGGTGCTACGATTTGGCCAAATTCCAAAAAATTGATTTGGGGTTTGGTGCATTCCTAAAACTTATTAACTTATTATGGGATTAGAAAAGAATCATGTTTTTACTGCATGTGTTCATCACATCTCATGATCCATTATTGTTGAATCATCTTTATTTTAGCATGGCAAAACCTTATACATTAATGGGACCAATTGTCCATTCATTAGGAAGAAGCCAACACTCTGTGATATCTCTGCAAAATTCTCATATGCTGCAACTCCAGTAGCTGTGAATGGTTCTTTTGTGCTATGGTACAATTCCCTGAGCTACTTGAAGAAGTCTGTGTGGTATTTCCTTTTAATCATGTGAACAGAGCTGTCACAATTATTTTTTCTCCTACTTTTGTTTTCTGAGAGAATCCTTCCTTAGTGTCAGTATTTTGCACACTCAACAGACAAACAGCCCTGCGGTACAATAGTTTTGTCTCCTAGGCCAGTACTAATGTGGGTCACACAGATTCTAGCCTGCTGGCTCTAACTCACCACACCAGGTTCAGTGTTGTCCTCTCTCTATCCACACTGCTGCGATTCCCGACATGATTTGTTTATTGCATAGCGTAGTCTTTGGTAGCATAACTAGGATCAAAATTTTTTCTGAAGACCCCATTCCATAAGCAGAAAATATCACCAAAGATCTAGGATGGCCCTTGTTTTGTAAACATCTTTAAAAAATAAAGAATAAAAAAGTATATTTATATATTGGTAGAACCCTGCTGTGTGTATAGAGAGAGAGGGGTAGAACAGGCGAATGTTCACCAGCGTCTGCTTCGCACAGCTCACAACAGTTTGCCAAGCACAAATTTAAAGTTGTATGGAGGTCTTTATTATAAATGTTGGTTCAAATGCTTGAAGTTATCATTTTTTATTACAAATGTCCAGGAGAGTTAATATAATTCCCTACACATGAGCCCACTGTAAAATGAATGTTCCATATCATATTTTATGAAATGTCTGGAGAAAACCAGCTACCCAAAAAAAGTTTGATAGGACTTTTGCAGGCAATCCCAGTTCAAAAAAGGAAAAGTCACCAGCATTTTTTGCACTTTTATGTATTTTCGGCACACATAATATGATGCAACTGACAGAAGATTGAGGAAGATCTAGCTTCTTCTTACCACTTCACCTGGTCTGAGGTGGCAAAGTCAACTCTGGTGAAAGAGATAACGTTCATTAAAATCTGCAGAGCGAAAAGTCACCTGGCGATGGAGTGTGAACGAATGCTAGTGATTAGTGATGGGCGAATTTATTCGCCAGGGGCGAATTCCCATGAAACGCCAGCGAAAATTCGCTGAAAAAAACGAGTCGCGCATCGAAGTTGACACAACCTATTTCGCGAATTTTTTCACCAATTCGGAAATTCACAAATTTTTCGGCAAAGCGAAACGGGGTAGATTCGCCCATAACTACTAGTGATGGTCTCCTTCACTAGCAAATTGGCACCTGCTCCTGTTTAGTGAATTAGCAATGTCCCTACAGGTGGAAATGCAGCGAATTGTCGCTAGTGTTAGCCACTTTGTCCTTTAGTGAATCTACCCCAGAGAGCGAGAGAAAGGCTGTGCTATTTTTTTATTCAACATGACACTGAACCAAGCAGTAAAACTTGTGAACACAATAATTTGAGGCTCTATATAACTGAGGTGGGAAAACAACTATTGTAAATTTCCTCCAAACGATTGGATCTTTCCCCCGATATGCCCACTAACAGCAGGGCTGTATCGGGGTAAACCAAACATTTGGCCCTAGGGCCGAATGTAGGCAGTGGCCTCCAACCGGTCAGTTGCAGGAAAAAATCATACTTTCCGATCTATATCATGGCCAGATATCGATTGGGAAGACCTGTCGGAAGCCCCCATATATGGACAGATGAGCTGCCAAATTGGTGTAAAGAACTGATAGCAACTTTATCTGTCTGTGTGTGGCCACCATTAGATGGTCTGGGTCTGATTTCTTAGTTATAGAATGTTTTTTGCGTTGAACAGTCACATTATCTTCCTGTAGCTTAAGGTGGCCATACATAAACAACTGGCAATAAGCTTTAATTGGGCTGAGACCACCCAATAGGTCTGCTGCTTTCTTGGCAGACCCCATATTAGCCTGTCTAAGTGACTAGAGTGAACTGTGGACAGGGATGAGACTGTAAAGGAGCAGAGGAGCAATGGTTACAGCTATGCATACATTAGCCCTTTCACCTTCACAGATTCACACTGACACATGCAGTACAGTGTGACAGACAAGTATGTCACAGTCTTTTACCGAATGGAAGAACTCTGGCCTACATATTAGCCACCAGTAATTGACCAGAACATTGTCAGAGCAGAATATCAGAGCAAGTGGGGACACACCAGTCACAGACTCCAGCCCCACACTTTGTTGCTATATGAACATTCTGGTGCATGTACTTCTTTATCAGCATATAATGATCCAAAGGGCAAAGAAATTGCGCTATTTAGCCTTGCATACAAATCATTATATTTGGATTGTTAACTGATGATAGAAGCAACAATAAAGTTGAAAGCGGCACATTTTGTAGGATAACTTCTATAAAAATGATGGCAGGCCTATTCAGCACTTTCATTAAAAAGAATGTCTTGATCCAACACATCCACTGCATGTATCAATAAATTTACTCAAAAAATTCATGTGAAAGAAAAGACTTGGTACAATTATTTTACAATTTGACACCCGATTTTGACGTATTATTGGCCAATTTTGATGGATTATTGTCCAATTATTGGTGGATTATTGTATGAACCCCAGGGCAGATCATGATATCTTCCAATTGTATTCAACCCTTGGCAGGTTTGAGATGGAATACTTTTTTTATTTGGACTTTTAGCATCCTCAGGGTTTGATAAATCTATCTAATCTTTTTCTATAAATAAATAGTTTTTCCCCTTTAAAACTCTGACCAAAAAAAATCTGACTTTGATAAATAACCCCATCAATCTCCCAATAGCCTTTATAATTTTCAGAATGCAGAGGGACCACAAATGTATTGAAGGACGAGATCAATTCTGTTTCCACTGGCATAACTAGCAGTTAATGGGCAACTTCCTAATATGCACAAAATAATCCGTTTTTTTTACACATGTATATTGAATAGCTGTTAGACATTGGGATTTGTACTTATGACAGGCATGTCACACATGCTATGCAAGACATTTTGCCAGCTGTGTTTTTAGCCTGAGCACATGGGGGAAAATCTCCCAAAAATGTCTATGGCCATACAGACTCAAGCACTTGTCTGCAGTTCATATTTTCACATGAAAATCACCTAAATGTGCTTGAACATATGTTCTATATTTGAAAGAGCTTACAGTATTGCATTTTCTTATTACATATTTCCCCCATAACATACATAAAGCCGATATTTTATTCTCTGCTTTGGCTTTGTTAAATGCATAATGCTCTTCCAGGGAGCTGCCCTTGACATTCACTATTCTGTTTTTTATTCTGTACCATGCGTTGATAAGATAATGCATGAATAAATTGCTAGGATAAATGCAGCAGCAGAATAAACCAGAGAATATTCCTTATCTTTTCTTTCTTGCCATTATTAAATGATTGTGCTAAAGAGATGTATGTCATTGAATTGCAAACTCTGTGGTCTTGAACTAATGAAAGCTGTATATACAGTTGTATTCAGTATAATAGCAGTCCGACATCACTTAACGGATCAATCACTTTTTTTGGTAGAAATTATATTCTCCATGACAATTAATTTACTAGTAGGTGTAGTAGAGGAATAGAAAACCAACAGACCCAACAGTCATGATATGCATACTGCTGATTCTGTGGAATGGAATCATTAATTGAGGCTTGTTCAAAATAGAAACAGCTTGTTCCAAATAATAATTTGGAACAAAGGTAATTGACAACTGTACAATAATAGGTGTCAATTACAGCCCTTGTTTAAGAAAGGAAGGCAGCAAATGTTGTGTGTTCTGGTTATAGTGCATTTCTCTCTGAGTCTCTCTGAGTAAAATGGGTCGTTCCAGACATTGTTCAGAAGAACAGTGTACTTTGATTAAGGCTCAGGCCAGACAGGAAGATTTGTGGAGATTCGTCGCCTGGTGACTAATCACCAGGCGACAAATCTCTCCGAACCGCTTCCCCTGCCTTCAAGCGTCTTTTATGAATATTCGCCTGCGCTTGTTCACACACGGCGCTGCGCTTTCCTGAAATCGCTTGAAATTGCCTAGGGAGGCAAGTTCGAGCGACTTTGGAAAAGCCAGCACCGCGTGTGAATAGGCGCAGGCGATTATTCATTAAAGACGCTGGAAGACAGGGGGAAGCGGTTCGGGGAGATTTGTCGCCCCAAAGAAGAGGCGATTAGTCGCCAGGCGACAAATCTCGAATCTTCCCCTCTGGCCTTACCCTAAAAAGTTGATTGAAGAGGGGAAAACATAAAGAAGTGCAGAAAACTTCTCTGCTAAAATGATCTTAAATGCTTTAAAATCGCAAACAAAACCTGAAATACATGGAAGAAAACAGAAACTACCATTCAAATGGATAGAAGAATAACCAAAAAGATCCTGATCAGCTCCAGGAAGATCAAAGAACATATAAATTACCTGTGAGTCCTGTTAAAATTAGAAGACGCCTATGTGAAGCCAAGCTATCGGCAAGAAATCCCCGCAAAGTCCCATTGTTGAAATAAAGACGTGCTGAAGAGGTTACAGTTTGCCAAAGAACACATTGACTCGCCTAAAGATAAATAGCACAACATTTTGTGGACTGATGAAAGCAAGATTGTTCTTTTTGGGTCTAGGGCCACAGACCCTTTTTCAGATGACCCCCAAACACTGAATTCAAGTCACAGTACACTGTGAAGACACTGAAACATGTTGGCTCAGAAGAATTGTGGACTGTAACAGGTGCCAGAAGTTGGTCAACCCCATGCAACACAGATATGCAGCAGTTCTCATAAACACTGCTTATACAACTAAATATAAGTTCAGTGATTCAAAGGAAAACAACATCTTTAAACATTTTTCAGTTCATACAGTGAATGTTTGAATTTGTAAAGAAGAATGCAGACACTGCTATTTTTTGGAACAGCCTAATATTCACTTTTTCTCTTTCTGTGAAGGAATAAGACGAATTTGATCATTTTTTTTTTTTAAGTCGTAGCTTTCTGGATAACGGGTTTCTGGATATCAGCACCCATACCTGTTCTATGGCTAGGGTTACTATGCCCTGTTGTTCATTTTACTTAGGGATTATATTGGCACATCTGGGAGTATTTAATAGAATCATCATCCATTATCTGTAGGAAATATACTGACATATCTGGGGTTATGTTTTGGGAACATGGGTGTGGTATTTAGGGATGCGGCCACAAAGTGGCATGGCCAAAAATTTTGCAACATTGCGTATGGCAGTATATAAGGGGCTTAACCCAGTCCTGGTGACGCAAGCACATTTAATAAATGGTGTGTGTCAGTTCATGCAAAAACTGTGTCTAATTCTGCCCTATCCCTAACCTTACAGGGCACAACCTTGCAGCCTTATTTTGTACATTGCAGCTCAAGATGAATTATAATTTGTATTTATACCTCTGCATTAACGTGTGCTCATGCTACATTCTATGAATGTACGGATATACTGATTGTTTTCAGTGGAATTTGCTAACTGTGTTATTTCCTCCATTTTTTATTTATTTTATTTGCAAATATGTAGTTTTTCAAGTAATCTGTGAGCTGTATGGTCAGCACATTAACACAGTACTGCCTTCTGCACAGCCGGTGCTCATTTTTTGCTCATGTGCCGTCCCTTGTTTGTCTTTGCTGGTCTCCTCTGTGTTCCTTTTTCATCACACACTCCAAGGAAGCATCTGGTAGGCCTATTGGTTTAAATTGACTCTAGAGATTGTGTGAGTTTGACTCTGATAAGGAAATTCGATTGTAAGCTCACTAGGGGAGGGCTGATGTGAATGATTGAACATGTACTGCATTGCTAAATGTCATATATCCCCTATGTTCAACTAATGTTTATGTAGGAAACCCTACCTCTGGTTATTGTTCACACACGTAGCAAGTATACTATAACTGCAATATCTCTCTTTGTATGAAATACATTTCCTCTTTGCAATCTATTTGTGCATTTTCCTGCTTTTTTATCATTGTCTAAGTCTAAATATTCTTCTCTATAAATGGTACTTTTCACTCGGTTATACTGGTTGAATGTTAAATATCGAAAAGCATTCTGTTCACATGCATAATGTTCTGTTGTCACCACTTATCTACTGTGATCATATCTTATTCACTGCCACCCACAGTAAAATTAGCAGCCCATGATTTCTTCAGTCTCTATCTGACACAGCGGTACAAGAAAAAGGAAATAAATGTCCCTTAATGCCTCCAGTTAAGGTTTTTGTTTGGAGCATCTGTTACGATATCAGACTTCTTAGGAAAAACACTGTGGGAAGAGAATTCTGTAAATGATACTAAATTGCTTGAAATGGATCGGTATGCACGTAAATGACAATAATAACATCTTGGGCAAATTTACTAAAATTCCCCAAACATCCTACGAATCTATTTGAAATCGAATATCGAGCAAAATGATAGCCTAGAAATATTCGAAAAGCATTCGATAGTCAAATGCTTATCGAATATTTCTAGGCTATCATTTTGCTCGATATTCGATTTCTCAATGAAATCGTATGATCGGATACCGATCGTTCGATTTCATGAAAAAATCGTACTTTTTCCTTCGAGCCTCCGAAAAATTTGTACGATTCGAACGATCAAGGCCTTCGCTTAAGCTTCTATTGGTATTCGGTAGGTTCATTCTGGCGAAGTAGGCATTCAAAGGATTTTAAATCCTTTGATCATCGAATGATTGAATTATCGAATATCCGATCATTCGATCTATTCCATAATTCGGTATTTGATGATCGAAGAGGCCAAATTTTGCATATTCGAATATCCGAAAAAATCGTATGTACAGAATTCGATCATATTCGATTGAACTTCGATCTCTTCACGTGAATTTTGTAAGTTTGCCCCTTTGTGTTTAGAAAATGAAATAGATGGCTTGTTTTAGTTGGAGGACACCAAATCTGCACTAAAATTAGTGTTTCCCATTTTAACAAATACCAATGGGCACTTCTTGATTGTGTGTGATCCATGCTTCCAGGCAAAGCTATTTTGGGCATCATATAAAGGGCATGTGCCCAACTTATGTCGAGCAGCAAGACCCTTTTGTATTTTGTTCCATGGAAACTCGTGTTTACGGATCCCATTTTCCTGGCAGTGATGTAAAATAATCTCTTTAAGAACACATAAGGTATCACCACTTGGCATTTCTAGTGGTTTCATGCCCATTATCTGCCAGACAAATCTAGAAGAAACTACCTGAAGTTTGCTTTTAGGTTAGAGATAATGCAAAAGAAGTCATACAAATGTACATGGCCCAGTAATCTCTTAGATCCCGCAACAAAAGGTTGTTTGGCAATGAAAAGAATACCAGCAAGTGCTTTCATTTTCCGTTGCTTTGAGTAGCAGTTGTTGTCAATGAATTGTATTATCAGACTTGAGATATTTAAAAATAATCCTTTTATATTAATGCAGTAAAACCCTGGATTTTTTCCTGGAATTGACATTGGTTTTTCATGGTCCCATACAGACAAGTGGCATCTCCAGGTTTTACGTTACCACAGAATTTAAGCTGTTTTGATGCCATCCCCTGGGAAATGTAAAATTTAGGTTCTACTGTAAGTCATTGTGAAAACAATTGTAGTTGTATTGGTTGTATATGACTTCCATCAAAGCTGTGAAGTTGTGTTTAACTCCTCCGTTTATGGTACCTCCAACTCTGTACTATCCACGTTGATTAACCGTTGTTGGGTACATAACAAACAAGGTATTTTATCACTACCAAAGCTCAAAAATATAAACCACATCCTTTGGTAATTCTTACTATGTAAACCAAAAAAAATTGGTAACCTCAAAACACTTTATACATAAATTGAACCTGATATATAGCTTCTGCCATATCCTCCTTCATAGAAGCTCTTAAATTGTTACATAGTTAAATTGGGTTGAAAAAAGTTCAACCCCTCCAAATTAAAACCCAGCATACACACACACCCCTCCACTCTTTCACACAAACCATATATGCCCATAGCTATACTAACTGTAGAGTTTAGTATCAAGATAGGCTTTGATATTATGTCTGTCCAAAAAATCATCCAGGGCCCCTTTTAAAAGCATCAACAGAATCAGCCGTCACAACATCACAGGCAGTGCATTTCACAATCTCACTGTCCTCACTGTGAAGAACCACCTACACTGCTTCAAATGAAAGTCCTTTTCTTCTACTCTGAAGGGGTGGCCTCTGGTGCGGTGATCCTCTTTGTGGGTAAAAAGGTCCCCTGATATTTGTCTAGAATGTCCTCTAATGTATTTGTAAATATACATTATTTTTTTTCCCCGAGAAAACAACTCTAACCTGGAAAGTCTACCCTCATATTTTAAGTCTTCCATCCCTCCAACCAGTTTAGTTGCACATCTCTGCACTCTCTCCAGCTCATATACATCCCTCCTAAGGACTAGAGTCCAAAATTGCACTGCATACTCCAGCTGAGGTCTTACTAGGGATCTATAAAGAGGTATGATTATGTTTTCATCCCTTGAGTTTATGCCCTTTTTTTATGCAGGACAGAACTTTATTTGCTTTAGTAGCTACAGAATGACACTGCCCAGAATTAGACAACTTGCTATCTATAAAAACCCCAAGATCCTTCTCACTTAAGGAAACTCCCAACACACTATTTGTGAATTGTTGGGAGTATAACACAATTTAGTATCACCTGCAAAAATAGAAACCGTATTTTCAACGCCCACATCCAGGTCATTAATAAACAAGTTGGAAAGCAACACTGGTCCAATTAGAAAATGTTCCATTTACCACCACTCTTTGTAGTCTATCTTTTAGCCAGATCTCTATCCAGGTACAAATACTATGTTCCAGGCCAACATTCCTTAATTTAACCAGTAACCTTCTGCGTGGCACTGTATCAAATGCTTTAGCAAAGTCTAAGTAAATCACTTCCACAGCCATCCCATAATCGAGGTCCCTGCTTACCTTCTCATAAAAAGGAGAAGGAAAGGTTAAAACTAAGTAAGCTTTATCAGAAAGGTCTATATAAATACACTAGTAAACCCTCAAAGTAATGTTGCTCTGAGTCCTCTGTCAAAAGAAACACTGCATTTCTTTCCTTCTATTTTGTACAAATGGGTTTCTGTACCAGACTTCCTGCCTTCAGCTTGAACCTCTTTGACCTGGGCATGAGCATGCTCTGTTTGCTCCTCTCTCCCCCCCCTTTCCCCCCCTCCCTACTGTAATCTGAGCCCAGAGCTATGAGTGAGCAGGGAGAGACTGAGGCAGGAAGTGACGTCACACCAAGGTAAAATGGAAACTGCTATCCTAAACAAACAGAGAGAGCTTCTAGAGCTGTTTGTTAAAGCATTCTACAGATTAAATAAAGCATTATATCTTGCACTATTGTGATGAATCTATCGGCAATAACTGCTTTTCCTTCTCTTTTAAGTCTGATTTGATTATTTTCAGTGCTTGTATTTAAATTAAATTTAAATTATTAGGAGTTCGTATATTTTTTGCAACTCCAACTTCAGATACCCAGAATTGCTTCTGACTCTGACTCCACAACTCTGCTTTAATTTTACATTGTCTCACATTCACTTACTATGCAATTGTTTTGGCTAAGTTGCAGTGAGAGCAATAACAGAGGAACAAGTTCATGTTTTATTTAGGAAACATTATGTTTCTGAAGGCCTTTGTTAAAGTACTGAAAGCAAATGAACATTTCCTCTGGGATTCTTTTTCAAAGGTACTTAAATCCTGAAAGAGTATCCAGATACATCTCTGTGTAGTGGTTGCATCTCACTAATTGAATGACTCAAATCAAAGGCCTCTAGCGAATATTTACTGAGTGTGTTGGGGTGTTTGCTTGTCATGAAATTTTCTCATTTCTGCAATGATTCCGCAACTGTGAGATTTATTACTACTAACATTTCCAGATCCTTTTTTGCATTAATGAAGTCAGAAGGGAAGCAATAATGTAATCTCCAGCTGTAATCAATCTGGTGTTCGTATGGTTGGTGAATGCATTCTGTAAAGATTACCCTGAATGTCTATCTTGTGATTCGAGGTGCCAGGTCTCATTAAGAAAGAATGGAAAGCCCTAGCCTAATCGGAGTCAAGAAGCTGTATTTGTCCCAATGTCTCCAATAATGAAAGGTCTAAATAATTATGCTGCTCAGTTGTCTTCCTCCTTAAAGAATTATCTAAAGATCCTTGCAGACATAATCACTGTATGAGAAGTCTTTGCCTCCTACTGTTTCTATTTAGAAGAGTCCAATAATAGATCTATAAAGGAATAACCTGCAAGCAAAATCCATTTCCTATTGACAATGGGCTGGAGAATTACTTTAACAGTGTTTCATGTCCAGTATTCGTATTTTCCATCAATTTTATTTTCCCTTTGACAAGCTTTTCTAATTCGCCTCAGGCCATTAATGCTCCAAGGTCACTCCCTTAAATATTTTGTTAATAAAAAGGAATAGTAGCCCTGCTAACACCTATCTTGTACTCTTTCTAAAGAAATACAAATAAGGTCAGAATAAAGACATGAAAAAATGCTATATATGTCTTTCAGATTTCCAGTTTTGTAACAGGAACAAATTTTGCAAAACTGAGAAAATTTAAAGTGCTTTCATTTTCAAAGTAGGGATGCACCGAATCCAGGATTCGATTCGGTATTCGGCCATTTTCAGCAGAATTCAGATTTGGCAAAATCCTTATGCCTTGCCGAACCGAATCCTTACAATCATGTGACTTTTCGTCACAAAACAAGGAAGTAAAAACAATTTTTTGCTGCATCGCTGGCTTTTACCCTTTCGGATTCGGTTCGGTAGTGGATAGTGGATTTGTTGCATCCCTACTTCCTATTGCTTAAGAGCAGTTGTGTGAGGAGAAGATGGGACATCACCACTTATTACAAAACAATTGATTAGTGTAGCCTGATACATTTATTGCTGGCATTTTATCAATTTGTGAAGGCCTGGATTTGTGGAAAGGCCACCTAGGCCCGGGCCTAGGATGGCAGGATCTTAGGGGGCAACCACACCCACATTTGTTTGGAAACACTGGGGATGCGCAGGAGATATAATAGTTTTTTAAATTTGCCGTGCACCAATCTCCATTGCTCCAGTCCTGATGACAGAAATTTGTCCAAACATAGCGGACGGGGTCAGTGAACGCCAGTGGGCCAAGTGGCGCCATCTATATAAGTCCGGCCCTGAATTTGTGTAAAAAATAATAATACTATTTCACCTAACCTGAATTTGTAGAGATGCCAATTTGAAACCATAGTGATCCTGTTGCATCTTGGCTGTGCCCTGGTTCCACCCCTACCCAACCCCTGCTCAGCCTCTGCCCTGTCCTCGCGTCTGCTCCTTGCTTCACTGCTTCAGATGATACTAGATGATTTTGAGTGATTATTCTGTGCATTTCAGTGGAGCAGGTAAGTTCGATTTTGAGTGCAAATTTCTGACCACGAGAAACAGACCTCTTATTGCAGGAAACCAGGTGAGAAGGTTTTAAATTTGGTAGACCCCTAACAAATGGGTGGGAGGGAGTGGGTTCAATCAGATTTGTGAAAAACAAACTTGTCCAGAACTTGTTACTTGCTCTTTTCACATTGCAACTTTGCACATGTGGAAATGAGGAATTGACAACTATTTGTTTTACTACTGGGTCAGCTTGCATGTAGAGACCTCCTATAGTTTATAAAAACCTCCTAACAGGAAGCAAGGCGTGTTGCCTTGTAGCTAAAAGGAAATGGCTTTTCATCATTGGGATTGTAGCATCACCCCTATAGAAAGCTACTGATACACAGGCTCATATCTGTCCCTCCAGATTCATTAGCATATTGCTTTTGTATTGTCATGCTCAACTGATTTCTGACCATAATTAAAAATGGGACATGGACAGCATTGGCTCATGTTTGTTGTCCTCCCCAAACACATTGGCACATGTCCCTGGCATGTCCCTTTGCCCATGGCACCACAGCAAATTCATTCTAGGCCCCCAAAACATTGGTAACTTGACCTGTTCTACCAGGAAATATTGAAATTACTCATTATACAGATAATTACTGGGTCCTCTATAATATATGCTTCCACTGTGGTTCCTTTGATGAATGGGTAGATATATTAACCATTTATGTTAACGTCTTTTTGAATGAAATTGTAGTTATTTTACACAAAGGATGTCTGACTTGTTACCCTTCGTTCACTTGAATCTAGTTGGGAGTTGCAATTCAGCTGGAGCTTTGCATCAAATATAATCATGGGGGGGAGTTGTTCAGCTCATTTGTCATTACCAACATTATTGCAGTGATTCACATTTTTTCTAACAGCCTTTGTTCTGTGCTTTTTGTACTTCTATTAATACAAATAATTTATCTTTGGCCTTTTGTTTTACACAAAAGTATTTTATGAAAGATTGTTATTTATAAATGTTTCTGAGTATTGCAAGGGAACTTAGGAGGAAAAGGGCAAACTCCCTGTATAAAAATGCATATATCTATTATGATGAACATATGATCATAGTTATTCATAAGATCACTCATCTGGATAAACACGCGCATAACAATCTAGAGATGTGTCCTGGATAAACCTCCAGCTGCAGTCTCCAGGCAGAAGTAAATGCACAATGCAAGGTGTGTTATCCTTATGCGTCAGTCGTATGAAAACCAAGCTGCAATCAGCAACAACGACTGCATATAAACAATTACCTTAGATCTGATGGATATTGTATAATATCTATATTTTATCTATCAGATATTCCCTCTAGAGAGAAGCAACATGTAATGCATTTCTGATTCTCATTTATTTTCCTTTTTTTTTTTTAAACATTTTAGTTTATTTGTTCAGCCCGTTACATCTTTTTATATAAAGAGATATTACCATGTCCCTGGACATAGAATTAGTTTGTAGTGAGCAGTGAGCAAATATCACACAACGACTCTTGTTCATTTTTGAAAATGCAAATCTGAACAACTTGCCTTCCCATTAGAAGCTATCTGGGCCAATGCAGTTGACTTTTAGAGGCTCCTATGGACTGCGCAGCAAGCATGTTACTTTATGTTCTTTAAAATATAGTTTTCAGAGACTTGGAAGATTATTACAACGTCAACATATTATACAACTGGCATCAATTCTCCTCCTCTTTTGCTTGCTTCCTGCACTGAGATATTGATAGTGCCTCAAACGCAAGCACTGCATTTCCTCTTGTGTGAAGGAAGCTGCTCTTCCCTCTGATATTGGAACAGACAATGCTGTGTTCTGTTAGTCTGCTGGCTGTATGATACTGTGTACTTAGCAGTCTAATCCTGGTGATAAGTAAGTACTCTAATTATTATTTCAGTCCTTTGGAGAAGCTGAATGTGAATTGTCTGCATACAATTTAAATATAACACAAGTCCTTTGAAAGGACAGTCTGTGAAGTGAGAAAAATACTGAAATATCTTATTCTGTATGCCCTCTGGCATAGAGTCTGTCCCCCTGATTTTGTTGTTGTTTATATATTTTACATTTATAGTAAAATAATAGTTGAGTTTAAGGTTTTTCTCAATAATTTCATCCTAGCTTCTTCAAGTAGCCCTTTCAGACTCCAAACTGGAGCAGTTCCTAAATCAACTTTGTACCAATTAATATTAGTAGCCATGTATTTTCTCACTGCTGACAGTAAATGGCCTTGTTTACTCAAGGTAACATATTCAGTAGCTAAAACAACATTCCAGGCAACAGTGTCAGTGGGAATACTCACATTACCAATTACAGTCCATTCAAAAAGTATATATCCATGACAATGAAAATATTATATATTTGACTGCACTATACACTTGGCTACAGCTATTGATTTATTGATGTGAAGAATGGGCTCTTTTAGTCACAGTACTAAAATCAGATTTATTTTATTTATATATGAGATGCTTTTGATCACTAAAAAAAATTTGAAGAGAATCTAAACCCTGCAAAAATGAATGCAAAATTGCTCAGAGCGCTCTTCTGAGCACTCTTCCAGTGTACAATTATTGTTATATATGTATTAAGATGTTAGCAGTTTTATGCTGCATCTGGCATAGTGCCAATGTGCCAGAGGTTAAAAGGTGGCTCGCCTTTAAGTTAACTTTTAGTATGTTTAATACTAAGCATTTGTTCTTTTTTTTATCAATTTGAATTATTTTCTTTCAAATGGGGGCCACTGGCCCTATCTATAAAATAAATGCTTTGTAAGACTAAAAATGTATTGCCATTTTAGTTTTTATTTCCCATCTTTCTGTTCAGACCGTTTTCTATTCCAGTCTCTTATTACAAAACAGTGCTAAGTTGTAATTTGGACCCTAGCAACCAGGTTTCTGAAATGGCATATTGGAGAGCTGCTCAATAAAAAGCTAAATAACTAAAAAGTTACAACTAAAAATTAAAAACAACTTCAAATTGTCTCCGAATATCACTCTCTACATCAGGCTAAAAGTTAATCTAAAGGTGATCAGCCTCATTACAGGACTAGCAGTCTGGTTTGTACACCAGAAACAAAATTATATTAAGATAAATACTATACCCTGTATAATTCTGTGACTTGTGATAACTCCTAAAAGTTGATATAAGATAGACTGCTAACTGTCCCTTATAATTTTTCCACTGTGTGATATATATAAATACTTAGGCCTCATTTAAATACCAATTTTGGTCATCACCAAAATCATATATGGCTGGATGGGTTATTTAAAAGGGATCTATAGACTGGCATTGCAGTATGGGGCATATGTAATCAATTTTTGCACATTTATTCATCTTATTTGTATGGCATACATTGTTTTTGCCAGTGAAGACAGAAAGCTATAGATATTTGGTTCTAAATCACTAATAAAGCTTTTCCCCTATTGTACCACTATTTGCATTTCTAAGCTGAGGGGAGCTAAACAATTGCAGCCTTCAAAATGGTTAATGAATTAGGGAACACTAAGGGCTCTTACACACGAGTGCCTGAAGCTGCGCTCCCCTGCGTTCTGTTTTTATGCATTTAGCCACAGGGGAGCGCAGGAGCAGACATCAATTTTTTTTCAGTGGGGCTGTACTCACAGGAGCATGTAGGCACCAAACGCAGGAAAAAATGCAGCATTTTGCATCTCAGCCTGCGTTTGGTGCCTACATGCACCTGTGTGAGTACAGCCCCATTGAAAAAAATTGAAAGCGCCTGCTCCTGCGCTCCCCTGCGGCTGAACAAATAAAACCAGAACGCAGCGGAGCGCAGCTTCAGGCACTCGTGGATAAGAGCCCCTAAAGCTTCCGTGGTTGATCAATAAAAGCATGAGAAATATTTAGATCATTTATGGACGACATGCCATTATTTTTATAAATTGGTGTCAAAAGGATAAATTACATAATGTGTTCAGGAAAAACAAGGTGAACTAATTAATTACTTCTGTTGCTGGAATACATCAACAAGCTTTGTATTTATAATTTTAGCTGCACTTCCATACTTCCATACACAGCTGTATATATTTATAAGCAGCAGAGATTTTTTTTTTCCAGGCAAACTGAACAAGGCTTAGAATTCCCTTCAAGTTCCAGTTCCAAGGAACTTTTTACTCTTGGGATGAGTAGTATTTAGCTGCATGCTAGCAGACTGTTGCCGATCGCACAGAAAGCAACTGTTATACAAAACCCTTCTATTTATTAGTCTGTTGTGAGTGCTTTCATTCTATAGCACCTGCATGTTTTGCAGTCTCAAATATTGTTTGTATGTATTTGTCGTGTCTATTTTTGGAACGTAAATTGCTCAAATCACATATTCAGCCGTTATGTACACTTACACAGTGTTTTCTCCAGATTGCTTCTGTGTTTTTTTGTCTGCAGTACCTTGTGCACCAGGCTGCCTTTTTCATCAATGCAGTTGTAGGAAGTTTGTGAACTCTTTGGTAGTTCCTGGATTATGGCATTTCTCATAAAGATGTGATGTATCCTAATAACAGACCAGCAAAATCTGCCCCCCCAGGCAAAAGCCTCCCCATACTCATTGCCACACCAGAATAGTGTCCCCTCCAGCAACACTGACCCACACATGCAAAATAGTGCACAGGAGCATCATGTTTACCAGCCTCTGCATCTTTAAGTGAGCACCGACACTTTAGATTTCGGTGCATGCTCAATTGGAGCTGGTAAGCTCGTAAATTGCCCCCCAAAAAAAAAGAAGAGGATCCAGATAATACAGAAGCTAGTGAACATGGCTCCCATGAACTCTACTGTGCTGCACTACTCTGAATATACAGGTCAGTGTCATCAGAGGGGACATCCATTCCAGTGCAATACCATGCGTGGAGCAAGCAGAGATGGGGGCCAGAGGAGAGTGGAACAAACGGGGCCCCAAGCTGCAGGTGGGTTACTTCTTGTCTGTAATGAGTATGTTGTTTAAACATTCAGTCTAGAACATTCAGGTAGAATTAATTATGTGAACCTTTACTATAACAACCCTTTCAAAAGCTAAATCTAGTCACTACAAGGAGATCTGAAGTGTGGGTTAGAGGAGCCCTTGCCTAGAAAATAAAAACAACGCATAATTTGTTGCTTAGCTCAAGAACAAAGAAGAAGAATTGTAGAGAGGCAAGCAGCCACAAAAACATTTCTGAGTGTCCATCAATCCACATTTACCTCACGAGATTACTTTCCCCGAACCGCTTCCCCTTGTCTTGCGCCGGTTAAAACGAGAATCTCCTGCAGAAATTCACAGTCTGTGCTTCGTTTTCTGAAATTGCCCAAAGTTGCCTCACAAACTTCGGGCCATTTTGTAAAACGAAGCACCACGTGTGAATTGTCACAGGCGATTCTCATTTTAGCCGGCGCAAGACAAGGGGAAGCGGTTCAGGGAGATTAGTTGCCCCAAAGAAGAGGTGATTTGTTGATGGGGTGACTAATCTCCCCGAATCTCCTCGTGTGGACTGATGCTTAGACAATATGCCTATAAATTGAGGAAATGTAGTACTGTTGCTGCTTTACTGAGCAGTGGGGGCCCTGCAAAGATAGTGACAAGAGTACAGTGTGAAATGCTAGCAGTAGGGAAAAAGAACTTTAGGGTAACCGTAATGGACCAGCAGTAGTAGATTTAACTTCCCACTGTAAGAAAACTGTACTCTAAAAAGAAAATCTAAAAAGAATTGAGGAAGAAACGTGCTCTGTAATAACCAATACTGTTGCTCCATGTACATATGATATGCTCAATAAAAAAAAAAGGTAATTTGTGCAGATTTTGCTCATTTATGCTGCACTAAAATAGCCTACTTTGGCCTTTAACCACATTTCCAGGCCAGCAGCCCACCAGCCCACCAGAAAACCTTAGACCATGGGCCCACTCTCCAAACAATTTTTCCTCTTCCTCTACTCGCGTAACCTCTGTATTCCCTATGTATTCCAATGTGTGCAGCATTCTGAACACCACTGTAGACTGGCAGCTGGCAGGCAGTGAACTCTACATGAAATGCGTGTGCACTAAAATGCTGTACATCGAGTAGCGCTCAGCAGCCACATGTATTTCACATTTAGTATTTTCCCTCTATTAATGGGGCCCTGATGTGTTTTGTCAGTTTATTTTTGACCCTAACAGCCCTTCCATAAACTGGGCTGTCTGGGTCAAATCAGGACAGGTGGCAACCTATTTATTACTGAGCACTGGAAAACGTATATTTAAAAAAATGTCCTTCCCTGTAAACATTAAATGCAGCATTTATATTTAGCTCTTCTGTTCTAGACATACATCCCTAATGATATGGTTGCTGAGAAGCACAGTGTTTATGCCAGTCCAAGCACATAGTCTAGCTGCTTTAAGGTACCTTGCCTGTCATTCCCACCCCCATTGCTGCTAGGGTAGCGATAACAGTAATGCTGATTCACAGCTATATAAAATCCATAAATCAGCTACTCTGTGCTGGGGTGGCGGCTCTCCGAGTTGCTATGCTATTTCAGCGTGGGAAGGATTTATGTGGGTGAAGATGAAGCAGCTCAGCTCTTTCATGTTGCTGATAATAGAAGATGGGCACTTAATAAGAATGACCTTAAACTTCACATGCACCACTCTGTAGCAGTATATCTGCGGCTTCATGCATTATACAAATACTTCAGTATGATCAACTTTTTTTGACCGTTAAATAGTGAATTTTCTTCAAAACCCAGTAGCATGTCCACAGCATTCTCCAAAAGTATGGCATTTGCTACAGAGAAAAATCAAGACAGGGACCTGGGCCATGTGGATTCTCATTAATAAGAATGGCAATACTGTATTTCTTTGACAATTCCTATGCCCGTTTTACAATGAGTCCTCTTTCACTTATTTTTCATCACCTAGATATAGGTATTGTTTGCATAAAAATAGATCATGGTAGGATGGCATAATCAAACACTAATTAATTGTATGCCAACCAGAATTTAACACACATCAGGTGAAATAAAGTCATGCGTGAACAAGTGAATTCTGGTATAGGGATCCATTATCTGGAAAACTCCAAATTAGGGGAAGGCTGTCTCCCATAGACTCAATTTTAATAGAATAATTACATTTTGTTTAAAATAATTTCCTTTTTCTGTGTGATAATAAAATGGTAACTTGTACTTGATCCCAACTTAAATATATTTAATCCTAATTGCAGGCAAAACAATCCTACTGGTTTAATTAATGTTTAAATTGTTTTTTTTTAGTAGACTTAAAGGGCTTTGGTCATGATTTTAATGATGTTTTTCAGTTGTAATATTGGTGTGTGTGATATTGTTGTATGATATTGGTGTGTAGGCAGCCATCTCGGGTTATTTTGCCTGGTCATGTGCTTTCAGAAAGAGTCAGCACTTTAGGATGGAACTGCTTTCTGGCAGGCTGTTGTTTCTCCTAATCAATGTAACTGACTGTGTCGCAGCAGCACCTGGATTTTACTTTTGAGTGTTGTTCTTAGATCTACCAGGCAGCTGTTATCTTGTGTTAGGGAGCTGTTATCTGGTTACCTTTCCATTGTTCTGTTGTTAGGCTGCTGGGGAAGGGGGGTAATATCACTCCAGTTTCCAGAATAGCAGTAATGAGTGACTGAAGTTTATCAGAGTACAAGTCTTGTAAATATTAAATTTACAAAAATACCTTTGCTCTTTTGCGAAACTGATTTCAGTGCAGAATTCTGCTGAAGCAGCACTATTAACTCATGCATGACCGTATCCCTTTGTTATGGAGATCCAAAATATAGAAATACCCCTTATCCAGAATATAAATTCAATAAACCTTGGATTCTCCTTTTTTAACCTTCAGTATGCAAAAGTTCTAACCAGTGAGCAAGATCTCCCCAATCCATGTTACATGCATGTTGGAAGTTGTAGCTAAACAACATCTGGGGACCCAAGCTTGTAAGAGAGCAACACCAAGGTGTCTTATATGGGCAAGTGGAGACCGTTTTATTTTTATATTATACCCCTCTTACCCATGAAATCTGGAGAGGGAATAATTTAATTTCACTCTCCCATCTATTGCAAGCACAAAGTGGGGAATTATCTGTGAGTCAATGCAGGAGTAAATAACTCTCCTCTTGTCTGCAAGTGTGTTAAATGGTGGAAAACCATTTTTCTCAAGCTGAATTTAGGGAGCTCATGCTGAGCTTAAACTTTAGACATGCGTTTTGTTTTGTATATTCTTGTAATATTTTGTTCATAAATCACTTTTGGTTTTTGTGTCGTAGCTGAACTGGACACAGAGCATACTCAGAGGGTGCTGGAGATGGAGCATACCCAGCAGATGAAGCTGAAAGAGAGACAGAAGTTCTTTGAAGAAGCTTTCCAACAAGATATGGAGCAGTATCTTTCTAGTGGCTATCTGCAGATATCCGAAAGAAGAGGCAAGTCCTGCAAATACGCTGATGTTTCTTTCATGCTGGATCTACAAGTATACTGTGACTAGGGGTCACATTGATTATTGCTTGTAAAAAAAATGTGACTGTAAATTACGAATCATTTTCTGTTACTACCAGTTTGTAATAATGTGGAAAATAATTTTTTAAACTCAGAACTTGTTTTGATTGTTAGAACTGTGTTAGAGTTCAGTGCTTCAACTGAATTACCGGGATTAACAATTTTGGACTTTCTAGGTCAGGGCTCCCCAACCTTTTTTACCCATGAGCCACATTCAAATGTAGAAAAGAGTTGGGGAGCAACACAAGCAGGCAAAAAGTTCCTGGAGGAGCCAAATACGGGCTGTGATTGGCTATTTGGCAGCCTCTATATGGACTGGCAGTCTACAATGAGGCACTGTTTGGCTGTACACCTGGCTTTTATGCAACTAAAACTTTCCATGTTGCTCACGAGCCACTGGTTTGGGGACCACTGCTCTAGGTGTACCCTACCTCAGTACTATGCAAGAAAGTAGGACATTTTTCTGGGCACCCATGTTTTAAGGAACAGGCATCATCTTAATGTTAATTAAATACATTTATAGTTGGGCTGAATATATTAATCAGGTAGGTATTTTTCATTTATGTGAATTTATGTTTCTGAGATCTTTTGAAGGCTTGATTAATCCTTGTAACAATAATGATTTGCAATGTGCTGTCAGACTTTCAGTTCAAGCCATGCTTGAAGTTCAATCCTTTGATCAGGGTCCCACTTGCCTTATGAAATTATATAGGGACATATTGGTACATCAATTATTTGCTCATAGTTCCTAGAATATCTATATTCTCCTCAAAGACTGCAAATGGTCATTCTCTCAGTCTCGTCAAGTGCCTCTGTTCCAAGTTTTCACCAAGGTGGCCAGCCCAACATTGCTGAATCTGCAGCTCAGATGTTGGTGTGTTGTATGAAATGATAGTTGGTTCATGCATAAAAGCAGGGTGCACCTTTTGTCACCTTTAACTAAAATGGGCAGAATTGCAATCTCAGGAAGTATAAAATTGTAGTAATTTATTTTTACCAATATAACAAACATGCGAGAGAGAACACTAAGAGGAGCACACTCTCTCCATGGGGCTTTATACAATAGATTGTAATGTTATTTCAGAGCAACTGGGCATGATGGCTTTCAGGAAAGTTCAAGTTTGGCAGTACAGGATCACAAAGTATAGAAATTATAGTACAAAACTCCTTTGGAGCTCCCCTCTTAGAAAAGGGTCCAAGTCCAATATTATGAGGAATAAGGGAATGTTTTAAAGGAATATTTTCATGAAAGAAGCACTGTAATATTAGTGGCCAAAAAGTAGTTTTCGTTGGAGATGTGAAAGTGACAGAAATTGATTTAAAAACATATTTTCTGTTTGCATGTGAAAGAGATTTCATGAGAGACATGTGAACTGAATTCCTCCAGGCCTCAAAGAAACCTTCTCGCCCCTTGTGACAGATAAGAATCTGTTTTTCACAGACAAGGAATAAAGTAGTCTCTGTATTATTGGTGATCATCCTCCCCAGGATGCTTTTTGTAAAGCTGCATTGTCAGCCGCTAAGAGAAATCCTAACTTGTTTGTGACCTCAACCTAACTTATTTTGTGACATGATTTGGAGGTGGGTCATTCTAGCATGTTTATCTGTTTGAATATTAGTCTTTCAGTTAACTTCTAGGAACTCCCCCTAAAGCTTCTGCCCTCAAATGCCTGTATGCGTAAATACACCCTGCTTACATAGTTCTGAATATTAGTAGAAAGATTGTTGGTTGGTTGGTGTTACTCCATGCTACATTTTAAAGGAGAATTGAAAAAAACCCTACCGCCTTACCCTACATAGATCCCCTTCCCCCCAGCCTAGCTGCTACCCCAGGCAAATGCCCCTGGACATACATGGAGAGATACGCTCATTTGGCGATGTCACCAAATGAGCGGATCTCTCCCTGATATAACCACCTTGAGAGGGGCGATATCGGGGTGATCTGATCGTGGGTCCTAGGGCCCAAAGATCGGATCATAATTGACGCTATATGGGCGGTCGGATTGCGGGACCGCATCAACAAACAGATGCGGCCGCGATCTGACTGGATTTTTAGTCCCGCCCGGTCAACATCTGTCCAACTTTAGGCCAGATATCGATCAGTAAAGCCCGTCAGAGGGCCCCATACTGGGCCAATAAGATGCGACTTGATGTGTCTGCTGCTTTTATCGGCCAGTGTATGGCTACTTACCCCTTGGGGCAGATTCTGTCCAACGGAGTTCACGGTAGCCATCTTCTGGCTATAGGAGAATAAGATGGCTGCTGGAGGGAGGTGGTAGGGTTTTTTTTTTACTTTAGGGTTGAATTCAGCTTTAAACCAAGCATCATACAGATATAGGTGTGCTACTCCAAGATAGTCTTCACTACCTCATTTCTTTTCCCAATTTGCCATAGTATTGCTTCCCACTCATTTTAAATTGCAGTGCTTTGGGGAACAGCTTATTCTGATGCACGGGAATTGGTCAGTGAAATGGTCAGACTTCTTTAAAGAGGACATACATACATACACATGTATCCAGATCCAAAATTCTGCATGAGTGACAAAGGGGAAACCTAGATTGTCTTTTGTTGTGCAGAAAATTAACTGTATTTGCTCAATAAGGATTGGCTTCTGGATCCTGAGTTCATAGTTATTTGCTGCTTGTTTTTTATTACAGAGCCAATTGGAAGTATGTCATCAATGGAAGTCAATGTGGACATGTTGGAGCAGATGGACCTGATGGACATGTCAGACCAAGAAGCGCTTGATGTTTTCTTGAATTCCGGAGCAGAAGAGAACAATGTTCTTTCTCCTATAATTGGTACTGTTGGGTTGAATTCTGTCACATGATTCCTTATTTCTATACATTTTATAATTTTTGAGTGCAATGAATAAGGCATTTGCTGAACCTATTTTTGCATATTGATTTAGGGCCCCCCTAAGCCACAAAAACCCATGAGTTTTGGGACAACTGTGCCCCCCTGATGGTGGCCCTGTCAGTAGGATAGGAACCAATTGGCAGTTAGACTGACCTCATTTGAAACTGAAGCCTGACTTTGCTTTTGTGATTGCAGGGCTGTGATTGGCTATCCCCTCTTACTTTACAGCTCTACGAAATATGTTGGCGCTATAGAAATACATGTTAATAATAATGTTAATACTGTGCTTCTGGCAGGGACTGTTGGGATATGGCCACCTCTCATTTGAAACACAGACAGGGACCACAACAGATCTATAGGGAGCTCCCATAACGAGGCCATTTTTAAAGGATGAAAAGAAGAAATGAAATAAATAAAAAATTATAATTTTTAACCCAAAGTTAAACCAGCACCATATATTCATTATTGCCTACAAGATGGGGGGTTATTTACTCTGTATGTCTCCTTTAATCTAGTGTGATGGTATAGGGGTCATAAGTGTTTAGTCTACGCTCCTCAGAGTTAGCAGCAAGCTCTGTAGAGCACTAAATGTGTAATCATTACATAAATAAAGAATAATAATGATAATGCTGTAAGGAGTCACATGAACCCAGATACAGAGGCCAATATGACCACTGAGTGATTTGTACCTGTGGCCATGAGCTATAATTATTTGCAAACATTGCTGCTTGTTTGTAAGTGCTTTTCATTGTAAAATGTCAATGTAATAAGTATTTCCCTTTGTTTAACAAGAAAAGCACCCAAAGTGATGCACACACTGCTGCATGGTTTGTCTGATACATAATCTGATTTGACACTTCAAATCCTTCCTATGGGTCTGTCTGCTCAGCTGGACAAACTGACTTGGCTGCTGCAAACTGTGTCATGGCTAGACTGTCACTTGGGGGTGTATTCCAGTGAGCTGAATGGAGCCCTGGGAAATATCTGGATGGCCCATAAGAAAAATAAGGACACATCTGTCACTTATGAATTAGGAAATACTGTTGCCCCACTGTTACTGTTACACTCCTGCACATGCCATTTATTGACTGTACTGGGCGTCCAAGCCAATTCTGCAGGTCCCCTCCATCTACAATTTGTATATTTAGGGGTCAGCAGTAAAGAGTTTACAATTTGTAGTGAGACACGAGAGCAATCACATTGGGATGAGTCTTCTTCAACTAATCTGACAGCAGCTTTTCCAGCAAATAATTCCTACAAGTCAGAAATGGAGCGTGTCCACTAATATTTATGGATTATTCAACATCCAGGCAAGCAATTGCGTTATTCTACTAAATGTAGAAACTCTTAAACCCACCATTTTATTTTGGATGCCAGTTGATAAAACAATGGCAATATGTAAGCTTTAAATTCCCCGGTTATTATTTTATGCAAAGCACATGTGGGTTTTTCCCAGATTAGAAACGAGGGCCACTTTTACATCCAGCTGGCAATTCTACTGTTACATAAATCTGTCTGTTTGTGGCTTATAATATCCAACAGTGCAATCCTGCCACAGACCACAATGTGGCCAGCTATATACAGTTGTGATGCATTGTTGTGAAGTCTTCACAATTAATGGATAGATAGATAGATAGATAGATAGATAGATAGATAGATAGATAGATAGATAGACTGGGTTTTAATTCTGGAACCAAGATAAGTGATTTAACATTTTTTCTAATTTTTTTTTTGTCTACCATTTATTTTGGCTCTAGGCCCAGAGTTTGATTGCCGCCATGAGATAACTCTGCAGGTTCCCAGCCAGGCTGAACTGAGACACAAACTCTCTTCCCTGTCTTCTACATGCACCGACTCTGCCAGCCCAGAGAACAGCGAGGATGGGGGAGAATCACCAGTTGTCCAATCAGATGATGAAGATGTTCAGGCGGACTCTGTTCTCACGGGCCTAGACACCGTTGCAAACACGATTTCTGACATCAGTGATGAAAGTGATGGTCATACAGCATGAAAACCAGCATGTTTTTCTCCCTTGTTGACTCTAAATGAATGAACCAAAAGCTAGTGTTTTCTTGTGAACCTTTCAAAGCATCCAATGTCACTGGAGACTGTTGTGATTCCCAGGTGTCTCTGGATGGATGTCTCTTGTTTTTTTTTTTTCATGCAGTTCTCTATAGACATACTGGTAATATATTTCCCCTCTACCAGTGTGTGACCATATTAATATGAAAGTTCAGAAAGCTGTTTTATTCCTGTATTCTGTTCCCAACTGATTGGAGATCCCCTGTCACTTCCCACATTGACTGTGGTTCTGAGGAGAAGAGATCTATGTTACTCCTGTCCAAACTGTTTACCAATCAATTACAATTGTACAAATCCCTGCAAATAATTTTGATACATCACTGTGGACCTATATATATAAAGTTCTGTTGGATCTGTGGCCTTCACCTGAAGATGTGACAACGTAGGCAACATTCAACTGTAACAAGCTACATTCACTGTAGTACCACTTTGGAGAATTAATTGATAAGATATTTTTAAACCATGGTATAAGCCAGGCTTGTGATTTGAAGGTTAATAATGAACCTTTACTGAATAATACATAAAAATGGCTAAGCGTTTCTTACCATTAAATACAAATAATATGTAAAACCGCTCTTCTGACTTTTTGTGTTTGTCTTTGTTGTATGTAAAGGTGTATTGTGTGGGAGGTGTCATAGTTTCTTGTCAAAGGCTACACTGTGCAGTGTCTGAGAAACTCTTACCACTTAATAATACATGTTAGAGTAATGTACATGTCACATGGGGCAGTTAGTTAGATGTGGTGGGGGATAGTCTGTTCCTGCAGCCAAAGCAGTTTATACAAAGGCAGCACTGCGTAATGAAGAGAGAGAAGCTATGGGGTTGTTTTATAGGACTGGTTCCAGGCCTGCTAGGATCAATGGAACTGTATAGGGCCATCATCAGGGGCACAGCAGAGAAGTTGGCCGGAAAAATCAAGGGTAAAAGGGGGGCCAGGCTGTGCTGTGCTACCCGGAAAAGCCAGACCCTCTTTAAAGGAAAACTATACCCCGAAAATTAATACTTGAGCAACAGATTATAAGATTATACTTATATCAAATTAAGTGACATATTAAAGAATCTTACCAACCTGGTATATATATTTAAGTAAATATTGGCCTTTTACATCTCTTGCCTTGAACCACCATTATGTGATGGTCTGTGTGCTGCCTCAGAGATCACCTGACCAGAAATATTTCAACTCTAACTGTAACAGGAAGAAGTGTGGAAGCAAAAGACACAACTCTGTCTGTTAATTGGCTCATGTGACCTCACTTTATAGTTTGTTTGGTATTTTTGTGTTGAATCATACGATCCCAGGAGGCTGTCCTTATTTTTTAAAATGGCAGTTTTCTGTTTATGATTACCCAATGGCACATGCTACTAAAAAAGTATATTATTATGAAAATGGTTTATTTACATGAAGCAGGGTTTTACATATGAGTTGTTTAATGCAATATCTTTTTATAGAGACCTACATTGTTCGGGGGGTATAGTTTTCCTTTAAAGGGGAATTCAACCCCCTCCCGGTGCTAACCCCCCGTAGGCCCCCCTCCCCCCCAGCCTACCTTTCCCCCGGGCTATTGCCCCTAAGCTGCTACTTACCCCTCTGTTTAGGTCCCCTCCAGCGAAGTTCACGGGGGCCATCTTCTCTTCCAACGCTTCTTCCTGGATCTGGCTCCGTTGGCGGTGCATGCACAGTAGGACGCTGGTACTACTGCGCATGTACACAAAGTTCAATCTGCGAACTTCGAGAACTTTGTGTGCATGCACAGTAGTACCAGCGTTCTACTGTGCATGTGCCACCGAGCGCCGACAGATCCAGGAAGAAGATGTTGGAAGAGAAGATGGCCCCTGTGAACTTTGCTGGAGGGGACCTACAAAGAGGGGTAAGTAGTGACTTAGGGGCAATAGCCCAAGGGGAGAGGTAGGCCTGGGGGGGAGGAGGGAGTAGGGTCTACGGGGGGGGTTAGCGCCGGAGCGTTGAATTCCCCTTTAAGAATGTGAAGGAAGTGCTGGACAGACCTGAATCGGCGGAGTGATCCCAAGCTGCAAAGGAAATGCTGGAAAGACCCGAAGTTGGAGAAACAAAGCCTGAAAGGAGCCAAATGATTTACCAGAAAAAAGAAGAATCTGCCAAGCACAAGGAAGAAGAGCCTAGGTAAGTTCCACTGAACACCAATGGGTTTTTTTTTTAAATTAAACCACCTGTCCACCAATGTTTTTGTTTTTTTGAATTTTCAAATGGAACCCCTGACCACCAGCGGGTTTTTTTATTTTCTGTAGGGCCCCTGACCACCATTGCTTTTGTTTTATTTGTAAGGGGGCCCCTGACCACCTATGTTTTTTTAAACTTATAATGGGGGTCCAGGCCACCAATGTTTTTTTTAACTTGTGGAGGGGGCTGGCAATGTCTATTTAATGTTTAAAGGAATTGTTCAGTATAAAAGTAAAAATTGGGTACTGACTGGTTACTCTGGTTACCAGGCAGTAACCAATCAGTGAATTGAGGGAGGGCCGCATTGGTCGTAACTGTTGCTTTTGAATCTGAGCTGAATGCTGATGATCAATTGCAAACTCACTGAACAGTTATGTCCCATGTGGCCCCCCTTCAAGTCGCTGACTAACTCAGAGTTAGAGAGCTGAAAAGCAGGATGTTGTGTTGTATTCTGTTATGTTAGACATCCAGTCACTCCAGCCTTTATACATTACATTTTTGGCTAACTAACTATATTAGAAACATTTTTTATTTTGCACAGCCTATCTATTTACCCAGTTTTTATTTTTACCCTGAACTGTTCCTTTAAGGCCATGACCACCAATAGTTTTCTTTTTAATATGTAGGGTGGACCCTGGCCACAAATGTAGTGTTTTACTTATTGAGGGGGGGGGGGCAGCAAATGTCACACAAGGCTCGGTGAATTCTGATGGCATCCCTGGATCTGTACAGGAGTGGCACAAGGTTCTGTGTACATTGCCTTAGCAATACTCATTGTGGGATAAACTCTGCAATGTAGAATATCAAACAATGTAAACTAAATTTATAGATGCTACAATTATTGAAATCATTCTGGGCCATGGGAAAGCAGTTTCCCTTTAAATTTGTGTTCTTTCAGAAGTTGGCCAGGGGCATAACCATAGAGAGCGCAGATCATGTAGAGCAGTGCTGTCCAACGTCTGTGCTACAAAGGACTGGAATTTTTCTGGCCTACATTATGGAGGGCCAATAATTGAAGCCAGTATTAGCCACAACCTTTTTTAAACTACACCCATGTTACCACAAGACCATGTCCACATTAATGGTGGTATCACACCAAAAAAACAAATGGTTGGTGCTCACTGCAGGGATATCACTCGTAGGTGAAAAAAATCATATTAAGACCTGCCCTTAAATCCATATTCCTAATCCTCCCTTGTTGATAACACAGCACATGATTAAACACCTTAGGGGCCCCTAACAATATTGTTCAAATGCTACAAACCCCCAGAACAAATACCAGTCATACACACAGGGAGCATAGGGAAGGCAGAGTATGTCACACACAGGGAGTATAGGGAAGGCAGAGTATGTCACACACAGGGAGCATAGGGAAGGCAGAGTATGGCACACACAGGGAGCATAGGGAAGGCAGAGTATGTCACACACAGGGAGCACAGGGAAGGCAGAACAGAGCAGGAGACAAGGAAACCTATCAGGACTGTTAGATGTACTACATACAGTGCCGGTGCCTTCAACAGTTTGTATGAGTGTGAACAGGTCAACAATGTGGGCAGTTTCAGTCTGGGTCTCAGGTGTGAACAATAGAGGTGTTACAAGTGTTACTAATGCAGGGATTACATGTGTGAACAATACAGGGGATTGCAGTCTGAATCTGAAGAGTAAACAATGCAGGGGCCAGTTAATCTCAGTACTAATACCTTGTAAATCTTACACATGGTAAGCAAGCACAACAGGCAGACTTTCATGTGGGGACCACACAAGGAGATGCTGCGGGCTGCCAGTTGGACAGCCCTAATGTAGAAAACGAGGGGTCCTGCAAATGAGACTGCTATTAGTGAATAATGTTCAGTTTCATTATACAGTTGTGTTCAGAATAATAGCAGCGTGTTTTAAAAAGTGAATAAAACTCCTTATAATAGCTTTTATTTCCATACACACAAATGCATTGGGAACACTGCACATTCCAAATCAAAGCATGAAGAAAAATTTATCAAATTTGTTTTATTCCTTTACAGAAAGTGAAGAAACGGGAATATTCGGCTGTTCCAAAAAAATAGCAGTGTCTGCATTCTTCTTTACAAACTCAAACTTTATAAACTTAAAAATGTTTCACAATTTTGTTTCCTTTGAATCACTGAACTAATATCCACATCAGTCCACAAAATGTTGTGCTATTTCTCTTTAGGCCAGTCAAGTAACCTCTTCAGCACATCTTTTTTCCAACAATGGGACTTGCTGATAGCTTGTTTTCACATAGGTGTCTTCTAATTGTAACTGTACTCACAGGTAACTTTATACCTTCTTTGATCATCGGGTTACTTAGTTAATTAAACACTGGACATGGTTAAGGAGGAGGCGCATATGCAGATTAGTATACTGAGTATCCAAACCTCCCAACATTTAGGAAATGAAAAGAGGGATAAAAAGTTGCTATGCGCAATGCTCATTTTTGTGCCCACACCCTTAATTACCATGTTCATTTTATAACATTTGGCAGGTTATGAAATTTTGAACATATTTCTGTTTTTTTTCCAGTTATTACAGTTTTGCTAATGAAGCTGAATTGCCTTTTAAGCTGTGAGTCTAACTTTTTCCAAGGGACCGGTTACAATTGTTACAAAGTATCTTATCTCCTGCTGTGCCATTTCTGGGCTCTCTGCCAAAAACAAAAAGTTAGAAACGTTGTTTCTTTTTTTGACTGTTCAGTGCAGAGAAAAACAGGACTTTCCAGTACAAATGAGGGACTGTGGGTTGAGCTGTCAAAAGAGGGACTGTCCCTCTAAAAATGGTTGGGAGATATGCATATCAAGAAACCTTTGTAAAGGGGAAATTCTTCCACGTATGGACTGTTTTGCATAAGCAAAGTGACTTCAACTGTAGTCACAGTTTGTGCTCTCTGTATAATAAATAGGCTGCGTATGAAACTCTATTCACTTCTGAATAGAGTTATAGCACCAACCTGTTATAGCACCAATTATAGCAACCAATTATAGCACAAACCTGTTTAAAACTAAGACTTTTTTAAGCAATTATACAGAGTTCAGTTTTGTGGCCTTCTACTAAAACATAAATTAAAGAATGCAGTGTAAAGCCTGATATCCTGCTCCAAAGACCATGCTTACTAGGAAATTGCAGGCATACTCTCTTCTCATCTTATCAATTTATAATTTTTATCATTTACACATACAATTTTTTTAATTGGAAAAAAAGTAATATTTTAATATATAAAAACAAAACCATTACATCACACATATTGCACATGAGTACTGAAAATGGTTTCTCTCCTCCCCTCCAAGCCTCGTATATGTGTCTCTCCCATATATATATTTATTCTGCAAATGAATCCTTCATTATGTGAAGGAAGAAACACTATCATAATTCAGAATTTGGGATTATTATTACAAAGGGAAAAGGAAAGTCAAACAACTTTAAGAATTAAGAATTCATCTTAAAGGAATTGTTCAGTATAAAAGTAAAAACTGGGTAAATA
>CM044442.1:81221632-81237674 GCA_024363595.1 Xenopus borealis | reverse complement strand
GCTATGAGAAACGGAGCCACAGGCTGTACCGTTCATCTTAAGTGGGGAATGCCACAGAGGGTGTGTAGCAGTGAAAACGCATGCTAATACCCGCCCACTCTTCAAATACTGTTCTGAAGTATTTAGGTAGTGCTAGAGCATACCCAAGTTTCATTAGTATAGATATTCTAAAAATAAGAAGGGGAAAAAAAAAAGATGTGACCTACCTCCTTGGAAGCAGGATGACAAAACTGAAATGGGATGGACTAATGTTGGGAAGAGGAGGAGCAGCCCTATAGTTTTCTCCTGTCATCCTGCCTCCTAAAGGGAAGTGGACATTAACCCTTTGGTACCTGTGCTGCCAAGGGACGTTTGAGAAATCTGTCTGTTGATAAATCACCCCCCAAAATCTAGCACATTTATAGATTTGATGAATGCCAACTCCATATCACAAATACTTGACGGCCAAACATCTTAAAATATTCAATGCTAAAACACTAAAACCATTGGGTTACAGAGAACATACTTTCTTATATAACATTTGATATTTTGCTTACAGGGTAGTCTGATGAAGAAAACAGATTACATTCATTTGCTTTTTCAATGTCATTGTTACAGGACTGACTCCTGTAAATATACACATGGCTCAGCTCAAACAAGTTTTCAGTAGCTGACAGAGTATGGTAGTTAAATTAACATGGGACCAGATTTAAATATGCAAATTAGGGCTTTGATTCAGTTTGTGATTTGGCCAAATTTCTTGTGGTGTATTAGGTAATCATCTGAATCCAAAATATATGGATTTGGTGCATCTCTATACAGTATATAAAGCAATCAAACAATAAAATCTTTGATTCATTATTCACCAGTAGATTATTCCAGGAGACCATTCTGATTAGAAGAAAGTAGGTTATAGTTGTGGAACTCTCTCCCCGAGGCTGTAGTACTGGCAGATAAAGATGGTTGGGTGCCATTTTAGAAAGTGAGAAAATAAAAAGTTATTGAAATGATCTAGACCAGTTAGTAGGAACTACCCTGAACATCCTATGAGTAGCCATATCTCTGTTAGTGCAGGAGTGCCCCCTAAAGTGCGGGCATGAAATAACCAAGCAAGACTGTAGAGCATTCAGACTTACATTTTTTATTGGTTGAATAGTAAGAGGCTTTTGATTGTCCAAACAACATTTGTTTTGCAACTGAAATGAACAATCACGCATTACATTGAAATGGAAACAATATGGCTGACAGATTTTCAAACTTCTCATTGGTTAAAATTACCATGTCTTGCAAATAACTAAATGAAAAGTGTGAAGTGTGGTTAAGCAGATTAAGGATTCAAATGGTGGAAGCTATGGTAGCAGTTTGATAAGGTTTGTTACACACAGGGAGATTAGCCGCTCCTACTGGCAAGAAATATGGTTTGCCCCTGGGGTAGGACTGACTGCTTACTCCACAGTAAATCTCTTTCCAGCCAACTACCAGCTGCTAATCATCTTATATGACACAGGCCAAAAATGCACAGATTACACAGAGTTGTAAATGTTATGGTGCCACCAAATCTGCACAGGGATAAGAAATTATTGGAGAAGCCTGGAAAATATACTGATCATTTCAACAGCTGACTTGACATACAGTAAAACGGTTTGTGAAGTGAGGAACTCAAGGGAACATACACAATCGAAATAATTTAGGATTAAATACTGTTTGTACTAAAAGGTGAAGGCGAAAATGATGTAAACAGAGCATAAGAGTAGACAAAAATGATCCCTGAACGTTCAACACTTTCCAAGCATGAAATCATATCAACATAGACACATATGTATAACTCGCTGGATATAATATGCCTACATATTCACATTCCGTAAAGCAGTGGTGCATTACACAAAAGCAGAGGGACTTTGCATGAAGCCTAAATCATTCTTTCCTACGTATACAAAGCAGAAGTGTGCAGTTACACAACAGGAGCTGCCCCAATTGGAGCCAACTTATTAAACCAGAGAAAATGGAAATGAATATAAATAAATAACGCAGCTTAAATAATTGCAATCAGTGTGCACTTTTTGGAACATTTGCAACCAGTCACTCACTTGGTTAAAGCCAGGTTTCCTATTGATACTAGAGAATGACAAAGTGTAACCAGTAATATTTATGGCTTTTGCCAGTGCCAGTTATAGGGTGGGCACAGTGAACCACAAGGAACAGTTGTAGCAGTGATCTAAAGGGCATAGTGGCTGAAATAGGTTATATTCAAATTATACATTTTGTCTAACTGGCTGTCCAAGAAGCAAAATTGCCCCCTTTATTTCACACAAACCTACCAGAACTGCAACAACAACTCTAAGACGTTTGCCCTAAACTGCACGCAAAGGCATTCCAGGACAGCAATAGTGCTTGCAATTGTACATGATCATTACATTACAAGTCTTTGTATATGCCATAACATATAGTACTGTACTGGCAAATATGCAAGCTGGAAGCATGGGCTTGGCCAAAAGCGAGCCTGGGAAACAAAGGCTGTAGATTAGCACCATGAGACTCCTATATTATCAAGTCCAACTACATTTTGTAACCAATCTAGATGGCTACAAAAGCATTATTATACAATAAAGCACCAATAGTTACAAATGCCTCGGCCTCCAGGACTGGGGAACACATTCCTTATTTGCATTCCCTACAGCATATTTCTTTCCATTTTTTGGATCGTATCGTGCATTTTAATCATGCCCCTCCCACTTTTATTGTGTTTTGTCCTATGTTTCTTTATTCTTCAACGAGACACCATCTATCAACGCACTTATTCCCTCCATGGATGCCCTAAGACAAAAGTGCAAATATGTTTACTAATGTGTCTTTTCACTAGTCTCTGTTTATACCTACTAGCAAATGCTCAAAGGCCTGGAAAATATTACAGCAGTGGAGAGATTGGATAGATTGTGTTCCAATCAAGGAATACACGAGTAATTCTTATTGTTGCAAGAGGCAGGATGTCTAGAGCTCATTCCTAGGTCCATCATGGGCACTTTATGCAGTGAAGTAAACTGGTGTCTCAGGGAACTGCTTCAGAGAGATACTTTGGCAGGAGATATTAGCCAATTTAAAGTGATATCTTGTTTTAAGAACATAAATTATTACAATGGCTGTGATATTTAGTCTGTGGCATTACACCAGGATTCTTGTATTTTATTTTCAGTGGTTGCAATAAACCAGAAAGAAAAAACGGTTCCGTTTTTGTAGCTGGGAAACAAAAGGTAAAAGTCAGAATTATTCATTATTAAACCTTGTTGTACAAACCTGAAACAAACAAAACTGTCAATCAACAACATGGATTCTCTCAAAAGGAAAGCGGGGCTAATAAATTAAATGGCAAGCTGTAAGCCGTAGTCTTTGAATTCATTGGGAGAAATGTACACAGCAAGGCCATAAAACTGGACGACCACATTGGAAACACGACTCAATATGCAAATGTTAAATATTAAAAAGGGAAAAGTAAAAAGACAAAAATCAACAAACCATATTAAGTATCCTCCCGCAATTATTACTGCTGTCGAGTTCAGTGCAATATGGGCAGCTACAGGTTGATTTCTTCATTTTCTTGCAAATTTGTGAAAATAGTTTCCCTTTTTCTTTTTAATCTCTTATGTTCCACAAACAAGCCGAACAAGGGGGCAGGCATTACTCCCAGTGTTATGTTATTATGAATCATTAAACGTTGTTCAGTGATGTAAGCAGCACTTGTATATATGTTACAAGAAGAACCCTGTAAGCATCCAAACCATCCGATGAAGAAACTGAAATGTAAGGCTTTTTCTTCATCTTGTCTTCTCACCGTCCCCTATCCACCCCAATCCCCAAAAGAAGGCTCAAGTATTTAAAACAATTTACAGGCATATATACAAACAAACAGGGGTTTGGATTACATTGTTTTTGTTTTTTCTCTTGAAAAATGCTGAACACAAAAAGAAAAAGAGGGGGGAAAATGAATTTTCACATTCACAACAAGGAAACAAAATTCAGACCTAGTGGCTCTAAATGGTTTTCACTGAAGCAATTCCATCTCTGGGCAGTAAAGGTATATACATTGCTAGTATCTACAACAGAGAGGGCTTTTTTTTTTTTTTACAACAAAAAAATATATATATTTATATTAATGCTGATTGTGTTATGTGTTGAGACAGCAGTGGAATGAAATGGAATGTTAGAGAGATTGCACATCTATGACAAAGAAGCACTTCTTGGCTTCAACCACTTTATATATATATATTTTAAATTCCTTTTTTTTCCTTTTCTTTTTCAAAAGGATGCTATTGAAGTTTTTTTTTTCCTCTTTCTTCTTTTTTGATAAAGTAACCAACAGCACCAAAAATAACAGAATGGATTCCTTATGAAATCAGGCACAGTATATAATCCCACCCCACCTTTACAGGACTTGTACCAGAGCAGGCAGAGCTTGAGTCCAATGGAAATATCCTACTACTCCTTTAACAGATGCATAGAGATGTGCTGGTAAAAGAAACTTTGTCAGATCTCAGCATTTTGCCTCTGGTTATTCGCAAAGTCCATCTTCAGCTGCCACACCATCCATAGATTTTTTTTTGTTTTTGATTTTTTTTTTCGTAATATATATTTTAATTCCCAATTAAAAAAAATACAAAACTCATCTTGCACATGACAGAATGAAACACGGCCAAGTAAAAGCAGGCATGTTCAAGTTTTGACTTCTTTCTTTTTAGAAAAAAAAACTGCTCCCTTGACTGGATAAAGTAATACAAAAAACACATCAGACTTCAACTTATCAAAAATGGTTTAAAAAGCCTTTTTATTACAAGCTCCATTCTCAAGAAAGGCTTTTTTTTTTAACCGTACAGTCCCCAGGGCAGCTTAAAAAATAGAGCACCCCCTCAGACTGCAATAAAATAGCAACTATACTGCAGCTTTAAAATTCCAACCGCAGTTGTCAATACAAAACCCAAAAAACTGGGTGGGGGGAAAAAAATCAACAGTTTAATGCTAAAACAAAGTTACTTGTCTAAAACCAGAAGAAAAAAATCTTCTTAGAGCTAGTGCAAAGACAGCCTGTATTCTACAGCAAGTACTCCAAACTAGGGTATAGTTTAAAAAAACAAAAACAAAAAAAATATATATATATATATATAGATATATATATTCAGGATTTGAGAAACAAGTGTGTTGGCATCTTCAGGATGAAGCAATTTAGGACAAAGATGATGAGAATCTGGATGATGGCACATCAAGTGTGGCTCGCTTTCTTGGTGCTCTTTTTGGTGTACAGTTCATCGGGCAGTTCTCATTGCTGTTATTTTTACCAGAGACTTTGCCACAGATCTGATTGACTAGACTTTTAATCTGCTCCTAAACAAAAAGAGAAAAGGACATTGCTCAGCATCATTACCATACAGTGGCAATACAAAGAACCAGGCAGAAGGTTACAAACTCCTTATCAGGCCATTCAATTTACTAAAAAGAATTAAAAAAATGCAAGCTGGGCAGATAACGGCCCATTTCATACAGAGCCTGTATCTTTTATTGAGACATGGCTGAAAGACACATTTGGAGCAGGCCAACTCTCAATGACATTCACGATCGAGCAGGCACACCAAGTCCCCACCAGACAGTCACCATCAGGGGCCCCGCCAAGGTCGATAATAGCAAAGCTACTCAATGCAAGAGACTGCGACAACGTGCTCGCACTGGCCAGGGGCACTATGCTTCCAGGATATGGCAATCTCCATCTATGCAGACTATTCCATGGAGGTTCAGAGGCAACGCACAGGATTTCAAAGCTGCAAGACTCAACTCCACAATGCAGGGCTTACATACACTATTTTATATCCAGCCAGGCTCCGGGTGCAAGTGGATGATCACACCCTGTTTTTTACAACTCCGCAAGAGGTGAACCAATGGCTGGATACGACAGGAGACCACTAGCACTACCTACAGGATAGGAAGTCAGGTGAGGCAATTCTTCCACGATGGTGGAAGGCTGCATCCACAAATCAAAGGGTTTGAAAGGGAGGGCCAGGTGGAAAAGATCCTATTGTATGAGGATGATACATTAGTTTACCTGGGGGATATAAAACATTTTCTACAAGCCCTAGTTGAGCTCACCCAAGACTTTGGTCAGGTTTCTGGCTTAAAAACAAACATGGCCAAATCAGGGGGAAGTGCACGTTGTTAGCTCATTTACCCATTTAGGACTGCAGATAGCTTTACCAATTATAAAATTGAATTGAATCTTGACCAGCTAATTTAATGGACCTAGCTCAAATTTAAAACTTGGGAGACACTGCCCATGGGTCCTGTGGGTAGAATACAATTAATAAAAATGTTTATCCTCCCCAAGTGGCTCTATACTCTTTGGCACTCAACAATCTCCATACTGAAAAAGTTTTTTTTGCAGGGGTGCACAGTATGATCAGCAAATTCATATGGGGCACCTCAAGACCACACCTGCGTCCCACTACACTAATGAGACCCAGGAAAGAAGGTGGTATAGCACTACCGGACTTATACTTGTACTATTTAACTGCACAACTTCAGACACTGCATACCCTGGGTACAATCAGGAGTTATCCCCCCTCCCCCCGCTGTCCCAGCTATGGTCAGTGGCGGTGAATTGGCCAGTAATCATGTGTTCCCGAAATTGGAAACATAGTCCCTACCCAGAGTGTGGCTAGATCTGAAAATAGTGACAGTGGCAGACGTGTAGGAGACAGATTAGGTCATATCTATGCAACGGCTACACAATACCAGAGCACTTCCTCTCACACAGTGGTTAGTGCATCGTAGAATCGCTGTAACCCTACAGGAATTATTTTGTCACCCCAACATGGAGGTGGTAAACCCCCCTATTATAGATACCTTGCTGGTTAATATCCCCAGAAGGAGGAGATAAAGGCTAGAGGTGCCTGGGTGATTGATGTAGATCTGATAGCAGATGATGGGAATGGGTCCTAAGCATACCTAAGATAATAGCCCACTCAGATAGACATGATCTACCCAGCTGTACTCCATAGAGCATATTACACTGTACAAAGATTGTCATAAAGTCAAGCCATACTGGGAGGATATTTTGTTATGTTTGTTTTCCGGAATGGGGTAAGGGTTATGTCAGAAACTGTGAGTTAAACGATTTGAATGATACCCTAGACCTGTACACAAGCCATTTCCTTGCTATGGCCATATTTCAGGCAAGGCCTCTGCGAACTTTACACTGGAAAGACTTATCCCCTCCTACACTGCAAGAAAGGAAAAATGCTAAGGTGGACTTGGCAACACTGGAATGGGTTGTGATGGAAAAAAAGAGGGCAAATGCACAAGTACATTCAAATCTGGAGACACTGGACTAACCATATGGAAACTCATAAGAGAGACCATTAATAATCCAAACTTTGTAGGGGGTATCCTGTTTAATTGTACTAGGGGTAGGGAAACAATCCGGTTTAGATAGCAATATGCCGTTCTGGTATTGCCACTGTATACATATGTATCAAATGTCTACAAACACTAATAGTATTGTTGGTACCTCAATGTTGTGTCAAAACCTGTTCAATATAGACCTTCTTTGAGCAAAAAGAAAATTAACTGTAAATGATGATTAAAATGCATCTGAACTGCTCTCCCTGGTGACCCTAGCACCTTTATTTAATCCCTACATAGTGGTGTTTATATAACCTTTGATGTCCTACACTACACTCCGTGATGAACAATACTGAACTGGAAATTTAAAATACCAGTTAAAAATACATATCATAACAAATCTACTATATTTCCTGCTGCCCTAGGCCTGGGCTTCTACACAAATACTGTATATAAAGGAAAGCAAGATCACTTTCTCCGATTGGCACCCTAGGATCAGCACCCTGGACAGCAACCCTTGAAACTGAAGTGCAAGAGAACCTCCTGCTGTGCCCACAAGATGACAGTATTATAGAACACAAGTGTGTACTTCCACATTCTAATACAAAAGATTACTATGAGGATGTGAAAAGGCCTTACCTGCAAGGGAATAGATTGAATTGCCACCTACTGCCCATCTTACCCATCAGTACCTGCAGGTCTAAGGTGAGCCATGTGATCAGGGCACTTTGTATTTCACCTTACACATGCTAGGATCACTACATAAACATTCAGTTTATAGATTTCAGCAACCTCACCGTAAGAAAGTCACTATTTCAGCATAAGTGGGATGGCCAGTGCACACTCAACATCCCTTTTTTTGCCTATCTATTCATACACAAAGAGGAAACAGAGTATGGCAGACACAGGGATCATAGGGAAGGCACGATATGGCACACACAGGGAGCATAAGGCAGGCAGAGTATGACACACACACAGGAAGCACAGGGAAGGCAGAGTATGGCACATGCAGGGAGCATAGGGGAGGCAGAGTGTGACACAAATAGGAAGCATAGGGCAGGCAGAGTATGTCACAAACAGGGAGAATAAGGAAGGCAGAATATGGCACACACAGGGAGCATAGGGCAGGCAGAGTAGAGCAGGAAACAGGGAAACCTATCTGGACTTCAAGATGGAAAGTTCATATTGTGCTACATACAGTAACACAATGCTAATGCCACTCCAGCAGTTTGTATGAGGTGTACACAGGTGAACTTTCATTCTGGGTGGGGGTCACAGGCCCTTCCAGCTGGACAGCCCTGATATAGAAAAATAGTTTTCATCTCACCTCATCATAACGATACATCAACTTCAATCCACGACAGGACTTCTGTTTCTCCACATGCCGCAGTGCACACTCCAAGCAAAATACAACATTCTCGTTTTCCTGTACAACCTGAAAACGTTAAATTTAAAATATTAACTCATATGAACATTGTTTCTATCCAGTACTGGTAAAACAAAGATCTTCTTAGCAGTTGTCTCATTTGTGTATATTTAGTAGTAAAGTGATTTAATAATACATTTGTATGCAAGCTCTGCCCCCATCATATACCCAATAAAGCAGGGGTGTCCAAACTGCGGCCCAAGAGCCAAATGCGGCCCAGCTTGAAACACTCAGTTCCCAAGAAATCTTCATGTTGCAAAGAATATGGGGGACTCTGCCCACTGCCCAGTTAGTAATAATAATATAATAATAAGTCTATTTAATATCCAGGTGTCCCTTATTCCAGTGTATATCTCCATTTGGTTATCCAACTGGTATTGTAGGTTTTTATTTTGTGTATTTTCTTTACTTTTACAAATCAAAAGTGTTTGTGTATTTCTTGTGTGGCCCCAAGCCAATTTTTCTTCTTCAAATGTGGCCCTCTAAGCCAAAAGTTTGGACACCCCTGCAATAAAGTGTGTTTGTGAGAGGCAATGTTTAACCAGAACCTCTATTGCTGAAGAATGAGGAGAGGGCAAAGAGGGAAGTTAAGTTTGAAATTGCAGAGAAGGGGAGAAGTGGGCAGGTTTTTACTTTGCAGGGTGGAGCAGGGGGAGGAGCAACAAAGCACAAGCAAATCTAGTAATCATAGCTGGCTTTTTAAAGTAATTGTGTATGGGCAGAAATTCGGTGTACTGAAATAAAAAGAGTGCAGGTGTTCACTCACCATGGACAGGTAACACAGGTGCTGGCAAATCTGACATCTTCTCTCTGAAGTCTCTAGCTGGAGCCATTTTCTAGGCCTTTTCTTTTCGTCCAGAGATGAGCTGCTGATATCATGACTGCCATACCGTGCTGAAGAGTGCAGACCTGCCTCATACAGTTGCTGCCGCTGCTGTAGTTCTATGTCCCTGTGAACAACAAACTGAGTGAGAATCGGTGGGGGTCATCACGTCGCCCTGATTACGAAGTGCTCTTGTGCAGCTTGGTTATCAGGGCGATGTGACAATAAAAAATACTTAAATTCTGCTGTTGAAAAAAAAGCAAATACAATGCATTTTATGTTAATTTTCATTGGGAGAATAAAAAAATGCAGAAAAAGTGCTTTGGAATGGCAAAGTAACACATTGGACTCATTCAGGCACTGTTCATAGTTTTTATCACATATATATTTACGATCAATGCTCATCAACTGGTATCACTTGGAAGATGCACTACATAGAAGACAGAAAAAAGCGTTATTAAACAAGCAACCTCCTGCAAGCAAATTAGTGGATGCTTTGCGGTGCAACCCAGTGGCAAGAAACCTGAATCTGTCTGAGAAAGACGTGTGTTTCTCCTTTTAACAAATGCTGTTCCGGGTTTTGGAAACTGCTAAGGGCAAAAGTGAAACAAGAAAGACAACAGACCCAGCTGCTGTTACATGGCTGTTGCTGGTGCGCACTTTCAGTAGTCCGTATTTTTCAAATGGTGAAAAGAAAAAGAGTTACAGCAGTTCACCAGAGGGGAAGTCCCCAGCTCTCTATTTACATATATGTAGGGTTTTCAGGGAAATGATTATCAAAGGGTAAAAGCAGAGTTTGCTCAATTTTCATCCTTTGATATATAAGCCATTAAACATCCCGTATAACTGAATAGGCAGCTGTGAAATTTTCTTCTATTGAACTGTGGCGCGCTCTTTTTTTTCATAAATATGACCTAGTGTGTCCAACATCGATCCTAGTTACCCCTCTGGGTTAGGAACAAATCTAACCAATACAAGATAGCAAAAGCAAGAAAATGGAGTAAATGTTGCCCAGTAGTGATGAGCGAATGTATCGCCAGCGATGGATTTGGAAAAATTTGCAGAGAAAAAACACCATAAGAAAAAACGCCCAATGACTTTAATGCATTAGAACAAATCATTGGCATAAGAAAAAATGCCCATTGATTTTAATGCATTAGGCTCAAAAAAGTCTCCATAGAATAAAAAAAACCCACTTTGACTTATTGCATTTTTTTGTAAGAAAAATTGTCGCGTGTAAAAAACAAACAAAAACGATTTGCGTAAAAAACGCGTGAAAAAAAGTTGTACGTAAAAATGCCCATTCAATGTGTTTGGCAAGTTTTTCAGTGTTTTGGCGAAGTGAAACAGGACAGATTTGCTCATCACCATTGCCCAATGCTACTTTTATTTGCCTGTGCATAGGTCTGAATACAGACCGTTACAAACTTTTGCTACCTGTATACTCCTCAGCGATATGTTGAGCAGAAGTCTTTGAAGAGTGTATATGTACATTTACCCTCTATTTCCTTTAAAAGAGCATGGTACAGTTTATTGTACACAAAGGACAAAGTTCCTCTACTTATTTTAACATAGAGTATAGTTTTCTCCATTGAAAATAGCAGCAGCCTTGCGCCAGTGAGGAAACATTTTGCAGCCCAATGTCAACCTGGGTCTCCTAGGATCCATAAGAGAACCCGACATCATGGGCCCACTCTCATAGAACGTAGAAGATGTAGATAGGACCACAGGGTATACGTATTTATAAAAATTCACTGTGGAAATAAGGATGGGTTGACATACTTTGGTAGGCCAGACCAACGCTGTTGCTGCTATTGCTGTGTGTAGAGAATAAACAGCCTTCTGTGTACTGTTTAGACACTCAGACACAGATGTGCAGATACGTAAAGATGGATTGTTGGTTGTGCACAGTAAGCCATACAAGCTCAGTGTTCTCTCCAGGGAGTTTTAGACCATTGCTCCAGCAGGTATATTTAGTAAACCACCCGACTTCTTAAAGCTTGCTGTAATAGAGACCAGTCACTTGTGTGTTAATTTGCAAACTGTATTTGTTATGGTGGCCGAGGCTGGGGTAAGCTATAGTACATGGTGCATTAATTCCCCCAATGGGTCACTTTTTCATCCTACCTGAGGGCAATTTTTTGCTGAAGAAAACACTGCAATCTTGTAATCCAAAGTAAATACACTTTCCAATAGATCTGTAAAGATTCTCATTCAACCAAGTCATGGTATATCTATAGTTATAACTCAAATCAACTGTTTTTTTTTTTTTTTTTTCAAGTCCAGTTGATTTGACTTATTTAGACATTTCAGATTAATATTTAAAGACCATGGAGCCATATAGAATTACGACTCAGGCTTACATATGTGTGTGCCTTAAACCAAAACACTCCAGAGAATATTTTCAGCTTCTGGTGGGGGGTAATTCTGGTCAACTAGAAAAACAGGCAAAAAAACACTCTCTGGAGCTATCTGTACAGCTTTCCAATGCCATAAAGGGAAAGCAACCCCAATGGGAATGAAAAGAATGATTAATTATTTCATTAATATTAATAATTAATATTAAGTAGGAGTTTTCATAAGTTTATCCTTGCACAGCAGTGTGTGCGCATCAGAGGCGTTCTGAGCCTTCTGTTGGTTTATTTTGATTTCTTTCTGTCATAAACGGGGAAAGTGCCCCCAGGTGGCTCTCAGATGTAAGACACACACATAAAAGGTATAGACTGGAAGCAGATAGCAATTCCTCTGCTTGAGAAGATGTTTTTGTGCTATCCATTTACCAAGTCCGAGTTAACAAAAGGTGAGTACAGAAGCAGAGATGTATCCCTCCTATTACCTGAGCTCATGGAGTAGAGTGGAAATGACACTCAGAGTCGGGCTGTTTTCTTTCTTTGCTTCCACTGTTGCAATCTGATACAGTAATTTTTCCATGGAGAATGGCTTTGCTATGTGGCGACGTTTCATCTCCTGAGGGAAGAATATATATATAGAAGGTTTTCATTTTGTATATTTCTATAGCATAGACATTATTATAAATGCTTTTATATTTATCTGCATATCTAAAATTTGTCCCACCTTTACAAATGGCCAAAATCAGGCCATATCTTTGCCATTGCGTCTTTGTCATCTCTCAAGCCAACTTTTTTTTTTTTTCTTTCAGCAGAAAGACCGGAGTATTTATAAATATATCACATATAATTTGGTTAGTTCACAAATGTTTTTCCCCCTTTTTAAAACACCAGATGCAATGCTGTTTATCCCAATGTGCTGTGCATTTTTGCACCCTGGCAGTACTCTTCAATGTGAGTGCTGCTACTTGTGCATAATCAATCTGTACATTTGTATTCAGAATATTAGCAATCCGACATCACTAGCCTGATCAATCATTGGTTTTGGTAGCAATTATGTTTCACGGCAAATAATTTACTAGGAGGTATAGTAGAGTGATAGAAAACCATTAATTGTGGCTTGCTCAAAATAATTACAGTGTTCAAAATAATAAAAGCTTGTTCCAAATAAATAGCAAATAATAGCAGTGTAGAGTTCAATTAGTGAGGTCATTCATTCTGTGAAATAAAAGTCTCAATTATGGCCCTTATATAAGGAAGGAAGGCAGCAAATTTTGTGCACGCTGGTTACGGTGCTTTTCTCTCTGAAAATTGTAAGACCGGTCGTTCCAGACATAGTTCAGAAGATCAGCATACTTTAAGGGAGAAACATATAAAGAAGTACAGAAAATCATATGCTGCTCAGGTAAAATGATCTCAAATGCTTTAAAATGGGAACCAATAACTGAAAGATGTGGAAGAAAACAGAAAACTACCATTCAAATGGATAGAAGAATAGCTAAAATGACAAGGATGTTGATCAGCTCCAGGAAGATCAAAGAAGATCTAAAGTAACCTCTGAGTATTGTTACAATTAGAAGAGGCCTATGTGAAGGCAAGTAGCCCCCGCAAAGTCCCATTGTTGAAAAAAAGACGAAGAGGTTACGATTTGCCATAGGACACATTGAATGGCACAACATTTTGTGAACTGATGAAAGCAAGATTGTTCTTTTTGGGTCTAGGGGCCTCAGACAGTTTGTCAAACGGCCCCAAAATACTGAATTCAAGTCACAGTACAGAGTGAAGACAATGAAGTATGGTGATATGGGGATGTTTCCTCATACTATGGTGTTGGGCCTATTTATCGTAAGCTCCACTCAAAACTTATGTTTCACTCATTCCTTTTGACAGATACTGAAAAGGCACTGTGGGAGTAGCCATAAAAAAGTTCATAAAAGCAATTTGAGGGGATTTTATCAGGTAAGCTAGCTATGTCCTATTGACAAATGATAAAAAGGTCACACTTTTCTAATAATCCCAAAAAAGATGAGTGCTTTCTGGAGTGCCTGCAGCAATCCAACATACAGCTCTGTTCAACCACTGTGGGGTCTGGGGTACAAGCAATTGCTGAGAAACCGTTGTTTTGTAATGCAATTAAGTTATACTTTTTGGCATTGTAACACTGGAGGTAGACCCAATGCCTACCTTAATTGAAAGGAGACCCCAGAGATAATGAGATGAATGATCTCATTTCACGACGGTCTGTTCAACAGGCTAACAGACAAGGAGAAGCAAAATATATATCCAGGTTTATAAGAAAGGAGAAAATTGATTAACCACCATTAATAATTCTGTTCAACCCCATTAAGGTCGCTTTCTCTTTATGGCAATGGGAAGTTATACAGAAAGCTCCAGAGAGAGTGGTTTTTGCATGAAAAATGTTCTCCGTAAACCATTAAAGTTCTTTCATTTTCCTGCATTATTGAGTACAACAAAGATTATACATGGGCAGACATTTATAAAGTTTGCGCAACGCATTTTTATTCACAAATGGTTGTATTGCGCATGTTTTTTCCGGACATCCAAAACATTGCACTGCTGTGTCCGGCTTTCTGTTTTTTTGCGAATTTACATTGCACAAACATATTCGCAAATGAGATAGGTGTTTGTGTGAGTGCAGGTACTGTTCAATATCATTATGCGTTAAATAGCACGGACAGTAATTACATTCGCAATCTGCAAACCCTGTTTCTCCGTCACCAGTTGTGGTTAGTTAGTTCATTTTCATGCTGAACAAAGGTGACTAAGAGTCCTTTAATTACAAAAAAACAAAGCAGAATGCTGTATTAAATAGACTTCTGGCAAAAAAATAAATGAGAATACACTAGGTATTCAACAGTTATGCAGCAGGAACACATCTGGAACTCGTAAATTTGATTTAAACAGAAATAAAGCTAGAGGTGAAATATCATCTACTAGCTGATAAATGTCAACCATATAAAAAGCTGCATTAACTAATGTGTAATGTTCAATCCTCTTAAAAGGCAAAGATGGAAATATGAAGCTGAACTAGCGTAGAGTTTTTCAGGCACACTCTTACCATGGCAGTTTTAAAGCCCATACTTGTCCACTGGGTGGTAGCAAAGTGCACAGTTTCCGAAACACTGTATCCACAGCACACTTTTGACACAAAGGATCCTGGGAAGCAGACAACAAACTGGCCGCTTTTCTGTACAGTACGGTGCACCTTGATCCCCTCTTTGCAGAGCACCTCTGGGGAAATCTAGATGGAAGAGAAGATACTTTGAACATAACCATTTGCTGTGTGTAACACATTTTCAGCTCAAAAGAAAACGTAAGTACAAAGGGGCCGATACAAAAACACATTAAGGGGCAGATTTACAATAGCAGATTGGAATTTAGTATTTTTTTTAAGTGTCAAAATTCACACATTCGTATTTTAATCCCCCTATTCAAAGTAAATTTGAATGTGAGATTTCTCACACTTCAATGAAGGAGACAGTCCTAGTTCCAATATTCGCAACCTAAAATCTGCCGAGTTCATTTACAAGTCAATGGCAGAGGTCTGTTGAGCCATTTGGAGATGTTAATTTCCTTCCTGGCATTCAACTTTTTTTTGGGAGAAAATCGAATAAAATTGGAATACAATTAGAATTCAAAGTTTTTCTTAAATAACAGAATTGTGAGTAAAGGTATGGGACCCCTTATCCAGAATGTTTGTGACCTGGGGCTTTCCGGATAATGGATCTTTACGCAATTTGGATCTTTATACCTTAAGTCTACTAAAAAAAATCATGTAAACATTAAATAAACCCAATAGGCAGGTTTTGTATCCAGTAAGGATTCATAATATCTTAGTTTGTTAGTAATCTATTTTAGTAATTCTGAGCTTTCTGTATTATTTGGTTTCTGGATAACGGATCCCATACCTGTATATTCAAGTTAAAAAGATTCACGTGAATTTGAAATTGGACCTTTAATAAATTTGGCCTACCCATGTGCTGATTGGTGTATGGGGTTCCCTATCAAGCATCTTAAAGTGGACCCGTCACCCAGACACAAAAATCTGTATAATAAAAGTCCTTTTCA
>CM044442.1:81177946-81195207 GCA_024363595.1 Xenopus borealis | reverse complement strand
TCTTTTGAGAAATGGATTTCAATGCAGAAGTTTACTGGAGCAGCACTATTAACCGATGCAAAACAACATGTTTTCCCATGACAGTTTCCCTTTAAGCAACAAATGGTAGACTAGAATATAGTACCTTGTTCACATGGTGAACAGCACATGGAAAACTAAAAACTTTGTAGTAGTACTGTACTACATAAGTGATTGCAAAAACATGTTAACATGTTGACCTATGGAAGTTACTGGATCCTGGGTAGTGATTACAGCATAGGATATGTTATGATTTAATTACTTTCTTCTTTACCTTAAACATCTCACAAAATGAATTAGGTGGAAAAATTAGATTTAGATTACTGTACATTATTTCTGTAATCAAAATCATGAAACGTACATTCTCAGAATAGTCTAGGGCTAGGCAAATATGGACAAGTTACCAAATCAGCAGATCTTTGCCCAATTTGTCCACCCATGTGATGGGCAAAATCAGGCTAGTCTTTTGGTTTGACCCATTAATGAAAAGATCCTAATGTGGGTCTATGAAAATTAGTCAGAGACAACCACATCAACCACAAGATGTTTGGGAAACTTATTGGTAGGGCATAAGCACATCTATACATCAATATTCTTCTAACCTAAAACCAAACCTTGCTAGCAAAGAATCCAGACCACTTACAGAGAGGCATATGCCCTGCTGAGTCACCCTGCCAACCATTCCAGAAGTAGTAAAATTCAATTAAACAAACATTTAAATAAAAGCTCAAAATTAAAATGTGGTTAAAGCAATGTGATCACAAACCACATAACAAGACACAAAGGATAAAATACAGGATTATATTCCATACGATGAAGCTGCACAAGCTTGTCACTAAGGAAGTACTCCGCAGTCTTGCAGCTTGTAATTATAAAAGTCTGTCTCCAACATTAATGGATTCCAGACAGGCTCTGCTACTTATTTACTAGCTGGAAGCTATGTAACATCTTACCTGAAAAAAATGTACCATGGACAAAAGGAAATAATATTTCAAAGATAAATTTGACTTGATAACATTTTCTTCATTTCCTGTTACCATTATGCTTGATGTATAATACAGATTTCTACAAGGAAATTTGCCAGTGCATGACATTGTGAGGGATTAGGGAAGGGCAATTTTCCCTAATGGGCATTCTAGAATCCTATAAGGCAAATGATTCATTGTGAAGGAAATGCAATCAAAGATATTTCCCTAATTAGCAAATATTTTAATATCAATTTACATCTGTCCATAAACACACACCCCGGAATCTTGAAAAATTGTATGCATACCCCTTGACAAAGTCTCTAATTTTACTATGCAACACATCCACAATAAAAAGACACGGAATAGGAGCATTTTGCAGCAATAACACCTTTTTAGCCTTTTAGGTTAAAGGGCACCAATCATAACTAAAATCATTTACTAAGTAAATACACTATGTGAAAGTTCAAGAAATCTGATTTTTAAAACGGTTATAATTGTTTGTATAATGTAAATCATCAGCTCTCTATACCTTCTGCAAAATCTCCATCTCCACTGCAGTTCTAGCTGAGGCAGGCATCTTGGATTTCACTGGCTTCTCCTACCTATATCTTCACAGCCAACTGCAGCTCTGAAATCTCTCACATGCTCAGCTGAAATTTCTTGCTTGCCTAATAAATTTTCTAAGCTATTTTGAAATCTGCCAAACTTCTGTGTTAGTGCTGCGTGCCCTTCGTTTGCATAATGACATCACCAGAAGGGGATAAGCTAAGGAAATCTCGTGATACTTCTAGAGTTTACTAAAGCTTGGCATTCTGGGTAGAATACTCACAGCAGTGCTACAATCTGAGCATGCTCGTGAACTCATTTGCATGTTGTAGTCACAGTATAGACTCCCTCAGTGAGAGAACCCATTTGAGAAAGTATGGGATTTAAAAAAAAATTTTTTTCCAAATAACTGTATATGTAGTTTGATTAAACATGTTTAAGTTATACTGGTCAGGTTGTTAATATGTGTTTGATTTTGGCTGTGATTGGTGCCCTTTAAGCACATTTTTAGGAGGGATTTTTAACTATTCATAATAGCAAGGAGAAGGAAAGCTACAAAGGCATTGTATTGCCAATAGATACAAAAATAATGCAAGCTAGAATGCTATATTTATTCAGTAGAATGTTTTACCTTGACTGTGTAAAAAGCTCTAGAAGCTCTCTGTTTAGGATAGCAGCTGAAGTATTAGCTTGGTGTGACATCACTTCCTGCCTGAGGGTTTACTGGAATATTTAGGTGGATCTTTCTGATAAGGTTTACTTAGTTTTAACCTTTCCTTCTCCTTTGAACAGTAACCACACAAAGTACGACTACAGTTTCTTAGTACAAAATAGTTGCTGTACACAAGCTGCTCTCACCTGTTTCCTTAAGTCCTGAGCCGAGCGAAGATGACTGTGATGGTTATTAGCAGTGAGCCCTTTGGCAGAGGAGCCCATGTTGGAAGCAGGTTGATGGTTAGCAGCAGCAGACTCTCTCCGGCTCTCGGCTTTCTGTTCACTTTTCCTTTCCTTCCCTGGTGTGGCCTCTTTGCTTTTGTGTTTCTGGCGAGTCTCTTTCTCCTTTGACGATTTGCATGACCCATTAAAAACTGCATGAGAAGAAAAGACAATTTGTTTTACTCATCATGTCTGACATTAATTATCAGCCAAATGAAAACATAATCCACTGCAGATCTTTCAGCTCTGCCAGCTCATTCCCAATACACTAAAACAGACATAATTAATGCCAAGCCAATGGAATATTTCCCTTTTACATGACAGCTAATAAGTGGTTTTGTCCTCCATAAAAATTCTTTCAACACTACTAGCATATAAGGTTATGTTTTTAACTAATTTTATTGAAAGCACATTAAAAGTAAAGGCATAAAGGTAAAAAGCCAATTTGAATACACCATAGATGTGTTTTAAAGTATTTTTTGTATTGAACAAAGCATGGAGTGCCTAGGTAAATATTAGCAATATTCCCAGAAACACATACAGTAAATATTCAATTTAACACTGGCAAAATATGCACTATGGCAGCGGCCACAAATTAATAAAAAAAATCTCTACATTTGCATAGCCTAGTCAATTATGCCACGCAGATATAAAGCCAAGTTAACTGAACATAACGTACGTATAAATAAAGTAAATGAAGACTAAAATCCTGAAAATTTGTAACCAGCAAAGCAACCCCATTGCAGAACATCCTGCACACACTGGGTTAAAAGGAAACCAAAGATCATGAAGCACCATAGGGAACTAGACAGCTGTAAAGTCAGACTCTGGGTTGTTTCACACCTTGTTATGCTGATGGAACATTAATATAGTGACATCTTGATTTAGATGCGTTTGTGTTGGATGTTATTTTAGACAAATGTTGAAATTTAAATGACAAGTTGCCCTTGTTAAATAAGGTGTCTATATCAAATGATACAGTATACAATGTATATCTCCCTAACTGTTGCTCATGTTTTAGCCATTTAGTGAAAATGTCCCTAACTTAAAGGGAAACCAAAGCCTCAAAGCTGCTTATCCCTGTATATCTGAAACACTGCACAGGGCTGATGTAAGTTTTTGCACGCACTGTGGCTCTATGTAGCCTTCTGTTCAACCTCAATCCTGCTGGATCTGGTTTTCCCATCCACTGAAATTAGATTGGTTTGCCTTGGCGCATTCGAATGTGCTGCAGTGACCTAGTAACCTGCCCACCATTCTGTGCATGTGCTTAAAGGGGTAGTTCATCTTTTCGGGGCAGCTTTATTAAAGGCCGAACAGTAAATTCAAAAATTCCAGTTTTTATGTCAAAATTCACACATTCTAAAATTTGCCTTTTTACATTTACAGACTAGCTATATGGTCAGCTCTTAAAAGGGTAACAAGAAAAAACAGACTGGTATGTATTTCAAGGGCAGAAATAAGGATAAAGCATTTAAAACATTTGGGAAATACATGAAATATGAATTAAAAATAGACTGATATGAATTGGGAAAAAAAGATATGATTTCAAGAGAGCAGATAATAAATTGTGCAAAGATGATGAGATTAAGAACATCAACATAAGGGCCGAGAGTAAAAAATACTGCAGATACAGTTATCAAAGGGATGAAATTTGGTAGGCTCTTTGAAGATGATGTTAACTCAGTGAATTGATAAAGCAAGTAGTTAGTCAGTGACGGAAGAGCAGTGAAGGGTGAGGGAATATAATTAAAACTTGCAAATAGGCTTTGTTGATTAAAGGAATTGATTCATGGTTGATAAATGTTTTACAGAGCCGTGGCAGGCAAATATGAAAAAGAAACTGCAAACCAGCGATGGAAACCTAAAACTTAAATTTTTGGCATTACAAAAAATAAAATCAAAATAATTTTTATTTCTACCATAATGTATACTTTTTTCATGATAACATGTTATGTTAAAGTTATTGATGTGAAAAGGGGGTGCATAATTAAAAAGGAATAGAGGTTCATTTAATATAGTATCAAGCCGCTTTTGTGACCATGACTTTTCAAGAGAAAGGCTGGTGTGAAATATAAACCAAGACCAATTGCCTTGCATTTGAAAGAATATTTTGTATTGCTGTGGTTATGGCAAGCACAGGTGATTTTTGTCTCAAAGCACGGACAAAACTAGGTTTGGGGTTAGAGCCTGTGTTTACCAACCACTGAGACGCTGTTACTCTTTTTCACAGTGACAGTTGCTGGGGTTTTAGCTCTACATTTTCTGCTCTGAGATGCAGCTTTGAAAATGCAGAAAATAAATTGCAAGAGGCCTGCATCAGTTAAACATCTCACATTCAAATAGGAAAAAAAATCTCATAATATGGTTTTATAGAAAATTTCTGCAACTGCAATGGGAAATGAAGATATTTACTCCTGAACATAAGCAGTCATATTGTTATGACGGCAGTAAAAAAAGATGGCAAAACAAAGCAACCTTACCTTTACTGGAATCAGACACTAGGTAAATAGCCTGCAGTGCATATATTCAAAGCAATTATCTGCCCAGCAACACAGAGCAGCGGATCCGGTATTCTCCCGCTAATAAGCAGCAACAATTTCTCCATGAGTTTAAAGTGGACTTGTCACCCCAAAAAAAATTTTCAAAATCATATTTTATCACATTAGTCAAGCAAAAGGAACATTAATTACAGTATATAAATTATTTTAATCTTATTTTCTTCAGTCTGGGAATTCATAATTATAGCAAGCAGGCAGGAGCCATTTTGGGGACACTGTTATTAAGGCAAGCCTTGCATCATCTCAGAATCTTGTTTGTGCACCAGAATGAGGGACCCGATGTCCATCCCCATGTCCTGGCTACACAATTAAATGGTTAAGAGAACCAGTAACGGAACTAGGTGGGGGCGGGCCCTGGTGCGGGCCATGCGGCTGCCCCCCCCCCACCCTAGTCCGTGTGTGATTGACGCACTGCAGCGGATTCCAGCCGGCTGCAGCGGCGCGAGACTGCCAGGAGTCCTGCAGCGGGCTGGGTACCCACGGGTTACCTGCAAAAACCTGTGGTACCCTGCGGGTTGAAGTTCAATGGCGATTTTTAAACCTTTTTTTTTTGATTACACCTATTTTCGATCATGTAATTTCCCAGATTACAAAGACAGCACTTCCTGATTCTTGATGGTCATCGGGTCGCGGGTTGGGTTGCGGAGAAGGTACTTGTGGGTCGAGTAGTGGGTCCAAGTGGGTAAGAATGCGGGGCTGCAGGTTGTGGGTACAGGTCGGATACGCGTTCCAAAAAATGGACCCGCGCAGGATTCTGGTGTGAAATATATAATACTATGGTGAATTATCTAATACAATTCAGAAATTTAGACACTCTCTCCATTATCGGATTCTCCTCTGCTGATTTATTCGCCTCACTTAATTTGTTTGGCGCCAACATCAATACTCACAAATTATCCATAAGATGTGGGAGGTAATACAAAATACATTACAGGGTGCACTAAACTTATAGAAATGAAATGAGTTCCATATAGATAGGTTCTTTACCCCAGAGCTTCAGTTGAGTCAAACTGCCTTTTACAAACTAAAGGTAATGTGCCATGTGATGATCTGTCAATAGCTATACCCCATGTCACACTGCACAAACGGAGTTGACAAGGTGATTCTCTATAATAATCAAAGGGACTCATCCCAGAGTAATTCACCATTGTCAAAAAAACACAGGGGCTCATTTATAAACACTGGGCAAATGTGCACCTGGGCAGTAACATATGGCAGTCCTGGCGACTCAATCTCCCCAAATAGCCTAGTGTGTCCTTACGACTCAATCTTCCCAAATCACCTTGTGTGTCCTTACCCTTATTGTCAACAACAACTGTGTTTACTCTTTTTAAATCACTGCACAAACTACCCAAATGACCCTACAAGTTTACATACTCTGGTGATTTCGCTTAACATCCAATCTAACTTGACACAAAAGGATTAGAATGGCTATTAACGGTAACCATCTTCACCTGTGATTAGTGATGGGCAAATTTATTTGTCAGGCACGAATTTGCAGCGAATTCCTGTGATTCGCCACCGGTGAATAAATTCACGAAATGCTAAAAATTTGCTGGTGTACTAAAACGACGCAACGCGCATCAAAAACGATACACTCATCATTTCGCCGAATTTCATAGGAAATTCACGAATTTTTCGGCGAGGTGAAATTGGATAGATTCGCCCATCACCAACCGTGATCTGTTTGCTTGTAATCAGTGGGTGTGTATAAAAGGTCTGGACTCCTGACAGACCCTTGGACATTCCAACATGACAATGATCCAAAAGACAAGGCCAAGATGACCTGCCATTGTCTACAGCAAAATAAATTGAAGGTTCTGGTGTGGCCATCTCAGGCTCCTGACCTCAATATAGTTGAGCCACTCTGGGGAGACCTTAAACGTGCAGTTCATGCAAGACTGCCCAATAATTTACAGGAACTAGAGGCTTTTTGCCAGGAAGAATGGGCAGCTTTATCATCTGAGAAGATAAAGAGCCTCATACACAACTACCACAAAAGACTTCAAGCTGTCATTGATGTTAAAGGGGGCAATACACGGTACTAAGAACTGGGGTATGTAATGATTAGGGTCATTTGGGTAGTTTGTGTAATGATTAGGATTTAAAAAGAGTAAACACAGTTGTCTGACAATTAATGGCTTCAGCCAACGACTAACCACGAGTGAAAGAACAGTTTTTGTGTTATTCATATTCTCTGAAAAGACATACCAAACTAATTATACTTGTTAGGTCACATGAGCCAATCAACAGCAGATTTCTGCCTTTTGCTTCCATACTTCTTACTGTTACAGTTGAAATATTTCTGTCAGGTGATCTGAGGCAGCACACAGACCATCACAAAATGGTGGTTCAAGGCAAGAGATGTAAAAGGACAATATTTATCTAAATATACATTGCAGTTTGATAAGATTCTTTAATAAGCCAATACATTTGATATAAACATTCTGTTGCTCAAGTATTCATTTTTGGGTATAGTTTTTCTTTAATATCAGCACCTTGTAGTTGACTAACTAAGCTGAATGAATCCATATTGCAGGTAAAACAATTCTATTGGGTTTATTTCATATTGAATTCTTTCTTAGAATTCTTATGGTATGGTGATCCAAATTAGAAAAAATATCCTGATCCAAAAAACTCCAGGTCCCAGGCTTTCTGGATAATATATCCTTTACTTGTAATGTATTTCTTAATAATGTATATCCTTTTAAGTAGTTCACTAGTAGTAAAGTTAAATTTAATTGTCTGGTTACCTATTGCATATGGACTTCTGACTCACTAAAACATATAAGAATGAAATAGCATTTTACAGTGCAAGTATATTTTTATGAAAAATCAGGGAGTAATGGAGACAAGTTTTAAGAGATGAATATGTTCTCTCAGCTCAGAATGTACCAGTCAATAACAATATTCGATTTATGATTTGCCTTTTTTCCACGCTAGAGTGAAAAAATACTTTAGGACTGGTCAGTAGCCTCTCTCAAAATAAAGCTGAACAGGCAATTGAAACAGCTCAGGGAGACTCTGTGAACCAGGATGATTAAATGCGACAAATGACAATAAAAAAGGGCTATATTTGGATTATGGGAAAAAAATCCAAGGAAGGTCATTCAGTGTGTCAATGACTCAGATGTTCATAGACTGTTCAAAAGCCATTTGGATGGAGTTCTTGACATGGTCAAACAACTTACACACTATACTCGCTGAACCACAAATGAGAAATGATCAACTCCCTTTCCTGCATTAAATTCCCACAATGTGCCTGCCAATTTTTTTTTGATTGCTTGCCATGCCTTATAACTGCAACAAGCTCTCTAATCTCATGCATTTTGCAGCAAAGCGTGTAATACGTGGGCATATTTTCTTACGTATGTCTGTTCCCACAGACTCATTAGGATCTTTCCAATGACAAGAACACAAAGGTTCCGTAAATGCGGAGGTCATTTATATAACATGCAGTTAGGTCATTAATGTTTATTAATATCTGTTATCCAGAATGCCATCTCCCATGGACTCAATTTTAAACAAAAAAATAATTAGTTTAAAATGGAGTTCATTTTTCTATGTAATCCCAATTTCATCCCCTCCCCCCCAACAGCCTAACAAAAGAACAATGGGAAGGTAACCAGATAGCAGCTCCCCAACACAAGATAACATCACCTTAGTAGATTTAAAAACAACACTCAAAAGTAGTAGTAGTAGTAGTAGTAGTAGTAGTAGTAGTAGCACTAGTAGTAGTAGTAGTAAAAGCCAAGTCTCACTTAAGCTGGCCATAGACTGTAAGGTCCGCTCGTTTGGCGACATCGCTAAACAACCGGATCTTTCTCCGATATGCCACTAAAGACTGGGTTATATTGGGGGTAATCAAAGTGTTCAGCCCTAGGGCCGAAAGATTGGATTACAACTAAGGCAACAGATTTCGACGGGTCGGTCTAAAATATCGATCAGAAAGACCCGTCGGAAGCCCCCCATACACACAAATTGATCTAAACGATCAATATCGGCAGCTTTATCTGCCCACGTATGGCCACCTTTAGACGGATTTAGTTACATTAAATAGGAGAAATAACAGCCTGCCAGAAAGTAGTTCCATCCTAAAGTGCAGGCACAAGTCACATGAATGGGGGCAGCTGGGAAACTGACAATATGTCTAGCACAGATTTCAAAATTAAATATAAAAAAAATCTGTTTGCGCTTTTGAGAATTGATTTCAGTGCAGAAGTCTGCTGGAGCAGCACTATTAACTTATGCGTTTTGAAAAAAACATGTTTTCCTATGACAGTATGCCTTTAACTTACTACTCCAAGGTGCAGTCCTATGTTATACAGTCAGTCAGATAATGTGGAAGGTAAAATGCACAGTACAAAGTACAGAACTGAACTCTTGTCAATGGGATTGATAAGATAATCTGCTTTTTTGACCGACATGATAACAGAAGCCCAAGTTAATATTTCTGCACCACTTGTACCCCCTGAACTACAAAGGTAACTGGAGGAATACAAATACCTGTGATAATACCACCATTTTACATTTGTCAGGAACTAAAACTGGCCATAGATGTAACAATTACGATCTTTCTCGGAAAAAGATCTTTAGTTTCGGAAAAAGATCTTTAGTTTCAACACACACGTGTAGAGCTGAATCATCAAATATACAGATAGAAACAACAGAATTCTACCTGTATCTGATGATTCAGCACTAACAATGGCCAATGTTAAGGGTACTTTCAAAGGCTTCCAATCAAAATTTTCCATCCAGCCCGATCAACCTTAATATCTTAATCTTCTGACGATATCGGTCGGCTCATTTCCCACCATACATGCACAGAATATCGTAGGAAAATTCGTTTCGTACGATATTACCTGTGTGTCTATGGCCACCTTGAACTGAATAATATAACCAGCATTTTAAAAGCAAGGTTTATATATCCGACATTGGATAAATAAATGCCACTTTTTGCTTTTAAAATACAGATGTGCACATTTCATTGAGTATCTTCATTTCTTACCATAGTTACTCGAAATCTTGCAAACCGACATGGACGATTACATGGCCTGCTCAGCCTACATGGACTTCCCTGACTTACATACCGAACATCCAAGCCACCTTCCCTATTTGACTCTGAAGTTCACATCTGCATTGCAAATTTTTAACCTCTTAACCATTATAAAACAGAAGTATTGCATTTAACAGGGAAATTAGTCTGTGAACTGCTTTCTGAAACCCAAAACATGTCTGCACTGTTTTTAAAAAAGCCGTAGAGGGAAATACCACTCACCCACATTGTTATACACTCCAACTGCAGGGCCAGGACAAAATGCTTCTGAACTCAAGTATTTATAGCGACTAAAGTTTGCCCAAGAGATCCAGATTGCTTATGTTACATCACAAAGCAGAATTTGATTAAAGATATGCAGTTCAATTAAGGGGGATTCTCTGCAGTTTCTCATATTGTCACATAATGGGGGTTCTAAAAATACATACAAACGACATGATATTGGCTGTCAGGAGCCACTTTCTGACCCACAGCTTGATTGGAGAAAAGAAGCCTGAAAAGTGGACTGATCGCTTACAAGACCAACAACTTTTTTTCTACCTTAGCAGTAAATTAGCAACTCTCATACTGGTGATTTGATATACTCAGAACATTAATATTGGCTCTTGAATATGTTCTTAGTTTAAAACTAAAAGGTATTCAATTCAGGATAAACAAACAAAAAAATGTATTGAACATTAAGAAGAAACAGACATGCATGGCAGAGTATAAATATGAAAAATACTCACTGTGTCCATTGGTTACATGCTTTTTTGTTTTACGAGGCGTTGAATGGCATGATGAAGAAGTGTTCTTATTGGTTGTTTTTGTGTACTCAAAGTCTGCATCATCATCTTCAATTTCCTCTTCATCTTGAGAGGTTCCAAAATATACCATGTTGCTAGGCAAGGCAGGAGAACCTACGTATGGCAGAAGACAAAAAGCAATTACTACTTTTCTGCAATATAGGTTACAGCTCTTTAAAATGTGATTAATCAATGTCATGGCTTGGAACTAAAAGAAATATGATAGTTGCAGACCAAAAGAGGTCACATACAAGACCTGTTACAGACTACAAGGGGTCCCATACAAGAACCTTAACAGATTATACACTCATGCATAAACATGAATTCAGAATGATAACTGGAGAAATATGGAATTTTTTTGCCACCTGTTTTAATAATAGACCAAAGAAATCAAAGATATGGGTTACTACCTTAAACAAAAAATAATGAAAAAAAAGCAGCTTCTAACTGTCATAAAATACATAGACAAACTTGCCATGGGGCTGGTTATATTTAAAGGGGATCTATAGTCAAAATCTATAATCTTTCCCAGGCTTTGGGGAAAGATTATAAGGTTATTTATAATTACAATGCATTATTTATTTTTTATGGTTTTACAGCTATCAAAGCCGTTATGTTGCCTGTTTGTGCATTCCCCCAGATTCAGCTCAGTTCACTTGTGTAGAAATCCTCACAGCCTGTGTCAGTCTCATCTGCCTAACCCGCCCACCCACCAATGAAAAAACAGTAGGTGTGTTTACAGTTGATCTTTTCTGAAGCGCACAAAAGCTGAAGGGAGACTCGGAAGAGAGGGGGAAGCTCTAGTAAATGCTCTGAATATAACCGTAACAGCCTGCCAGAAAGTAGTTCCGACTTGTGCACTTTAGGATCGAACAACTTTCTGGCAGGCTGTTATTTCTTCTGAACTGAATCAACTGAACTGAATCAGTTGAAGTGTGACTTGGCTTTAACTATTGAGTTTTGGGAGCTGGCCAGGGAGCTGTTCTCTTGTGTTAGGGAGCTCCCATTGTTCTTTTTTTTAGGCTGCTGAAGGGGAAGGGGGTTGATATCACTCCAACTTGCAGTACAGCAGTAGAGTGACTGAAGAGCACAAGCACAAGTCACATGACTGGGGGCAGCTGGGAAACTGACAATATGTCTAGTCCCATGTCAAATTTCAAAACTGAATATAAAAAAAAAAATCTGTTTGCACTTTTCAAAAATGGATTTCAGTGAAGAATTCTGCTGGAGCAGAACTATTACCTGATGTGTTTTGAAAAAAAAAAACATGTTTTCCCATGACAGTATCCCTTTAAAGAAAGTAAGAGAGGCTGTAAGAGAAGGGGATATAAGATTTTCTTTCTATGCTGGTTGACTCACAAGTGAGACAATAATAAGCACTGAACAACAAGAACAAACTCATCAGTTAATAAAGAGAACAAATGCAACCAATATTTTTGGTGACCCTCTCACTGTCCTCTGTGTGTGGAATTGCTTGCACAGTCATTTAGAAAACGCTAGATGTATACAAATCTGCCTTTTAATGGCTTTTGTCCATATAAGACAGGGATTGGCTTTCCTCTGATTGCCACACATCCCACTGTGAGTCCAGAGTTAAGGCTGTACCACAGCCAATCATCAAGTTTAATTTGGCACTCACCTACTGTGTTAATATCTGGCAGAAAAACTATTAAGCACATGCTGGAAGTATATAAAATGGGTACAGTTTATTACTGACAGAGACAGACTTGTTTTATGACGCAGTTGAAAGTCAAACAAGTGGCTATATAAATTTTTCATACAAAAGGTTTTTGTATATTCTGTTGCTGTTCCAGTTGCTAATTAATGCTAATGATTACACAGAGATATAACCAACTATAAAATGCCTAAAAGGGGGAGGATATATATGAATTAATAATATTCATTTATCCTTATGACTATGAAGATTCTCATTCATCCGGGTCATGGTATATTTAAAGGGAAACTGTCATTTAAAAAAAAAAAAAAAAAAGTTAATAGTGCTGCTCTAGTAGACTTCTGCACTGAAATCCATTTTTCAAAAGAGCAAACAGATTTTTTTATATTCAGTTTTGAAATCTGACATGGGGCTAGCCATTTTGTCCATTTCCCAGCTGCCCCGGTCATGTGACTTGTGCCAGCACTTTAGGAGGGAACTGCTTTCTGGCAGGCTGTTGTTTTTCCTTCTCAATGTAATTGAATAGTACGCAGTGGGACATGTGTTTTACTATTGAGTGCTGTTCTTAGATCTACCATGCAGCTGTTATCTTGTGTTAGGGAGCCGTTATCTGGTTACCTTCTCATTGTTCTTTTGTTAGACTGCTGGGTGGGTGAAAGGGAGGGGGTGATATCACTCCAACTTGCAGTACAGCAGTAAAGAGTGATTGACGTTTATCAGAGCACAAGTCACATGACTTGGGGCAGCTGGGAAATTGACAATATGTCTAGCACCATGTCAGATTTCAAAATGAAATATAAAAAAAATCTGTTTACTCTTTTGAGAAATGGATTTCAATGCAGTATTCTTCTGGAACAGCACTATTAACTGATGCATTTTGAAATTTTTTTTTTCCCTTGCTGTGAAATTTTAATGAAGACGTTTCATTGCTCATCCGAGCAGCTTCTTCAGTTCAACTGACTGGTGTAGGGGAGTTCTCGGCCTATAGACTCTTCCAACAATCCAATCACTAGGGCACATTGTAACTCTTCAGAGAGGTGACATCTGAAATTTACAGTAGTGTTGATTCTGTGTAGTCACAGTGATAGGAATACCAATGCGTTATGCAACTCCTAGAAAAAGGTGTTACTTGTGAGAGTTGTATGAATGGATGTGTGAAGAGTTCTGAAACCATTGGGGAACAGATATTAGAACAGCACTGTATGTAGCAGACAAGTGGTGTCGAAGACCCCCGCCTCTGTTCAAGGATGGTTTCTCCACCTTAACATGAATCGCCTCTTTCACACCTCTTTCAAACGAGCAGTCTTCTTTATCCAAGATTTGGACATTGCTATCTTCAAAAGAGTGTCCCTTGTCTTTTAGGTGTAGAAAAAAAACTCTACAGGGCAAGACTCAGGGGTGCTGCTGACTTGATAAACTTGCCTCAGGAGCAGCAGTCTGCATGTTACCAGGGGCAGCAAAACAGTAACTTTAGTAGCCATAAAGACTCTGATAGTGAAGAGAGCACAATTGCTCTCTCCGCAATAGCGATGCGGCCCCTCCTACCCCTGCTCCAGCATCAGAAAGGCCATCAATGAGCCCCTGAAAGCATGCAGGGCATTTTGACCACTGCTGCCATCTAGTGGACAACAGTGGTGGTCAAAATATTCCTGATTTCCTGTCACCACATCAATGTTATTGAATGAAAAGTGAAGTGTCTGAGGAGCATGGATTGAAAACAGGTGTAAATTTGCCTAGTGTTGAGCCTTAGCAGTGATTATGATCAGGCACATATCATAGAACTTTAGTTTACATATTAGATGACCAGGCTGTATTCATTCAAAAGATCATGCAATGTGGAGCCTTGGGCTTAACTGAAAGGGAGCCATTGGTCATCTCTGTTTCACATTTCACTGGTCAATGGTGATGTAAATGCACCAGAATTTGGTACACAAGAATGGGATGCACACATACAATTTATGATACAGCTCAGCTGCAAAAACTAAAGACTGCCTTTAAGAGCCAGAGCTGGGCCACACTGGACAGATGCACTAGGCAAGGAGGTACGTGCCTGGAGCCCTCCAGCTTTGCGCCCTAGGCATAATCTGGCTACCCCTAGTTCTGGCCCTGTTAAGAACAACCAAGGAGGTTGGACTAAGACAGAATGAAACTTCAGTAGAACCCCCATTTTACGTTTTTCCGGGGACCAGAAAAAAAATGGTGTAAAATGCAGGAAAATGTAAAAACAGAGAAATGTATTTTGCATAAGGTTCTACTGTATTTATTAGTGGCCAAACCAAATCTGAATTTGCATATGTAAATTAGGTATGGGAAGGGAAAAAAGTAAAAAACATTTTTATCCACCCTTTCCTTTCCAGCCCATAATTTGCATATGCAAATTAGTGTTTGGATTCGGTTTGGTCTTCGGCCAAATCTTTCACTAAGGATTCAGCCAAATCCCAAAAAGTTGATTCAGTACATCCCTATTAAAAATATAGTTCAGAAAGAAAATTAATTTTAAACATTTTGAAAAAAAGGGACTAGAATGAATATTCATAATGGCTACCTGCCACAATTCTGCTATTACAAATACTGTTCATTGCAGACTTATTTCAGGACATTTTACAAGCATAATAGAAGCAGTGGACGTTACTGCCTTTGCTCTCTTAAGTACGATGGCACTCTCTGTAGTGTTTGCTTTACTTACAAAAAAACAAACAAGCCAAAAAAAATAAAAACAACAAACGTTTCCTCTGGCCATAATTCTGACTTTAGCCATTACAGAAACCCTTTAATCAAACAGAACTCACCTTAAATAGCATGCATACAGAAAAAACTGAATTACGCCAATTTTGTTCCCTACAATACATTTGATGGATGTTGTGTACAAAAGTAGTTTCAAACATTTCAGATGCCAAATGAATTACACTTTCACAAAGATTCTAGATTTAGACACCTGGGGGCAGATGTATCAAGCGTTGAATTTGAGGGTTAAAAAACTTGGTTGAATTGCAATCCTTCGAATTTGAATCTATCGAATTCGAAGGATTTTAGCGCAATTCGATTAATCGAATGATCTAATAATAATTTTATTCAACGATTAAATCGTTCGTATCAAACGATTTTAACCATTCGATCAAATTTTTTTTATTCGATCTAAAAAAAACTTAGAAAAACCCTATGGGAGCTTCCCATAGAGTTTAATAGAAATTCGGTTTAATCTATTTGATCACTAATCGAATGGTCAAATAGATTTTTATTCGAATCATTCGAATTGATCTAATTTTTTAAAATTTGATGGTTGACGTACCTTCACACAAATTTAGTAAATCTGCCCTCTACAGGCATATTTCGGAATGATCTTGTTACTGTGATAGTTTATCAATATGCACATGATCTGGCCACACAAGTAGGAGACTGGATCAGACCCTAAAGTAGATCATCAGCTGTCAGGCTTTTAGTTTCAAGGAACCAACAGCTTGTTCGTCCTTCAGCATGGTCAAAAAGGACCACAAAAAGATTTGCACCAAATACTCACTTACTGGGTGTGCGCCTCCAAACTTCATATCTCTTAAGTAGAGCCCTACTGGGAACCACATATCTTTGCTTATCTACAGCAGCCTTCGCTGTCCCTTCCCAATGGAGTATACTTTTATATCACTACAATATTCAATAAGCATTGCATTACTCAATTAGTGAAAAGCTTTTATGCTATATTTGATAAAAGAGCACTGTCTCCCAAAATGTTGTGCTGCTTTCTTGGATGTGTAACAAAAACATCGTTTTTCTACTTGTATGTCCTGCTGAATTCTAACAAACTCGGGTTCTTTGATAAAGTCTTGCACAGTAGCGTAACTACTTGCTGGTGGGCCCTGGTGCAGGATTGGCACCCGGGCCCCCCTATTAGGCTCTCCCCTTATGAATTGCACATTGGAGTTCTCCTAGCCTCTCAGGCGGGCCCAAAGAGGGAGCGGGCCCTGGTGCAATTGCACCCCCTGCTCCCCTGGTAGTTATGCCACTGGTCTTGCGCCTTGATTTGGAGAGGTTTACAGCCAATCACTCCTGCTCCACAGTTTCTGTAGACATTGCTTTACTCTAGGTAGGATTATGAGAGAAAAAGTTGTTTGAAATAGAAAATAAGTCCTTTAAAGAGCAATACGTTTTTGCTAGGGCTACTTTTCCTTTAAATGCTAGCCATACTTTGCTATATGCTGTATTTCCTGATGTTCAAGTTGAATTGCACTATTGTTCCTTCTATAGGCTGTTTTATAATTTTTTATAATATTGGTCTGCTTGATGTAAATCAAGCCAATGGAAATCGTCTAGACGCTAAGAATGTATGCAAGAATAGCTATACCTCTGTGCTTCACTGAGCTATAAATCACTGTTTTGTAAGTTATTAAGCACAGTCTTGTCATAATAACAATGTGATCCTATACCAAGCTGCATTTCTAAAAGTTTGCAGAGAGGGCTGTCATCAGGGGGGGGACAGGGGGTAAAAGTGTCCCGGGCCCGAAGGGGAGCCCAGCAGTGCTGCACTTTTCAACGAGCCAGGCCCCCTCTTACGAGCGCCGAAGATGTGCTGCCTTCTGATGCCCGCGAACAGCTGAATGCAGAAGTGCCAAACAGTCGAAGTCCTGGAGCGGCACAAAGACCCGAAGTCATGAAGGAGCAGACACTGAAGTCCTGAAGCAGCGAAAATACCCAATGTCACGAAAGAAGCTACTGACACCAATG
>CM044442.1:81158744-81176224 GCA_024363595.1 Xenopus borealis | reverse complement strand
GGTGGTAAATAAACCCATGTGGGTTGGGTAGTGAGTCTGGGTGTTGGGCATGGCATGTCTGGGTTGGGCAATGATCTGCCCGACTGGCAATATTTGGAGGACAACATTTGAATAAAAACAGTGAGCCATGAGACATGTAACTCTTTAGGTATTGCTGAAATATATATATATATAGGCACCTATAGACAGCCACCTGGAGCATTTATCTTGGTTACCAGTTAATAACATTGTAACTGAGCATCAGAACTCTACACACTGGGCTGATAAAATACAGCCAGGTGGCAAAAACAGGGGTACTGAATTTTGGCATTATTTATTTGAATCCAGGAAACAAAACAATAGGCCCAGCCCCCTATGTAACCTGGCTACTTCCACATGGTCCTCCCTCTATGACTGCACCTGAGGCACGTGCCTCTAGTTCCTACCCGAAGTCTAGTAACCAAAAGTAAACTGCTGACTCGTTGCGAAGGATTACTGGAACTTGACCAAACCTTGCCCTTGTTATTACATTTACTTTAAACCTTCTTCTATGCAAAAAAACAAAGTAACTGTCAAGCATCATATTTTGGGGTGAATAACAGGCGATATATCAAGTGCCTATTGTGTGGAACATTTTTAAGTCTACGATGAGAACTTTTGTTCTGTTGGTTCTTATGAAATAAAACCATGCTTCAAAGCCATCAAAGTAAGCATTGTGCTGCAAGCTCTACATAAAGGCTGGCACTAGAAAAAAAGCACATTAACATGTCCCCTTTATACCCCAGAGACATTTTTTCCAGAAGCAGCTCTAGTTTAACAATGCCTGAATTTTCCCCATGTATAATAAGTAAACACAACAAACAATAGATTATTGTTTATTGAGTACCAACTCTATGATTAAAGGAGATATATTTCCACAAAATAAGTTCAACGTAATTAGATTTTCAAGCACAAACTAAGCATGCAGCAGATCCCATTAAAGCATTTACATCACAAAGCTTTTTTTATACTCTTAACTGAGCCCGGCTTCCATCATGGGACATTAAGAGTCATTTCAGTTAGGTGTTATTGCCTGTTGCTGCTTGAGTAAACCGCAAGATCAGATGTCACATGCAAGCCTAATAGTTTAAGGACCAGAAATAAACATTATTCAACGGATTCAACCTGCCATTATTTATATCCTGTAGATGTAGCATGTACTGACTAAAAGAATATTACATTTAAATGAATAGAATTTATTTTTTACGTTGCAGGGATTCTGCCCTAAATATGCAGGTGAACAAACCTGCTTAAAATAAACTTACTATTTGCTTGCATGTATATTTATATTTTCCTATTTTTGCCCAAGTTATATATTTCCTGCTCACATGCATAGACAGAAATGGTTTTACCTAGGAGGGAAGGAGGGTTGCACTGTGACTGCTGTAATAAGGTGGTGTGACTGTATCAGACCCCTCCTTCCAATGGAATTACTGGGAGTATCGCAGCAGAGGTGCTGTTATGGCAGTAAGGAGGATGCTGGTGGAAGGCATGGGTGCACATTTTGCACTCATGCTCATAGCGGTGTAGTTGTGTTACTGTACTGTGGTGATTTCCCTTTTACCAGTTAGAAAGTACAGTGCTGCAAGATCATAAAATAAGTAATGTACAGTTTCACCATCATTCTGCTACTGCTCCACTACCGAATACACAAACCATTGTAAGAAATTGCCATCTTGGGTTGATAGTAAAGCAGCTGTCCAGGGAAATCATTATAACAAAGGGATTCCTGTGACTACTAAGTCTTATGTCTGCTGTGGGGACCATAAATCAACTTACTGTATGCAAGAAAACTTGCTCTACAGGATGTAGGCAAGCTGGGTTTATCTCGGCATCTTGTCAGTTGGGAGTGTTTCTGTGGGGGCAGGTGAAACCCCAGGATAAAAGAACCATGGACAGGAGACAAGGGGACTGAGCTGGGCAGCTGGGAGCAAGAAGGAGGTTGCTGGGGATCTGGAGAAGACAGAGGAGCCTGGGACAATACAGCATGTGAGGACTACAGCTCAGAGGGAAGCCATGTTCAAGCTGACCTCTATTCCCATGCCTCTTTGGTAACAATAATGTAGACTTGTAAACTGTAACTGTAGTTTGTAACTGTAAATATTGTAATTATTGTCTTAGTCTAGGTACAGTCTATAGATTTATTATACAATATAATTCCTTTACTGTATGCTTATTGGTGTAGTTATTTGTCTGCTTGTTCAAAAGAACATGAACCCAGGTGAGAGGGTTGAGTATATTATATATGATTTTATTAATATATACATTTACACCACCCAGGACACAAAACAGTAATCATATTCATTATAGGCATACATGAAATGTGTAACATTCAACCACCCCAACTAATAAAAAACCCTATCCTACATAGTCCCCCCTGCCTGCCCCCCCCCCTGCACCTGTAAATGCCCCTAATCCTGTAATTACACCTCTTGGCTACTCAGTGCAGGGGAACTCACAGGCGCCATCTTCCGGCGCTTCGGATATTTATCTTTCCCTTCTGCAATTTTCGTCTCTTTCACCACATGCTCAGTTATCATGAAGTAGAATACTGCTACAACTGTGCATGTGCTGATATGGCACTTACTTTCAAAAGAAGAGCAGATGATGTCGCCAGTGAGCTCCACTGCACTAACTCTGCAATGAGGGTTAATTACAGGATATGGGGCATTTACAGTTGAGGGATCAGGAAGAGGGGACTATGTAGGGTAGGGGTTTTTATTAGTTGGGGGGTTGAAGTCTCCTTTAAAGGCATTAACAGAATCCACAAACTCACTGTCCTCTCCATGAAAAATCATATACAGTGCTTCAAATGAGCCTTCTGTTCCTCTTATCTAAAGGGGTGGTCTCTTTAGCACTGATATTTTCTATGGGGAAAAAAGATGCCCCACTATCTGTACTCAAGTAATCAAGTCTCCTTGCAAGTACCTCTTCTCTAAATAAAATAACCTAAAATTTGACAGTCTACCCTCAAAAATCCACCATTCCTTTTACTAGTTTAATTGCACGTCTCTGTACTCTCTCCAACTCATTAACATCCTTCTTAAGGACTGGAGTCCAAAACTGCACTCCATACTCAAAGTGAGGCCTTTCAATGGAACTTTAAATGGATTCGGTCATGATTTTTATGGTGTACTTTTTATTTCTTAAAAAAAAAAATTATTACAAATAATGCACTCTACCATATAAAATTTTATTCATGAACCAACAAGTGTATATTTGTTTTAGCTGGAATATTGGTGTTTAGGCATGCAGCTCAGGTGTCTAAGCATGTGCTTTCAGAAGGTGCAGGCACTACAATAGGACTGTTTTCAGATAAGCTAATTTTTCTCCTAAATGTAACTATACAAACATAACTGGAGGAGTCAAAGTGGGAATTTTTACTATTAAGTGCTATTCACATATCTACCAAGGGAGCTGTTATTTAGTTACTTTCCTTGCATCTAAAGAATCATGTGTAACAATCACTCTCTCAATGAACACGGAAATTACGCCAAACGGACTTCAAAAACTTTGTTATTTTGTATGATTTACGTCACAGAGCAAGTGTTGCTATTGCAATTTAGCACATTTTCCCTCAAATGTGTAAGAAACTTCTTCCCTGGACAAGTGCTGGCATTCTGGTAAAAAATAATGTTGCCCTGTGGGAAAAAATAGCACTCTGCTCACTACACTCAAATGTCTATTTTCATGTTTCCCCCTCCTAGATAACCCAAATCCTTCATTCTGGCACCCCTTCCTCCAGATGTCTTGAGTCTCGATTTTTAAATTCTTTGTAGCTTCTATTCTTCTGTTCTTCCATCTACAAACATGACTAATCTCACGCTTTATTCCTAACCACTATTTTCACTTCTCTTCCTCATCTCACCACCGTTTACTCTTCTCTTTCTCCCACCTTTTTCCTCTTTCCAATTCCAATCTCCTTTCTGTTCATGAAAAAACCTCACAAAGAATAAAAAAATAAGACATCTGTAAAAGGTTTTAAAATAAACACTGCATAAACTGCCTAAAGTTTGACACATCCACATGAAATTACATTTATTATTGCTCTTATTGCATTAGAACAACAGCTTACCTCGAAGACACAGAAACGTGAGGAAATCTTCAGTCTTGGGCTTGCGTTTGGAGAGGTCTGACATTTGAGTAACAGGAGCGGGAAGCAAAGGCTCCACGATTTTAATGGGGGTTGTGCTTGGACTGTTTGGCTGGTATTGGGCAAATTTTCTTTGTGCTTGCAGCCTTGGCCTAAAACAATAAAATTACAAAGATTTTAATGATTACAATGTTTATATTCCACAGTGTTGTAAACTAAATGGGTGATACATCCTACCTTAGAGGAGAGATAGAGCGGATCATGCCAAACGAGTGTATACAGTAAAAGATTAAATCACAGAGCACATATAAATTCATGTGAATCATACCTATAAAACATTACACTAAAGTGCAATTAACTAACCTGGTACATACCACAAAAATACAAATAAACAGGAAACTTTAGCACAGATACTAGACAAGTCTATCTTTAGGCTTTTATGTTTTTTTTTGTTTTTTTTAAACTTCACAAGACCAGCAATGGTTAAAATGGTAAAAACAGCAGTGTTTCCTATGGGGTAGAGAATTTACCTTATGCACTGATCACAGTACTTTAACTACACTGCTTACAACAAAGGGACTAGGAAGAGCTGGAATGGGTATAGCTAGATGGTCAGCAAGGCTACTGAATTTCAGCTACAAAATGCAATACAAACCAGGTTTGAAAAATTTTCCTGCTGATTGTTTGTCACGTTTACCTTTACCTACAGCTTCTGATACGCTGGATGAGGACATGGAAATTGTAGCACTGACTGATATATTATCATCTACAGTTACAACTGCTGATTTTAAGCAAGCTTGCCTCACATGTCCAATTCAAGTATAATATATATGGGTTTACTTTTACACGTGCTTAAAATGAACATTGTCTTTAAAATTAGCCCCTTTTCTAGAGTTCCCTTATAGATGTTCTCTGGTCCCTGATATAAATGAGGGGTGGGCATGTCCTAATGGTCCCTGCCAGAAGCACAGAAGGAGGGGGACAACCAATCACAGTCTTGCAGTCACCAATCAATGACAGGTTTCAGTGCGCTATCAGGTCCTGCTAGCTGCTGGTTCCTGTCCTACAGTGCAGTGAGTGATGTCGGCCCCCCTGCACAGCCTGGGAATTCAGGGAACAGGAAGTGGAAGGGAGGGATTATTAGGGAATTTGCAGAAATATTCAATAAATCTGCCCGAAAAACTACTTTTTAAAGCACAATTCTTCTATATATCTAAATGAGTATAACATACTGGTACATTTTTACACAAAATGTCTTATTTAAAAGAAAATACACAGCAAATTAAATGCTACCTTTAAGTGGGTACTACAGATTTACATTCTGTTTAGCAGGCCAAGTATTGTAACTGAAGCATAAACATTTCAGCCTTATATCTGGATGCTTCCATAGTTGTGTCCTAATATTAAACAGGTCCTATGCCTTCTTCTGATGACAGCATGATTGTATGGCCTGAATCATATAAGAAACAGCTCATGCATTCATGATGAGCACCTGGTTTTCGATCTGCCACGCACCGGAGATCAAAATGAAACAGCAATGTTATGATTTCACATTTGTTCCAGATTGAAAAAAGGGTATGAAGATTTTAGCGATTTTGTAGTTTGACTGAGGCTTAAAGGATAAACCAGGATTTGTAGAATTGCAATAGTACAAGAAACATACAAATAATTGGTGCTGCAGTTAGTGTAGGCATGCTATATTAATCTATAACAAAGGAGTACTGGCTCTTTTAATTAAAATCTCTACTTTTCTCTTTAATCTTTTTCATACCAATCATAACTGGACAGCTAAAAAAACCACAAAACGAGCTGAACTATTTAAGCAGATTATTATCTATAGTTAGTGTAGATACAGGTTATAAATAAAATGCATTAAACAAGGTTTAATATCACCCTGTATAATACAAGAACCACCTTCAAAACCCAAGTAATTGCCTTGCCGCTCACATGTTTAAGAAAAATATAAGCCTGTTGCTTTGTATTAAAAGCTTCATGCACTGCAATTACAAGTAAATAAATCACATCTACTGAGTTCTGGTTTCTGCCAACACTATTGTTTCAAATAAATAAATAAATAAGTCTAGCCTTAGTATAATCACACAGATGTGTATAGCCCCAAGAAAATCACTTGACCCTACATGCTGGGAGACGGTCAACAGTGGTAGAATAACAGGTTGGATATCCATTATAAAGTACTAGGATAGCAAAATGTATGCTTAAAGTCGCCTAACTGTTTCCCAACATCCTTAGCTAATAGCAGTTAAATATGTGCTCAAAGTCATGGAAATAACATCAAGACCTAGAATTTTGAAAAGGTAAATAAGTTATAGATGATGGCAAACCCTCCTTTCATCAGAGTTTCACTCCCAAAACATTGAATTCGCTGCACAAGTCAGTATGTGCATTAAATAAAAGTAAAGTGCTGGTAATTTTATGTGAAGGGTCTTCCCGTCTTTTGTTTAAATGACTATGATCCAGCCACTGATTGAATTTCAGCACCACTAATGTCACATGCTACTATGCACCTGTGTTAGTCTTTTACATGTATTGTCGTGAGGACAACACCATAGGTAAGAATCGAGTATATCTGGGCCTGCGCTGCCCTGTGATTGAAAGGCTTGAAAAGGAACGCGGGGAGCAGGCCCAGAACGCCTGTGTGTTAGGGCCCTGAAAGTGGATGAAAATCAGTGCTGGCAGAAAGCTCAAATACATACCTGCCAAGTCCCAATATTTTGGATACAGAAAGAGGGACAAAAATGATTTGTGACAGGGAGTGCAACGAAAATTGCACCCATTTTACAAAATTTGGCAGGTTATGAACACGTCTGTGGTTTTTATGTGTTATTACAATTTTGCTAATGAAGATGAATTGCCCTTTAAACTGTTTTTTAGTTCTCTCAAGAGACCTCTAAAACTGATCTAAAACGGTTACAAAAGTATCCAAGTATCTATTCTGGGCTCTCTGCTAAAAGCCAATTAAGTTAAAAACTTTGGATCTTTTTCTGGCTATCTAGTGCAGGAGATAAAAGAGAAAGGCGGGATATTTCAGTAAAAATTTGGGACTGCGTGTTGAGCTGTCAAAAGCGGGACAGTTGGGAGGTATGCAAATAGACTACTTGTGAAACCTAAAATGTTTTTAAAGCCTAAAAGGACATAATGGATTACACTTTTATATTCAATTGTACTTAGGAGGATCAAAATACCCAACATTGTTTTAGGCATTTCCTAGTAAAGACACTAAGAAAACATAGGGGGCCGTTTCTGGTGCTTCTTTGTCAAATATATTTGATTACATTTCTCTTTGAGAACAAAAATCAATCAACGCCCCATATGCTATCAACCAAATGGCAGTGGCGCATAGTTCTATTTGTTGGCTGTGTTTTGTATTGGCTACAAAACACCAAAAAAGTTTGAATGACAATTCTATATAAAATAGTGTATGTACATATGATAGGATTTGTGAAAACTTGTGTGTACATAACACTTAGGGGGAAATGTGATAAATGCACAAAGAGGAAAAAATTACAAATATTCTTTTATTGCATTGTGCTGAGCGGTCATCATTGCCTGAGCTTTCAAAGTAGCAACTTATTTTTAATATAAATCATGCCTTATGGAAACAGTAGTATTTCAGCAGTGACAAAGTTTATTGGATTAACAGCAAATAAGCAATATGCGTCATAACAGGTGCATAAATTTGGGCACCCCAACAGAGATATTATATCAATACTTAGTTGAGCCTCCTTTTGCAAATGTAACAGCCTCTAGATGCCTCCTAAAGCCTATGATGAGGGTCTGGATTTTGGATGAGTTTTTTTTTACCATTAGTCCATACAAAATCTCTCCAGTTCAGTTAAATTTGATGGCTGCATGGACAGCCTGCTTCAAATCATCCCATAGATCTTCCAGGATATTCAAGTTGGGGGGACTGTGATGGCCATTCCAGAATATTGCACTTCTCCCTCTGCATGCTTTTCTCATGCCTTTGTAGATATCGAAGTGTGATTAGGGTCTTTGTATTGTTGGATAATCCAACACCTGCATAACTTCAATTTTGTTACCGACGCTTGAACATTATCCCGAAGAATTTGTTGATTTTGGGTTGAATTCATCGGACCCTCCATTTTAACAAGGGCCCCAGCCCCTGAACTAGCCACACAGCCCCACAGTATTGATGGAACCTCCACTAAATTTGACAGTAGGTAGCAGGTGTTTTTCTTGGAATGCAGTGTTCTTCCACCATGAAAAGCGCTTTTTATGACCAAATTTTCTCAATTTTTGTCTCAATAGTCCAAAGCACTTTGTTCCAAAATGACTGTGGCTTGTCGAAATTAGCTTTTGCATACAAGTGACTCTTTTTGAGGCGTGAGTGCAGAAAGGGCTGCTTTCTCATCATCCTGCCATACAGATGTTCTTTGTGTAAATCGTGTTGAATTGTAGAAAAATGTACCGATACACCATCGGCAGCAAGATGTTCTTGCGGGTGATCTTTGGGTTATCTGTAACCATTTTCACAATCCTCCACATATGCCGCTTCTGTACTTTTCTTGGCCTGCCAGACCTGGGTTTTACAGCAACTGTGCCTGTGGCCTTCCATTTCCCGATTACATTCCTTACAGTTAAAATGGACAGTTTAAACCTCTGAGATAGCTTTATGTAGCCTTCCCATAAACCATGATACTGAACAATCTTTGTTTTCACATTTTTCGGAAAGTTTGTGACATGCGCAGTAGTTCCTAATGGCAGATTCCTCCGACTGTGCATGCGTCCGAAAGTCACGAACTTTAAAAAAAAAATGATCAGAAACTCTGACATTCGGCGCATGCGCAGTAGCTCTGCACCGGCATATTCCTCCTACTGCGCATGTGCTGGAAAACGCTGCTCAGTCCAGGAAGAAGGGTGATCGAGACAAGATGGCCCCTGTGAACTCTGCTGGACAGGACCTTGAAGGAGGATGAGAAACAAGTTGCATTTGCCCGAGTGGGGCCTACACAGGGGAGGGTTTTTTCACGTACAGGTTGAATTCTCCTTTAATAAGCTAATCCAACCAATTTGGTGTTGCCAGTAATCAGTAGAGAAGTTACATGCATTCAAATTAGCAAATTTACAAGGGTACCCACATTTTTGCACAGCCAGTTTTTCACATTGGATTTAATTTCATGCAGCTGCATTATGTTTCATTAAAAATCTTTGTTCAGAAAACACCTGAGTACTCAAATGTCCCTGGGAAATGAATGACATACCACTGTTATCCTTTTTTGTTGGAAGTGGAGTTAATTATTATGCAGGCTCACAGGGGTTCCCAAACTTTTTCATATGACTGTAGGTAAGGAACATACCAAATTAAAACAGTTTATATAATTTGTATTGCCTATTTAGTTCTAGATTGCTTAGCTAGATAGTGAAGTTTCAAATGATTTGTTACTTAAGAAGGAAGTCTTTGTAAATAAAAATTATGTCTAGACAGACTGAATGAAAATTTGAGCATCTTGAAATGACAATGGTATGAAAAAATACTGTTATGGCTGTTTTTGAACAGGCAGAACAACATTTCTGTTTATCACTGTGACCACAAACATGCTTTCTAAATGAGGTTGTTTAGGGCTATCTGTGGAGACCAGCTTGAATATTGTCCTTCACAAGATTGTTATAGCCCCTTGTCTATCAAGGGTTGAACTGACTTGCTTGCATAAGTTGGACAATAGGGATGGCGCGAACTGTTCGTGCGCGAACATCCGCTGTTCGCGCTCGCAGAATATTCGCGAACGTCGCGCGACGTTCGCCATTTAGGGTTCGCGCATAGTCGCCGCTTTTTTTTGCCCTCTCACCCCAGACCAGCAGATACATGGCAGCCAATAAGGAAGCTCTCCCTCCTGGACCACCCCCACACCCCCTGGACCACTCCCCTTCCATATATGAACTGAAGCCCTGCAGCATTTTTTCATTCTGTCTGTGTGTGCTGCTTGGAAGAGTTAGTGTAGGGAGAGAGCTGTTAGTGATTTCAGGGACAGTTGAAAGTTTGCTGGCTAGTAATCTGCTTGATACTGCTCTGTATTGGAGGGACAGAAGTCTGCAGGGATTTGAGGGACATTTTAGGTTAGGTAGCTTTGCTGGCTAGTAAATAAATCTACTGTTCTTCAAACAACTGCCATACATTGACCTGTATTTTTTCTGTGCTTCAGTGGCTGCGACTATTTTCAGCATTTATATGGCATATTTTTTCTGTGCTTCAGTGGCTGCGACTATTTTCAGCATTTATATGGCGTATTTTTTCTGTGCTTCAGTGGCTGCGACTATTGGATTTTTCAGATACATTTTTGCCCTTGATCCCCCTCTGGCATGCCACTGTCCAGGTCGTTGCACCCTTTAAACAACTTTAAAATAATTTTTCTGGCCAGAAATGTCTTTTTTAGCTTTTAAAGTTCTCCTTCCCATTGAAGTCTATGGGGTTCGCGACGTTCGCGAACCGTCCGCGCGTTTTGTTTTAGTTCGCGAATATGTTCGCGAACATTTTTGCCGTGGTTCGCGCCATCCCTATTGGACAATATCCCACTAGCTGTTGATATAGAAGGCACTAGTAAGAACATACAGCAAGAAGGCTATAACCCCTAGAAAACTGCTGATTTTAAAGAGATTAAGCAAGTGTCAAGTTCAATTTTCTTTTAAGTCCTTATTCAGCTGCTTAGGTCTGGGGAAAATAGCCAACGTATAACACAATCTTCTTGGCTGAGGAATAGAGCACTATTTACTGGATTTTTTTCTCAATTAAGCAAAATTAACTGTAAACTCACAATATAAAACACTGATAGTAATGCAGTATTAATTTATTATTATGGTATATAATTATAGGTTTAAGACAGGCGTGGAAAGGGTTGAAGGACAAGATGGGAGGTCCAGAATTTCAGTCTGTATTGCCCCTATACAGTATACATTCAACTGCATTATCAGAGCAGCAACACAACTGTACATGAATATTGGTGCTTAAAGGGGAGCTAAAGTCTAAAATAGAATAATGCTAGAAATGTTATATTTTGTATACAAAACATAAACATGAACTTACTGCACCAGAAGCCTAATTAAACAAATGATTTATGTTTTCAAAGATGGCTGTAGGGGGCTGTCACCTTGTAACTTTGTTAAAGATCTTTGCAAGACCAAGACCATGCACATGCCCAGTGTGGTCTGGGCTTCAGTTGGGAGGTTAAGCTTAGGGATTCTCACAAGTCAAAAAATAGAAGCTGATGCCATAGAAGGTGATGCAGCAAGACTAATCTAAATATGCAGACTGCACTGGGAATGTGGATAGAAATCTCTTCATGGTCTCCGAATGCACTATAGGGAAACAAACAAAGCTGCTCGAGTTCTTGGAAGTAAGGGGGGGGGGGGGGGGGGGGGGAGTCCCCCACTGCTGTTTGAAAGTATGATCGTTTTGCTGTAGAGCAGTTAGGGACCATCTAAATGTTTCTGCAGCTGTCAGAGCAAGTAAAATGAAGGGGGAATTTCATTGCAAACAGTTAGGTTTATTATAAAAACGGCACACATTTTTTATTTAAAGTATATGTGAGATAGATTTCTTTTTCATCAAAATAAAAATGGGATTTAGTTTTTTTGCCTTTACATCCCCTTTAAAGGTATAATGGTTTGATTCTAATGCAACATTAAATCCACTGAGTGTAAAGCAATTTACAAAAAAAAAGGAAAAGTGTTGGCAAAACACATCTGTGTGTTTAACATATTCTTGGATCAAGGGTGCATTCCAGATCAAATCAGGCTTGAACAAGGTCTTTAAACTTTGTTATTATCCTCACCTATACCAATTCAAATTTAATTTAGCCTTAATTTCTTTTAACAGGCAATCCCAATAGAAAAGCATTAATCCATACTAATGTATGCATATGATCTGTGAATACTTGTTGATTAAATTTTGATCCGCAACAGCATTCTTTTTTTTTTCTTTGTAAAGCAAAAACTCCTTCTCGGAGTTCAATACCTATTAACTTTGGCAGGGGCTAAAGAGGCTTCAGCATGGCAGTGTTCCCAAGCAGCCTAGGAGTCCCCAGACATATTTCAGGCAAGGAATGAATATTAGCTTTTCACTGGCCATTTAGGTTGGATCCAACTGAAAAAGCAAAGTCTTAGCCAAGAGTCTCCACGCATAGATTTTCACCATGGCATCAATTACTCCATTTACGTGGAGGCAGTGATGAAAGGCCAGTCAACAATAATTTTCACACATTCCTGTCGCACTTAAATGCATAGCTTAGTGGGGTATGGAAGCACTGTATAATCAGCCAAAAGATTTAATTATTAATACATCCTCATCTCTGCAGAAGTTGTAAGTCAAACATATATAGCATGCTATGGCAATAAAGAATAAAAAGATATTTACATAACACCTACTTTAGAAATAGTTTGCAGGACCTAGCTATGAATTATTTATTGTTCTTAAGGGTAAAATAGCTGACCTGACTTATTTAAAAAAAAAAAAAAAATTGTTAATAACCAAACCAAGCTTGATAAAAGTCAAATGAAAAAAAATAATCTTTTCAGTCTATCATTTATAAAACAGAGAGAGATGTGAATTTGGCTCCCCACATGATATTGGTGGGATTTGCTTTCATTCAGCCACAGCATTAATAATATTGGGTACTGATGAGGGAGATCTTGGCTCACAGTCAGCTTTCCAGGTTATTACATAGGCATGCATTTGGGTTGATGCCAGGACTCTGTACAGGTCAGTCAAGTTCTTCCAAAGCCATTACAGCAAACCTGTTCATTATGGACCTTGTATTGTGCATGGGGGCATTATGGTTTTGAAACAAGAAAGTGTCTTGCAAAGGTGTTGCCAGAAAGTAGGAAAGGCAGAATTGTCAAGAATGTAAATGAAAAATGTAGCGTTAATGTTTGCTTTCAATGTAACCAAGGGCACAACACACACAAACAAGTCAAATATTATTTATTATACACTAAGCAGTACAATTGGTCTAAGTCAACTGTGGTTGGTAAGGCAACCAGACTCCTCTGCTGGGGATTCATAGTAACATAGTGAGTTAGGTTGAAAAAAAGACGCAAGTCCATCAAGTTCAACCTTTTAACCTGCCTAACTGCTAGTTGATCCAGAGGAAGGCAAAAAAAAAAACCCCATCTGAAGCCTGTCTCAGAGGGGGAAAAATTCCTTTTGGGCTCCAAAAGACAATCGGACTAGACCCTGGATCAACTTACACTATGAGCTATCTTCCATAACCCTGTATTGACTCACTTGCTAAAAAGTCAGCCAACCCCTTCTTAAAGCTATCTAATATATCAGCCTGTACCACTGATTCAGGGAGAAAATTCCACATCTTCACAGCTCTCACTGTAAAAAACCCCTTCAGAATATTTAGGTGGAACCTCTTTTCTTCTAATCGGAATGGTTGACTTTGGGTCAGCTGGAAAGACCTACTGCTAAATAAAGCATTAGAGAGATTATTATATGATCCCCTTATATATTTATACATAGTTATCATATCACCCCTTAAGCGCCTCTTCTCCAGTGTGGACATCCCCAATTTGGCCAGACTTTCCTCATAGCTAAGATTTCCCATACCTTTTACCAGCTTAGTTGCCCTTCTCTGAACCCTCTCTAATACAATAAGGTCCTGTTTGAGTGACAGAGACAAAAACTGTACGGCATATTCTAGATGGGGCCTTACAAGTGCTCTATAAACTGGAAGAATGACCCCCTCCTCCCGTGACTCTATGACCCTTTTAATACAGCTCAAGACCTGTAAGCACATTCTGACCATTTTATCCTATGGCTGTTCACCATTCAGACTAAATTTCAACATACTACTCACAACAATTTCCCACTGTTACAACCAAAAGATTCTTACTATTAGTACCATTGGTACCCTTTCTAAATTACAGGTTCCAATGCTATTCTATCAAGTGCATTCTCCCAATTGTAGCCAATGCATTCTCCACATCTCAGAACTATTTGTATGCTTTGGGTCAAATGTCATGCAATTGCCTACCGAAAAATTAGCATTCAAGATGTCAAGAAACACAAGTGACCTTACAAGCACTTGTTACCCTCAACCTCTGTATGTTGCAGAACACACAAAGTGGGATATTTCATTTATTAGTTAGATCTTATTCTCACCTTTTCCTCACTGGCCCATCTTCTGAGTCTGATGAAGTTACACTGTTGGTGTTTGAAGACCCTTGTGATGTATCATCTTTTTCATTTTCTGAAGATTGCACTGATCCTTTAGTTTTTCCATTAAGAAGGAGACCTGCAATGATCACAGTATTAGTAATGTTGTACATACAGTGGAAGCAATAGTTCACTAACCAAGTAGCAATACTTTTACCATAATCTTGGAACAGAGTTTTTTAGTAGAATGTGTAGCATATTGCCAAGATTCCTGACAAAATAAAGTTAAAGGGAAAATATCAGGCCTGGACAATTTCTTTCTATGATTTTAGTCTCACTTCAAAGGTACACGTAGGGCAATCTGGAGAATTCTGATGCTCCTCCATTAACTCTGAACAGTCAGTTTGTGTGGTGACACACAGAACAGATTTCAGAGAGGTAGTATGTGGCACCAGCCTAAGGGAATTCAAGTATTTTGAGTTTTCTGATAATTTGTTTAGAGAAGCAAATATTTTTAACACATAAATTTAAATATTTTATCCATAAAGCTCCTCTTGGTTCATCACAGAGACAGCTAGAATAATAATGACCACTCTGAGCATTATTTTCATTATTCTTCCTACAGTAAATGTAAAGGCAAAATATTTATTTGTTTCTGCACTGAGGGCAAATTTATCAGTCAGTCAAGGCGTTTACAAGATATGTAGTTATATTATTATTATTATTAAAATTCAACTGTAAAGTGAATAAAATAGAGCTGAAATCTATGGCAGTAGCCTCGTGTAAATAATATTCACAAAATTGAAACGTTTTTGTAATTTGATATCTGAAATAAGTCTGATCAGGTATATAAACAAAGAATGCACAAAATCCACTTATTTGCCATTCAGCCAAATCCTGAATCAGTTATAAAAGAAAAAAATCTGAAATGCTAAAAAAAAAAAATCTTCAGATTCAGTTCAGCCAGGCATTCGGATTCATCTAAATACAAATCCTACTGAAAAAGGGCAAAGCCAGGCCAAATTCCGAACCGGGTCCTGGATTCAGTGCATCCCTAAAATAAATGAACATATTTATTGAGTCAGACATTTAGTTTACCGAGTCTGAAGGTGACCGCATCAAATGTATTTGCATAAAATGGCTTCTAAGGCTAATTGTAGGCAATCCACTGCCTTCTGCCCCTGAATGTGTGCAGGTTGACAGGCATGTGATTGGCCTATCAGCTGACACACGGCACAGATTTGGGTACAGAAATGCTATACAGTGCAACCTCAATTTTACAACCCCTCATTTAAAATTGTTCTTTGTGGTCAAACCAATATATGATGTATAATATATTTCCTGGAATTTACACTATTTTTGTCTGGTCCCCTGAAAAATTTTTAAATTGGGGTTTTTCGTTCGTATGCATTTTTCACTCTGAAATCCATTCTGTGTGTACTGAAAAAGACTTTTCTACACATTAGCCTTATAGAACATTACCATGCACTTACAAATGGAGAGTCTGTTTTTTTTTTAAATAGTACAAGTTACATTTTCCCATAGACTTTAATTGCATTTTAGATGTAATGCCCTTGAAAAAGCAGCTTTTTATCTGATGTTATGGCACCCAACCATTGTCTGCATTTCTAGGTCAGACTGGAATAAAATAAAATACCTCAAAAATAGAGACATGTGGGCTGCAAAGAAATAGCTTCAAGGGCTCATGGCTGGAATGCCATAGTTAGTTGTTAGAGTAATTATGAAACTGTAGCACGCTTAGCAGCCATTTAATGACCCGTTCTTGGGAGTTTCTACAGACAAGTGAACATTAAGATCACGGGCTGTTTAAACTATACTATAGAAATGATCTCTCAGGATAAAAGCAAAAACAGCACTTGCCCCATGGTACTTCTTAACGACTTAACTGGAAGCTCTGTGCAATCTTTTATGCAGCATTATTTCATATTCCCTTGAGGCAATGTGTGCATACTTCAACACACATATGGGGGAATGTAACAAAAGTATCAAAGAGCAAAACAATTTGAACAAATAAGAATAAAAATTTGCATTTCGCAATTTTAATTTTCAAATGTTAATTGCGCATTGAAAATTTTAATTGAGCATTGTCCACTTTTAAGAAGTGCTTGAAGGTGTTGAAGGTGTCGTAATCATTTGAAGTAAACATGACGTGTCCAGTAAGATGTTTAATTACATTCACTGTGCACTGGTGCAAACCATAAAATTCGGAAACCATCTCCCACTGTTGGAAGTGGCCACTAAACATGTTCCAGGTTCGCAAAGGACCATTTGTCTGTATAAAGGCATAGCTTTTCACATTGCCGATATATTTTTGCTTTAACATTTCCTCAATATAGGTTTCAACAAATACTGAATCTTGTCTGCCTAAACAAAATGTTCAAAGTACTCCACTTGTTTTGTCCACAATTAAAAACCTAAAATACACAAAGTTCAGTTCAGTTTTAGATGTTTGTGTTTTTATGCAGCATTTTGACCATGAAAAACTACACTTGGAAGTTGCTGCATGACTTGTGACAAAGGCCTTCAGGTAATTTCCTATATCTCAAAAAATTGTATTCTTTATAGTGACAGTGGTGTTCAGAGTTTTTCGGTTTACAGTCCAGAATTTCATAGGCCCCATTATTACAGCATAGTCACAGATATATAGAAATTGTCAAATTTCAATGCTCCCTAACTGGCCAAAGGGCACTGCTTTAGACCCTAATGGTTTGGACAACCTTTTGATGTAAGACCCACAGTTTGGTAACTGTAGTAAATGCCTTAAGGAAATGGTATATAAGAGTATCCCTGATATTTTGCTTCCATGCTTTAGAACATGCTAATGATTAGGCAGGCAACTGTAGGCTTTGAGCAAGTAGAGAATTAGGTTGTACCAAGGAAACATGTACAATGTGCCACTGTAATAAATCTGCCATAATAAGGGACCAATATTAGCTGCCGAATTAACACCAGACCAAGTGGGTAGCAACTGCCCTATGTGTGGGAAAAACAGCTGCCTGCCTAAACAATACCTGGCGGGGACCTCAAGGTGGGCATATTAGGGAGAAATCCGTTCATTTGCCAAATTTGTATGGCCAGTATTATTTGACAAACTGCAAGCAACTAAATGAAGATAAGGGTATTTTTGGCCTTTCACATTTTTACTTGAGGGATAAAATGCCTTGTGTGAGTACAGTCTGCATAAGATGACAAGGGACTGTTTTTTTTTTTTTT
>CM044442.1:81105173-81123092 GCA_024363595.1 Xenopus borealis | reverse complement strand
AGCTAATAAGATGCAGAACAATGACAATCAATGTTTAAAGCAAAGGCCTTTGTGCTGAAGTAGCCATTCAGTCCGGGGATTAATGGAACTGCTGCAGCAAGCTTGCATGGTATCCAACTCAGGTGCTGCACAGTTCATGGTCAGGCCTGTTGTCCATGTCCTTCAGAGACTGCGAATACTGCTAACGAAACACTGCAGTGCCCCATAGAAATCATACAGGAGGAGACAAGGAAACACCCTGATTTCATTGTCTTGACAAATGCTGATAAGACATGAAGACACGAAGAGAAACATATAATTACACACACAAGTCATAAAAACCTTTCTTTAATAACAGCCAAAAGCAGCTTCAATGCAAATACGCTAATCATTTATGTGGTATTCAGAAATCAACAAATTGCTGCACACTGTTAGATTTTGGGCATGTCTCATAGAAGCAAATGAACAAAACCTGGGTATTCTATGTGACTGATTCTCTCAGCCTGCAAAAATACATAGGATGACAGCAGCAGAGCCTTCAGTTCATGTGCCCATAGCCTTAAGCTATCAGGCTATTGCTTGTTGGGGGGGGGGGGGCATTGATCTTGGTCTTCAGATTTATTATTCTAAGGCCTATTCATCTTCTAGTTGCCCATGCAAACCACTGCCTGGGCGCAAAGGTAGATTTGACATCAGCAAACGGATAACTGCTTTACAAAAAAAGAAAGTATCCACAAAACTTAAAAAGGTCACGCCTAGGGGTTTATTTCCTAAAATCAAGATATTTCTCAAACCACTTTGACCAACTGCTGAGCACTTTACCGTATTGATCAATAAAATTTACTCGAAAAAATCTGGTGCGGACTATAATCCAAATCGTATATGTATTTTTTTGGAATGGACACCAGAAAACCACAAATTAATAGGATTATTGTACAAAACCCAGTGCAGCTAATGATGTCTTCCAATTGTATAGGGACATCTACCATTGACTTTGACATTTCCTTGGCAGGTTTGGGATTACTTTATCACTTAAAACTTTTAACAGCTTCACCAAAAATTCTATCAAAAAATTTATTTTCACCTTTAAAATGCCAACCAGAAAAAAGTCAAAGTTTAGTAAATAAACCCCCAAAAAGTAAATTCAAAAGTCTACTACCCTTTAAATGAATCCTAACCAGAATTATAATGTTTTATTTGTGTATAGAAAACATTTAATCACTGCAGTAGCGAGTAGTGTTAAGAAAATAAGACATTGTAGCACATTTTTTGCAAGCTTAATATCATGTGACATTTCTTTTCTGTCAAATAAAACAATAAGCAAATATTTGAAATTGGAAAGCTTTGAAATTTATTTATTTATTTTTTTTTTAAACATCCCCATATGCATTTTTCTGGTTTGAGCAGATGGCTGAATGATCTAATTGACTTGGCTCATGCCCACACACAAAGGCCTATCTGAAAGAGAAGTAAGAAATGAAATTTAAAACTCAAAATCTTTCAAACTTGCACTGACCCTGTGGGTTATCATTTGTATTAAAATGTTCTGATTTATAAAACAATCCAACAGTATTATCCAACGGTTACATATTCCACAATACTTATTAGATATCCTTTCAAACTGAATGCTAACCACACACAGATCAGAACATTTTATAAGTGGCATGGGAGCCCTGAACAAGCATTTTAAAAAATGTCATTATGGGGTGAGATATGATCTCTCAGAATAGAAAATAAATAAATACAAAAATACTCAGAAATATATGTTCCTAGAAAGGGCCAAGTGTACACCTTCTGGTTTAATATGCACTTCATCATCATCTGTAAGAAAGATCACTATATTGCAGGATCACCACATAACAGAGGCAAATCTCAACACTAGGGTTTGCATTTTTCCTTGATGGAAAACCAAACCTGGTTAGGGCGAGAAGGACTAAAAGGAGTCAAAAAGCCCTTCACAAGCAAACATGTAAAGTGAAGCTTTCTGAAATCAGAAGGTATTTACTTGTCTCATGCTATACACACAGAACAGCCTAGAAACCAAAGATGAGAGTTTTAATTCTCCTATAAGGCATCATGGGCGGAGACATGTAAATTGCTCCTTTATGTCCCTTTGGCCAACTATGCATTCCAAACTGCTGTTTTATAGCAAACATAAGGGCAGATTCACTAAAGTGCGAAGTGTCTAACACTAGCGCTAATTTGCCAGCGTGACGTCATTTCGCAACTTTGCAAATTCACCAACACGGACTCTGGCGAATTTTTGCTAGCGAAGTAGATAGACTTGCGCAACTTCGCACCCTTACGCCAGGCAAAGTTGCGCACTGACAAAGGATCGTAACTTTGCAAATTCACTAAGATGAACATTTTCCTCAACGTTGGCACTTACGCTAGATGTTACTTCGCCTGACCAGGCGAAATTCAATACAGTAGATAGGAGGTTGAAAAAAAAATGTAAAATTTTTTTCTGTCCCAAAAAAACACCGGCGTATTTTAGCATAGGAGGGTGATAGTCTGAAAAAGATCGATCATTTTTTTTGGGGGGTTACCCTTCTTCCCCCCTACATTTCCTAACATATGGCAACTCAACTATACAGGGGGGCACATGTAGGGCAATAGGACAACTTTATTTAATTTATTAAAGGTTTCCTGGGCTTGTGAAGTGGAATGTAGTGGCTGTAACATATGCTTCTATTATAAGTTAAAGTTCCCGCCGTATGCAAATTAGGCTTCGCTAGCATAACAGCGCTCTGCCTAGCGAAGTAACACTAGCGCAACTACGCTACCGTTCGCCGACCTGAGTGTAAATTCGCACTTTAGTGAATTTGCGTAGCGCTGGCGAAAATTCGTCTGGCGAAGTGTGGCGAACGCTAGCGAAGCCTACGCTGGCGAATTTTCGGATCTTAGTGAATTTGCCCCTAGGAGAGTAGCAAAATGGAAAACTGAACCTGGTTATAAAAAATTTGCATGTCTCCACACGATGCCTTATGGGAAAATTGAAACTCATTTTTGGTATCAAGGCAGTGCTGTGTGTATGGCATGAGAGAAGTAAATTCCTTCTTATTTCAGAAGGCTTCACTTTGCATTTTCCTTGAGAAAGGGTTGTGGGAATGGCTACAGCAGTAATATTCACTGAATTAAATATTTAGGACACAACAAGCATCTTCAGATCCCTTTCTAATAATCTGAATGTGTCTGGAGGCTTTTTATCAGCAGAACAGAAAGCAAAATAATGTCAATTTTGTCTCTGTTGCAAGCCAGGTTTATTTATAAAAGCATGTGCTGTATCCCATTTTCTTAAAGCATTTTAATTACAGATTCTCTTGAGCAGGCATTCTATTACTCGCAACCAAAGGTATGGAAACAGAGATAAGCAGTGAAAGTGGTTAAAGCAATAAAGACTACTCTAATCTATGGATAAAATAGTTTATGCATTTGGCACAGCAATGGAATTGTACTGTAGTACTGTGAGGTACAGCCCTAATATTCAGGCTCCCGATGGCAAGGCATTCTGTAACATGCAAGGGTATTGGACCGGATATGGTTTGGGTGCATCACAGGAAGTGCCAATAATTTCCAATGTTTTCCTGTACCTGTAAAACCTTCTGTCAATAGGATATGTAATATGGTCTAGAACACTGTACTACACCGTTATTTTTTTCTTTGCATATAAAACACAAAAATTAAAAAAAATCCAATTCTTTGTCCCAAATTCTTCTGGAAAAAATTGGAAAGAAAATATGTTATTAGACAACGGGATCCTCATTTTCGCAATTCTGTTCTGTCCAAGCAGCACTTAAGCCAAACTGGGTCTAACCAAACAGATTGTATTGTGCGATACATGCAAAGCACTTGGGATAAGCTGTGTGCAGCATTAACCAGCTGGTCTCTGCTATTACTCTTTGTGTGGCTGCAGGCTGTATTAGAAGCCCATGTAATGCATTTCTTGTAGCTCATTTGGATCAAGCAAAAGATAACCTAAGGAAATGAATCCATTATAGTACAATTTACACAGTAGCACAGTACTAAAGCTATGGTTTGCTATTTGGGAGGACATACACTAACGAATACCCAAATATCATAGGATACATATATTTCCTTTGGGAAAACAACAGTTTTCCTAGAAATAACCAGAACAAATATCTTTCTACACTGGTAAGTTTTTGTAAGAGCATCACAGAATGTATACATTTTGTTAATGTTAATATTTACTAATGGCACAGAAGTGGAAAATGAACTTTACGTAAGGTCTTGGGAGTCAGATGTTATTACAAAGCATTGCACCTGTGATCAGAAGAGGAAGCTAATACTGAATACGTAGACTAGTGAGCTAATTGCAAATAAAACTATTTCAAGAAACACAATAGAGTTTAAAAATGTGCTGTGGACTAGCAAGAGAGAATCTGCAAATATCCGCAATCCACTAATGGTTAAAAGGGATGAAAAGGATGTCTGTCTGGACAGTTTCCTTTCTCCTTTCTAATAACAAAGGCTGCAAGTGTAAAATGGAGAATGGTTCAAAATGAGGGATGTATTGATCACATCATCACTGGACAGCAGCAATTACAGCTTTGCCCTGTTGACTGGTTTATAGTTTTCCCGATTGGTTGGTCATGCATTGTTTGTTATACTATGTAAAAATTTGATGTTGAACAGCAAATCATTAAAACCAGGACGTTTTGCTAATAACATTAGGCAGAGTTGTCCAACTAGCGGCCCGCGGGCCGCATGTGGCCCTCGACCCTTCCTTTTGTGGCCCTCCATGAGAGTTTGCCTGCTGTGTTTGCTTACCATGTGTAAGCTTAAAAAGGTATCAGTACCTGCATTGTTTAAGACTAAAATTAAGACTAATCCCCTGTATTGTCCCCCCCCCAATTAAACAACATCAGAAAGGGTGCAACGAATTCAAGTTAATAGGAAATATCCAGGAAAAGCAGAAATTCTTGCATAAAGTAGTCTAAAAAGCTGTGTAAAAAATGTTGCAAGCTAAAACCTCTTTTTTACAAAGGACTTTTACACACAGCTAATGAGTTATTATACAGCTTTATAACAATTTTTTTTACAAAGTGTACCATGGTGTTGAAAGTGGTGGTTTGTGGTTTATTTTCTATTTTTGCTTTTCTACACAACATTAAACATATGGTCCATGGTGACTGTTCCAGGAACTGCATTTGTGTGACTGTGAACCACAACAGTGCAACATGACACTTACAGACTGATGACAAAAACATTACGAGAATTCTAGGTTTATTAGTGAGAACGGGGCTAGTTTTAGACATGGTGTTTTGATGCTGGTGGAGAGAACAACAATTCTCTGTCCTCCGCTTAATCATTAGGATACAATGACAGGCATGGCATCTTCTTGTCTGTGCAAACACAGCGTGGATTTTGACAAAGTAATGCATTTGCATTTTTGCCATGTGCATGCCTAATTTGAATATGGTGCAAAGTTAAAAGTATTATAGTATATGTTACAGCCACTACATTACACTATATAATCCCAGGAAACCTTTAATGAATAAAATAAAGTTGTCCTATTGCCCTACACATATGGCCCCTGTGTAGTTCAATTGCCAAATGTTAGGAAATGGCAAAGGTAAGGGGGGGGGGAGGAGGGTAACCCCAAAAAAATTATGCTATTTTTCAGACTATCACCCTAAAAAAAAAAGTAAGACGCCAGCGTTTTTTTGGGACTTATAAAAAAATTTCTATTTTTTTTTTTTCAAACTCCTATCTATTGTATTGAACTTCGCCAGGTCTGACCAGGCGAAGTTAAGTCTGGCACAGGAGGTAACATTCAGTAAAATGGGCATCTTTGTAAATTAGCATAGTTACGTCCCTTCATCACTGCACAACTTCACCTGGTGTAAGGGTACAAAGTTGTGCTAGTCTATCTACTTCGCTAGCGAATTTTCACCAGGGACACTGTTAGTAAATCGGCGAAGTTGGGAAATTATGTCACACTGGCGAATTAGTGCTAGACACTTCGGGCTTTAGTGAATTTGTCCCAAAATGCCTTCCCACCTGCAAGAATAAATTATTCAAGTAAATGTAACAAATTGCAACAGTTAGGAATTCTCCTGCATCATTGACCTGCCAGACTGAAACCCAAGAGACAGGAACATTAAACTTTTGGGAAAACAGTAAAAAGTCTGTGATTATGGTGAAAAAATCTGAAAATTACTGAACAAAGTGTTTGGAAGGTGAACAACCTCTAACTAGATTAGACTGCACTCTGAATGGTGTACCTGGAGTAACCTCAATGACAAAACTAAAAAAACAAAAAAAAAAAACCCATCTTTGCCAGCAAAATGGTAGGGAAAATGAGGCTATGACATGACTGCTCTGGCCAAGTGTCAGTGATAATATCACATAAGGGGTCTGTAAGGTGTCATGGCAAATTAGCTATGAATATGAAAAGATATTACGGTTTCTGTACAAAACTAAAAAAACACATTTTGACAACAGTTCCTACAAATCAATCTTAATCATACTGCCAGTGTATTGAAGAAGTTGTTAGATAAATATTACAAGCTTTTTTTTTTTCTTAAAAAATAAATCCCTTCCATTCCTGGCTCTGCTCTGATATTGCTACACTCTTACCTACAATTGTACATCATGTAAATGCATGTTAAATAAAAGTTTTATTGTGTAGCTGTAAAACAAAAAATGTGCAGTTTTTTTCTTAGTACACAGTGAAAAGAAGAGAAGAAAAAAAGGCTTTGCCTCGGATTGTCTAACATTTAGCAGTAGAATGCAATTCTTAGTATACCTCCCACTGTCTCCTTGGGGGACACTCCATTATTGGAGGACAGAACTATGACAAGAGGAAAGAAATCCTAACAATATAGTGGCTTGTTGTCCAAGCTATTGCAAGACGTCGGAGTACAATAAAACTTCCTTGACAGAACTGAGTCAAAATCTGCTCATAATGGAGCCTTTTCTCCATTTTTCTTAAATTGGAAGCTACACAGAGTGTACAAACTGTGGACCACACAGAGTGACAATTGGTAGTCAGAAATGACTTCAACAGCAATACTACTGGCAGTGGTTGAGGTGGAGACAGTGCATTATGTCTGGTTTTAATTCTGTTTAAGAAGCTTTATAGGTGTTTTCATGCAAGATAAAATATAGTACTTCAATCCAGTAGACCAAGCCATAATTTATAAAAGCTAGGGATGCCCTGAAACCACTATTTGGGGTTCAGCCGAATCCTTATTGAAAGATTCAGCCGAATACCACACTGAATCCTAATTTGCATATGCAAATTAGGGGTGGGAAAGGAAAAAGTAGGAGAACTTTTTTTGCTCCCTTGTTTCCCTTCCCAACCCTAATTTGCCCGCCATGGACACCCAATATTCAACCCGCCCTGACCCGTGGGTCAACCCGCGGGTCATGCAAGTTGCGGGTCAACATTAACATCACTAGTGCACAAGGATTCAGGCGAATCCAAATACTGAAAGGCTGAATGCTGGATTTGGTGCATCTCTAATAAAAGCAAAAAAAAAATACTTTGCATCATATAAGACTGGTATATGATTGATAAGTCCCTACTACAAAGCAGCGAAATTTGTGCACAAAGGTCACAGCACCAAAAGTAAGTTTTCAGGAGTAACATTTCAGCCTATCCTTTAAAGGAGTTATTCACCTTTGAGAGAACTTTTAGTATGATGTAGAGAGTGATATTCTGAGACAATTTGCAATTGGTTTCCATTTTTTATTTCTGGTTTTTGAGTTATGTAGCTTTCCAGTTTGCAGCGTCAGCAGTCTGGTTGCTATGGTCCAAATTATCCTAGTAACCATGCATTGATTTGAATGAGAATATGCAATATTAATAGGGAGGGTAAGGGTAAGAACATAAAAGACGAGTAATAAAAAGTAGCAATAACAATACATTTGTAGCTTTACGGATCATTTGTTTTTAGACTGGGGGTCAGTGACCCCCTTTTGAAAGCTAGAAAGAGTCTTAAGAAGAAGGCAAATAAACTATAAAAAAAATAAATAAATAAAATCAGATGATTTCACAAAGATTTACTGTTTCTGAAACTTAACTAAAAGACACTCAAAATCATGTGCCAAGGACTTATTCATTCTATTCAACTTGTTTGTTTAAAACTGCTCTTAAAAGAAAGGCAACATTTAAAAGAGTTTTAATTTATTTTTTAAATTTAGAGAAATATACCTCTTTTCTGGCATGAGTTCATTCAACCGGACTGATCTAGAAAGGCTGCATAAATACTATATGAGGATCACACAGCTTGCAGGAAAGAGTTCCCCACATACCTTTCAGCTCACAGTAAAAAGTAAACCCACCCTCAGCTTGTTCATTGTTGAGATGGATTCTGGGACTTGAAGTTTTTTGGCATTCCAGAGAATCTGTGCACCACTCATTATGGAAAGCAACAAGAACAAGCTGAAGGTGGGGTTGCACTACACAGTAAAAAAAAAACCCTTATGGATGTTGTGATGTGGTTCCCCAGTGGAATCAGTTATGTTTGTACATTTATATTCATTTTTGCAGATTTTTTTACCTTTGCTTCATGAGACATGCTGAATGAGCTCAAGTCGCGAAGGGGGTATATTCTCCTTTACCTATGCACTGATTTAAAGTTTTATAAAGTAAAACACTGTAAAAGTTGGAAAATGCAAACCAAATTCTTCTAATTAAAGACCTTGCTAGCTGCCAAAACCACAAATGATTAGTGCCAGCCACTACTTGTTGATTTGTTATGGAACCAATATGCAGGAAATGTGTGTTACAAGCAAAGAAAAAAGTCACTATAATCAAGAAGAGAACAAAAACTGAACACACAAATAAGTACAAATCATTTCCTCTGAAGGAGACATCTCTTCTGTATAACCTGAATCTACAATGCAGCACAAGATAAAATATCTATGCTATAATGTCTCCCTATATGCCGATTTTCTTTTTTGAAGCATTCATGTAAAGAAGAATTTTGATGCATATTCATTTACTTGGTCTTAAAGGAATTGTTCAGTATAAAAGTAAAAACTGGGTAAATAGATAGGCTGTGCAAAATAAAACATGTTTTCAATATAGTTAGTTAGGCAAAAATGTAACGTATAAAGACTGGAGTGACTGCAAGTCTAACCTAACAGAACAGAACCACTACTTCTTGCTTTCAGCTCTCTTTTGTTTACACTGACTAACCAATCAATGACTTGAGGGAGGGCCAGATGGGTCATAACTGTTGCTTTTGAATCTGAACTGAATGCTGAGGATCAATTGCAAACTCACTGAACAGTTATGTCCCATGTGGCCCCCCCTCAAGTCGCTGACTTACTCAGAGTTAGAGAGCTGAAAAGCAGGATGTTGTGTTGTATTCTGTTATGTGAGACATCCACTCATTCCAGCTTTTATATATTACATTTTTGGATAACTAACTATATTAGAAACATTTTTTATTTTGCACAGCCTATCTATTTACCCAGTTTTTATTTTTACCCTGAACTGTTCCTTTAAACATACCTTGTTTACATAGAAGATCCCACTGCAATGTGTTTTATAGATTTATAGTTTTTCCATATCTTAGAAGATGTATGTGTTTTATTACACTGAGCTGTGTTACACTTGGCCTTATTCCCTGCTTCAAAAGGGACAGTAAACATCAATCAAAGGGTTTGTGCGGAACATGCATTTTGCCTGTTGTTTTAATTACTAAATACCTATGGTTTCTCTTATGTCTGCCACTAAACAAGAATATGAAGTCAGTTTTACTTTAGTACTTCCATAACACACGCCAAAGACTACAAAATATACAGTTGTGCTCATAAGTTTACATACCCTGGCAGAATTTATGATTTCTTAACCATTTTCAGAGAATATGAATGATAACACAAAAACTTTTCTTTCACTCATGGTTAGTGGTTGGCTGAAGCCATTTATTGTCAAACAACTGTGTTTACTAGTGATGGGCGAATCTCCTGCGTTTCGCTTCGCTTAAAGATTTGTGAATTTCTAGAGAAATTTGGGAATCGGCGAAAAATGCGCGAAACGAGTCGCGGGGCGCTTTTGACGCGCGTCGCGTCAACTTTGCCGCGTGTCGCATCGTTTACGACGCGGCGCGGCGTTTTTTAGGAGAAATTTCGCTGGTGATTCACGAATTTATTCGCCAGCGGCGAATCGCGGGAATCCGCCGCGAATTCAGCCCTGGCGAATAAATTCGCCCATCACTAGTGTTTACTCTTTTTAAATCATAGTCACCACACAAACTACCCAAAACTACAAGATGCCTAACCAGACTCCCATGTGGCCGCACAGTCCTGCATCTCTGAACAAGGCCTACAAAAACTGCTTGTATTCCTGAAGGAGAATTCAGCCCTTAATGAAAAAAATCCATACCCCACCCCTACCCTACATAGACTCCCCTACCTGCACCTCCCAGCCTAGATGCTACCTCAGGTAAATGACCCTAACTTTTTACTTAATCCTCAGTGCAGATTCAGGGCATCGGAGTTTACGGAAGTCATCATCTTCTCTTTGGTAATCTTTGGGAGGAGAGCAGTGTATCAGCACATGTGCAGTTGGAGAAATCTTCCTTTTAACGACAACTGCACATGTGCTGAAAGTCACGGAAATTTCTGAAGTGAAGGAAGAAGACCAGAAGATTACCAAAATGCTGCCCTTGAACTGCACTGAGGGGTAAGTAAAGAGTTAGGAGCATTTTCCAGGGGTAGCAGCTAGGCTGGGGGGGGGGGGGGGGTAGGGAGGGATGTCTATGTAGGGGAGGGTTTTTTTCATTAAAGGCTTAGTTCTCCTTGAAGGGCCAAAAACCAGCAACAGTGGGAATATGCAGCTGCCTATCTTTTACACACTGTCTCCAGCATCGTTTAATTGGCTTTTGTAAACACTGCCTGCAAGTTCCAATGTAAAGTCTGGAATTGGCCATCTTCATACAGCAGATATGACTTAATTCTGGAAAAAAATGTAAATGTGTCATCTGTTAAGTTAAGGATAATTGTATGCTATTTTACCTTAATAGCATTTTGTCCATAATGCATCCTTATATTTGAACACAATTTATTTGAAACTTTTAAATTAGGTCTTCCTTTTTATTTCAGACATGTAAACATACCTACAGCTCATACTAGTCAGATTTTTATGCCCCAGATATTAAGGAGAAGGACACAAGAGAACTACTCTTGCTTCATCTCTATACTTTAATTTATTACTTTTCTTTAAAGAACAGAGTACTCAACAGATAGGTCAGAAGAGTCCTTCTGTGTAATGTATGGTAATACAGTGCAATGTAGCAACTTTGGCACTGTCTAATAAAGCTGGAATTACATAGGCTGATAAAGAGGACAACTCAGGCCCTGCAAGCCCTTAGGAAGTCCTTGCAGATATCAGTAAGGCAGGTTTGAATATCCATTTCGGTGAGGACTACAATGACATGTTCAAGTGGCTTTCTCCTGACAGTGCTTCATAGGCCACCATTATGATCCAATTGTTGGCCCAGGGAAAAATGAACAGCAACATGGCATCTGCATAAATCGGTCATATAGACAAGACAAGCAACTTCAGACAAGACAAGCAACCAAGAAGGACCTGCAAAGATATATACATTTGAAGAAGAAGCAAAAAAGTAAAGATCTGTCCATTGGATATTCAAAGAACCCATAATTCACAGTAACTACTGCATAATACAAAGTTCACCATTACAACTAAACAAGGCAGACACGTCTCTGTTTCACACCTTTAAAAATTGTTCTTTTTCCTATATGTGATGAACAAAGTCATTTCCTGTCTGTGGTTAAGCTAGTCATACACATAAAAGAGGTTTACCTGGCTACCTAAATTCTGGACTAAATCAGGCCAATAGTTTTTAAGATCACTAAAAGGGCCATAATTGGGGCCTATACAGATATTTGGCTCATATTTGGAGACATATAACTCGAGCAGGCAGTTGGGAAGCCCCACGGATGACCAGTAGGATTCCAAATCAGATAACCTGGCTTTCGTACTTACTATCTTATTATGAATTAGCAGAGTTAGTTTAACTGGAGAGCAGCAAAAAGGGAAACCAAACCTGGTTAAAGTGAGAAGGACTGAAAGGAGCCAAAAAGCCCTTCACAAGCAATAGCATGCAAAGTGAAGCCTTCTGAAATCAGAAGGTATTTACTTGTCTCATGCCATACATATAGCACTGCCTAGAATTCAAAAATGAAGTTTTTTTCTCCCATAATGCCTCTTGGGCAGAGACATGTAAATCACTCCTTTATGTCCCTGAGGCCAACTATGCATCCAGAACCGCTGGTTTATGGCACAGATACAGCCTAATAGTACAGAGCTATATATCCAAACTTGCAGACAGCCAGTTTTGATCTTGTTATATCTCATCAGTGCAAGATATTGGAACATGGCTTCTGAGGGGTAGGACTTGGAGAGCAGCAAAAAGGGAAACCAAACCTGGTTAGAGTGAGAAGGACTGAAAGGAGCCAAACGGCCCTTCACAAGCAATAGCATGCAAAGTGAAGCCTTCTGAAATCAGAAGGTATTTACTTGTCTCTAGCTGTATCTGTGCTATAAACCAGCGGTTCTGGATGCATAGTTGGCCACAGGGACATAAAGGAGTGATTTACATGTCTCCGCCCATGATGCATTATGGGAGAAAAAAACTCATTTTTGATATCTAGGCAGTGCTATATGAATGGCATGAGACAATATCTTGCACTTTGCATGCTTTAACTAGAGATAAAGCGCTGTACAAAAGCCACTTTCAACAATTTTTGTGACGTTTTTGGCTTATGGGTATACATTCAGTTTGAAAAAGGGGTTATACTGCCTCTTTAAGAGCCAAAGTGCCTAGCTCCAAAAAATATACTAAATGGTTGGACAAGTTTAGCGTCCCTGCTATACATAAAACCTAGGGATGTGTAAAAAAACAAACAAAAAAAAAACACCTTTTATTTGATTCAGTATTCACCACACTTCTGAACGGGTTCCCTCCAATGACAGATTCCACACAAGTAAAACAAACACTGACTCCCAGTCACATTAATGGTTTTGAGTAACTCAGATAACATCCCCCTCCTTTGTATTACTGCGGTTGGGTCACAGCCCAAGTATGATTCACTGTTTCAGTTGGGTTGGCTGCACGCGAAGGTGTTCAGGAACACCCAGGTGATTGTTATACAACAGATGGAAGCTCCATTTGTTTTATTTTCTTTAAACGATTAGTTTTAGCTTAATCACGTTTGTAGAGAAAGAATGGGAAAAAGGTTAATTTTCTGTCCACATACTGGTTGCCAAGATATTAGTCATCTGTAAAGGTGCACCTTTAATTTGCGTATTGTACTTGTCCCCAAACCTAGAAGTGATTACAAAGCAAGTATTACTGTATTAAGCAATGAAGTAGTGGCTATATAACACAACGGTGCATTGTTCTCTTTCTCCATGGATCTGGTGTACTTGTAAAAGGGGAAACAGGTTCTAAACACGTCACACACAAACAAAAATTGGTTTAGGAATAGTTAAGGTTTACTGAAAACTCTTGGGAAAGGGGTTAGATTTACTATTGAAAGAATTTAGAATATAAAAAAATTCGAAATTCAACCATTTTGGATCGAAAATAGAACTTTCTCATTCGAATAGGTCAGTTTTCGTTTGAATAAAAATATTTGAATCGTTAGAATGCGTCGTTCGATTCAAATGATTTTGGCAAAAATCCTTCTAATTTCAAAAAAAACTTTTTAAAGGTCCCAGGAGGTCCTCCATAGGCTAAAGTAGCCCTTGGAGATTCGGGGAGATTTAGTTGCCCGGCGACAAATTACCTCTTCTTTGGGCAACTCCCCGAATGCAGTATCTGGAGCTTAAAAGCAATATATTGCCTTGTTGAACATCCAGAATCCAACTTCCTGCTTTTCAGCTCTTTAACTTTAAAGGGCACCTATCGCTTTAAAAAGTTACCCCCAACCAAAGGTGCGGGCTGATCAAGCTCGAAAATTGCCTAAGGAGGCTACTTCAAGCGACTTCAGAAAAGCCAGGCGCAGGCGATTATTCATTAAAGCTGCTGGAAGGCAGAGGGAAGCGGTTCAGGTGACAAATCTCCCCGAATCTTCCCGTCTGACCTTACCCTAAATATAAGGGAAATTGGATTCCTAGATAAGACCTTACAATGTAACTTTCTTTAACTAGTCATCTCCCATCATCATAAAAAACCTGAAATATAGTAACAAGTTTTACTTGTAAATTATTTGAAAACTATTTTAGGCACACTGTAACATTGTTTAAACCGATAAGTAATATACGAGCAAGAGAAAATTTTAAAATTTAAAAATTTTAAATTTAATTTTTTTTTTTTTTTTTGTGTGCGTGTGTGTGTGTGGAGGAGGAAATGGTGGAACTAGAGGAAGGAAGGCATTACCACATTAAAACCATTCTCAATTAACATATTGAAACATGACCCCCAAGCAGTTCCACGCCACTTGTTACACAGACAATATGGTTTCCTGGAGCCAAAAGACAAATGCTCATAAAACAGTTATATTGGCCTTTGAAGTTTGTTGACTTGAACTGCCAGGGGAAACCAGGACAGCAGAGTTCCTGGGAGGAGAATTGTTATCAACATGCAAATAACCAGCATTCTTTACTAAATACTTTTTGACAGACCCCAACATGAGTCTTTGTTTATGTTCTAGCCCACCAATGTTGGGTTTGGTTTACTTAGATACTATTAAACAGCCTTGTACAGCTTAAGGTGGCCATACACGGGGCGATAAAAGCTGCCGACAGACTAAGTGGGCAACTTATTGGCCCATGTATGGGGCCCTCCGATGTGCTTTCCCGATTGATATCTGGTCGAAAGTTGGGCAGATCTCGATCAGACGGGACTAAAAATTTCATCAGATTGCGGACAGCATCTGTTCGTGATCCGACCGTCAGTTTACCCATCATTATAAGGTTAGCAGTCGTGAAACAAGCGGATCGCTCTGTGTATGGTTACCTATAGAATCGAACATTGTGGTGCCTGAGGCAAACAATATCATGTGAATTAGTCAATCGTCAAAGTCACTGATAGAGAAAGCAGTTATAACTATTCTATTTTTCTGTAACAAGAAAATACTAACTTCCTATTTATAACTATGATAATTATTATCCCGGTCCGTAAATACTGGCTAAGTTGCATCCCTGTGGCAGGGTACTAGCTCAGGAGAGAAGTCACCCACAATAAATCTTAACTACTGTGGGCCAGTACCATAGGAGAAATGGCACAGTAGGCTACTTCACGCATTTTTAATCTCCGTTCTCAGTAGCCCAGCAATGCTACGTGAAGATGCCCAAAGCAGCCCAACACAAAACAAGTGTAATACTTAACCCGGACCCGACCCAGCAAACCGAAACGCATATTTACCCACTTTGATCAGCTACCCACCTTATCCGTGACCCGGCCAGCTACCATCAACCCGGAAGTGATGTTGCTGCAAACCGGAAGGGACATCCTCAAACTTGGCTGGGAGGAACAGAAGCATGCCCTTTGATTTAAGAGAGCTGTGCCAGAAGTCAGATGAGAGAGGGAGATGAGGGAAAGCTGCAGGGAGAGAGCTGCAGCAGGAAGAGTCCTCCAACCCGACTCATGACCCCACAGACCAGCGTCTATAACTGCACCTGAAAAACCTACTATCATTCTGCAAGACACCCTCGGGTACCCAAACCACTGCAGGACTCTCCGATTTTTGCTTGGGTTTGCTCAAAGGAAATTTTTTTAAAGAATAATAAACACACAAGTTCTAGGAATTTTCATACAGAGTTGTAATGAAGGCCCTGTCCCATAAAGCTTACAATCTATGAGAATAGGATCATCCAGTTATAAGAAAATTTTTTTTAGAAGCAGCAAAAAAAAAAAAAACTTGCAGGGCAGTGCTTCAGGTGGCCATACTCTGGCTGACGCATCAGGGTATCAGGGCCAATCAGCTAATATGTTAGACCGATAAATGCTGTCTGATTGGCCACAATCTCACAAGGAAACTTCAGGCAACATCGAAAAATGAAGCGCTGCTTAGCGCAGGCAAATTTTTATTATCGCTGACGGGAAGACACATGAAGGCAATTGGGGAGATTATCGCCTACAAGAAGAGGCAATTAATCGCCAGGCGACAATCTCCCCATGTTACTACCCCAACATCTGATTTGGTGCCAGGGTGACAAGAGATAAGTGAAAGTCAACATTTAAAGCAAGATTTCTATTGGCTGCTAAACATCCCTAAGGTTTGTAAAGCTTTCACACATTGGAATACGGAGAGACAGTAAAGGTGGCTATACACATTACAATTACGATTCCTGCAAGATCGTTTCTATGGGAACAGTAGCAATACAATCTTATTGGTTGCTGTGGGTAACTACTTAGTGCCTTTTATTACATACGGGGGCATTTTGTGTACTGTATGTTTGCAAAAAAATAGATTCTTTTTTCACTCTTTTATTCACAACTGTTAATGGAATCTGTTGAGTGCCTGCTGTTTTTGAAGGTTAAGAGTCCCCAAAGGAAAGCCACAAAGATATGGAGAAAATACAAGCTCCTTGTACATAGTGAGAGATAACAAGAAGGTCAATTTAAATGCCAGTTTCAATTGTTTTTATTATTTTCATTGCAGACAGAAATGTTCTGTGCTTCTTCCTGCCCCAATAAATCTTTTAATGCAAAATGTAAAAAATGAAAGCACTATTTATCACAGAACGTGGAGTAACTGCTATCAGCTATACCTCGGCAAATAAGTTTTTCGAACAGGCTGGTTCTTCAGGATACCTTGACATTTGTACAGGCTGACATTTGATTTAAAACCTGGTCAGTTGTTATACAAAAAGTGAGGTAATGAAACAAGTCCAAGGTCGGAAAAGCAGCAGAAAAATGAAGAGAATAGCAGTAAACAAGAAGGTTTCAAGAGAACATAACGATTAATGAGATTGCATAAAACATGGATTTCCACTGGTTATAATTTTGATTTGGACCCTCCTCATTATTATTTTACACAACTTCCTAGTGATGTGCAGGCTGACCTTTTTTAGCATCTCAATAGCAGCAATGATCCAGGACTTCAAACTTGTCACATGGGGTCAACATCTTAGGGGTCGTCGCCAATTATCCAGAAAATTAGGTTGCCCTGTAATATAAGCTGATGCTACAAGGCTGACACAATCTGATTTCACTGGTTTCTGAGCTGCCATGTAGTAATTATCTGTATTAATTACTAATCAGCCTTAAACTGTGACATTTCTATTCTAGGTGTACTGTACATTGTCAGTGGGTCCCTAAACTCAGTAAGTGACAGCAGCACAGAGCACATGCAGTGAATCAGCAGAAAAGAAGATGGGGAGCCACTGGGGCATCTTCACAGACACAGCTCCTTATTGCTACAGGGCTGTGGTTGCCTTGGGCTGGTACAGAAGCACAAACACAATGTAAAATATTTCTAGATACTACTTTAGGTAGATTTTTGTTCTCCTTTAAACGGTACACAGATCCATGAAGAACATATGGGATGAGCCATTAAATAATTTATTTTCTTATTGTAAGATCTAAGGTCTGGGATCTTCCCAGCACGTTTAATCTTTATGGAACAAAACACAAAAATGGACATCAAACATACCTGCTTGTAAAAGCCTTTGACACAGTTCAATGGCAATACCTCTGGGGACTATTGGCCCGCTACAAGTTTGGTTCTAAATTCAGGAAATGGGTGCAACTGCTCTATGCTCGACCTAGGGCCAAGATTATGGTAAATGGAAGGTTAACTGAAAACATAAAATTAGAGAGAGGTACGCGTCAATGGTGCCCTCTTTCCCCAATGCTTTTTTCTTTGTCCATTGAACCACTGGCTATCTTAATAAGAACAAACGAGGGAATAGAAGGCTTACAACTTGGGAATTTAACTGAAAAAATATCCCTATATGCAGATGATACGCTGCTATACCTAGCAAAC
>CM044442.1:81092609-81103656 GCA_024363595.1 Xenopus borealis | reverse complement strand
TACTGGCAGAAGCTGGTGAATGATACTCTCCCAAATCAGAAACTGACGTACTGGGCCAGATGGTGCCCAGAGAAATTTGAAGCCATATGGGGCACATGGCTAACAATACAAGATGCTACTAAAAGGATTTGATGCCTTGACCTCTCCTTCCTTTCTTTCCTTCCTCTTTCTCTCTCTCTTTTTTTTTTTTTTTTGATTATGACTTTTGTAACAATGTTTATGTTAAAAATGCTAAATAAAAACTTTAAAAAAAAAAAAAAAAACATACCTGCTTGTAAAACATTGGTTTTAAAAAGTTGGGTGGCCCAACACATCACATCTATTCTATTAATCTGCATATACCTTTAGATCCTTTGGGTGTCCTATCACAAATATTCGCTAAATGAAATTACACAACACCTATACTCTACTTTAAGTTATATCCCTCTGAGCAGCATATGTGGGGCAAACATGGGGATTGCCACAAGACATACACCATAAAATATTTTCCTTTTTGAAAAAAACGCTCATATGTGGTTCATGGAGATTAAAACTTTGCTTTGGATATGCTTGTAAAAGGATCATTCATTAGAATAATTCAATTGCTTTTGTGAAACCACTGCAAAGGTACAGCTGTGGTGAGAACTTAATTTCTTCTTATTAGACTGAGCATGGCTGAATTACTACACAGCACAAAAACCAGTAATCAGGTACTGGGGATTATTAAATATCTTTAAAGTAAATATACTTTATAAAAACGCTTTGTCCTTCTATATAGAAATATATATAAATCTGCATATTTGTATACAGTAATGAATTGGGAGCAGCTATGATTGAACCAATAATAAAATGTGGTATGAATTTTAGATAGTAACCTCCATTTGGGCAGGCACTGAATGATAAAATTCTGTAAGGTTCCAATGCGCTTTCATGAGTTCCTTGACAGGCATGGTGCCCGAGGACACCTCAAAACAGGCAAAACCATTTTTACTTTCTTTAATGAAAAAGAAATCTCCAATATACTTCAATTAAAAAAGGTCTACTGTTTTTATGAGAAAACTGACTGTATGCAGTGAAATTCCCCCTTCAATTACTTGCTCTGGCTGCTGTGGATAGGAAACTTCAAACTGTCTCTAATTGCTCTGCACTGAAACGATCATACTTTCAAACTGCACCAACCCCACCCCCTTACTTCCCAGCCATGCAGAACTCGAGCAGCTTTGTTTGTTTCCCTGTACAGCAGCCGGCCACTGTGTAGAGATTTGTATCCACAGCAAGTAAATTAAAGGCAAATTTCACTACATACAGTCTGGCTTTAAAACTGTACAGATTTTTTTAATAGGGATAGGTTTCTTTTTCAGTTAATAAAGTAAAAATGGTATTTGATTTTTGCCTTTACATCCTCTTTAATGTTTCCAACTCCAGTGGTAGGGACAAAGAACATGGAGCCAGATTTAAACAGATTTAAACTGGGATTCTATTTGGAGGATAAATCCACATTAGATTACATGAGACAACAGAGGACCCAGTGCAGTCTGCATATTCCGATTATTAATCAGTCTTGCTGTATCGGTTTCTTGCAGATATTATTTGACTTGTGCTGTTTGGATACTTTAGGACGATCCCTAAGCTTAGCCCAGACTACACTGAGCATGTGCATGGTCTTGGTCTTGCAAAGATGTTTAACAAAGTTAAAAGATGATGACCCCCTGTGACCAACTTTGGAAGCATAAATCATTTGTTTAATTAGGCTTCAGGTGCAGTAAGTTCATGTTTATGTTTAGTATACAAAATACAGCATTTCTAGCATTATGCTGTTTTAGACTTGAGTTTAAGGTGGTCATACAAGGACTAACTTTCCTGGAAAAGATCTTTTCCATGAAAGATTATTCATTTTAATATACGAAAGTAGAGCTGAATAATTAGACAATAGAATTCTACTTGTATCTGATGATACAGCACTAACAATGGCCGATGTTCGGGTGCCTTCAAAGGCGCAAAATCAAAATTTTCCGGCGAGCCGACTGATATCCAAGTCTTCTGCCGATATTGTTCGGCTAGTCTCCCATCATCCACGCGCCAAATATTGTACAATATTTTCGGTGCAACTATGGCCACCTTTAGAGTCGAATTCACCTTTTAGACGTGATCCAAAAGACTATTGTTAAAGGAACAGTAACACCAAAAAATGTAAGGGTTTTAAAGTAATGAAAATATCATGTAGTGTTGCCCTGCACTGGTAAAACCGATGTGTTTGCCTCAGAAACACTACTATAGTTCATATAAATAAGCTACTGTAGAGCAATGGCGGAAATTGAAAAATGGCTATATGGCACAGGTTAACTAATGAATCACAGATAACACCATTAGACAGACAGAGCTTATCTGCTATCTGCTGTGTAACTTGAGCTTTTTCTCCTTTGAATGGCTGCCCACATTGCTACACAGCAGTTTATTTATATAAACAATAGAAGTGTTTCTTAAGCAAACACAGCAGTTTTACCAGAGCAGGGCAACAATACATTATATTGTCATTACCTTAAAACACTTTTATTCTTTTAATTTTTTGATGTTACTGTTCCTTTAAAAAAAAAAAAATCCGGTAGAATCCTTCAACCAAAAAGTTCTCAGTTAGCTCCTACTAAGCATTATTTTCACAAAAGCAGAAAATTAGACTAGAAGTATTAACAGCAGAAAACAGCAAATCTTTTCTTACATGTGATCATGTTAAAAATAACTAAACCTTTCTCTGAGTTAGTCCTTGGGGAACATTTTAGCTGCAATAAAATTGACAATCCTTGCTTTTTTATGGACTAGAGTGGCTGAAGCAGATGAATGAAGCCGATGAATGGCTTGCTCCTATCTCGCGCCCATTAGCGCTAAAGTCATCTGTGCCTATTCACACGGGGCGATACGTTTTTCAACGTCGCTCGAAATTGCCTCACGAGGCAATTTTGAGCAACTTTGAAAAACACGTTGCTGCGTGTGAATAGGCGCAGGCGACTTTAGCGCTAACGGGTGCGAGATAGGAGCAAGCCATTCAGGGAGATTTGTTGCCCCAAAGTAGAGGCGCTTAAGTCGCCAGGCGACAAAGCTCCACGAATCTTCACGTCTGGATGAGCCCTCAGAGGCCCCTTAACTGGTATGGCCTTCAAAAAGACCCCTAAACAGCTCAGTGACTTCTTAGACTCGGTTTCCTTATACCATCATTTTAATATAATCAGACCCCGTTAACACAAGTAATGAGAAAATAATCACCTGCACTCTGATAATCAAATTATTTATCTTGCAAGGATCAAAGTTGGAGCTGTTCCAGTTCCTGGGTTTAACTCAAGAAATAAAGAGAGACTTTTGGTGACAACAATAGATAAAAAGTATGTTCGGCACAAGCCCGGTTAGTTGAACTTGTGCTGGAAAGGGGTTATATTGCACCTTTAACAACGTACAATTGAATTGAGAACAACAACTAGATTTGTTATGGCAAAAATATGGCAATAAGGACTGTCATAACATGCTAAATACATCTACCACTGCTGCAATTTGCCAGTCCTATAGCTGACTTTCTATATAATAAGAAAATCCCAATGCACAAAATGCCTTCCTTTATTCTCTGAGAACTTTGGGGCTATGGTACAACAGTGGCTGTCGCACCTTCCCAGTTTGAGGTTCAGCCATTTGTCAAGTCCCCCCTCTCCCTCCCATCTAATAAGGTTGGAGATGTAGAGAAATTTAGAGAAATATTGGTAAATTGGTTGTTAAGCTACAGATCTAATAATATAAAGAACAGCTAAAACTTTTCAACCCCCAAAACTCAGTTCAATCTGGGCTTTGTAGCATGTAGCAAATAGGTAGGACCCAACCTGAAGGCCAGTTAGACTGAAAATTGGTGTAGAACGCCTGTAGCACACACTTTGGAGGGGGGGGGGGGGGGGGGGTGCTGCACAGACTGGGAAACACCATTTTGAAAGAGTTGAGGTTTTCTACACCCAAAAAAATAGTTTATTTTCACTATGGGGCACATCAGGATTTCTGGTCAACAAAATAAAAAATATTACATTACATACATTTTGCACCCCCTCATCTTAAAAGCACATTTTATTGTTGCTTTGTATGCAAAGTATTGTAGCAGAAAATAGAAAGGGCAATTTTAATGAGCCAACGCCTTTATCATATAAAACATGAGAAATAAAGCCCCAAATTGGCCATCTTTAGATTCTGGCAAATACCAGTCGGGCTGCTATCATAGACAGTCACTGTTTATGGGCATGTGGGTGGCCGTTTAGCCCATTGAGTATTCTGTGTACTTAAAATGTCTAGGCCTATACTGAATCTAAGGGGCATTTTAAAAATGATTTTCCAAATTTTGGTAAATTAAAAAAAAAAAAAAAAAAATCTACAGGTAATAAAGTCATGAATTATTCCTGCCAAAACATTGTGGCAAGCATAGCTGTTTTTTTTTTTTTTTTTTTTTACTTCCTCTGCACAATGAACCTACAGTAAAGCAAATCAATAAGGCTGCTTCTGTTACATCAGCCCTTTAAAAGTTGCACAGACCAGGAGCTGACAGGAAAGAAATGCAGAAGAAAAGAAAGTAAGCAGGAAAATTAAAGAAGTAGTACAGTTCATCAGACATTACATTTGCTTTTAGTCAGTACAGGTGTTGCGTCCCTTGGCCTAAAAAACAAACAGAATAGTACTGTTAAGACTATGAATCAAGGATTAAAAAGAAACAGTTTGGTCTGCAAAACTGTTCCAAAAACAAGTGGCAAGTACCAAAGTCCAGGAATTTTATGCATACGCTAAAAATTGCAGAAAAATGCAAAAGAAGCACATTTTTTCTCTGCCAAAAAAAAAAATTAACTTATGTTTTGGGTAGGCTGCTGCCAACATATAACTTTACTACAAGTTGGTTTTTTTTTGCTACTTAAGGGAAAGCCCAAGATCCATAAGTTTTTATTTTGCAGATGAAATGTTATGATTACAACTTAATGGCATTTACAGTTGTGTTCATAAGTTTACATACCCTGGCAGAATTTATGATTTTTTAACCATTTTTCAGAAAATATGAATGAGAACACAAAAATTTTTCTTTCACTCATGGTTAGTGGTTGGCTGAAGCCATTTATCGTCAAACAACTGTTATGATTTAAAGAGAGTAAACACAGTTGTTTGACAATAAATGGCTTCAGCCAACCACTAACCATGAGTGAAAGAAAAGATTTTGAAAATAGTAATAATAAAATGATTCACCCATATAGAGGTTTAATAGGGTAAATGGTGGTACCCTGCCTATGTAGCCATAAAGCCAGCAGAAAACAGCGTAGTTTATAGCCACTGCTGCTTGCTGGCATGCCTTCTAACCCTGGAATCAAACCTATACACTGACTATATTTATCGCTTCATGTTTGCACAATGGCCATTGCTCTTTTTTATTGCAACACAAACATGTGGGACTAACAGCATTTCATTTTTAAAACAAGTCTAATCCCAGTCTAAATCTGGGAAGCATACAGGATGTGCCTATCGTGACATCTTTTAATTTAATACATAATTATAAAAAATAAAAACTATTGTTTAATTCAGTATAAATAATTTAGAAGTACAGGTATTTATTTTGCCTTTTGTTTAAACTTGTCACATAACAGCATTGTGATGCAATGGAAACATGCAACCTTCGATAAGAGACAAAAGCCAAGCAATGAAATGCTTGAGCACAAATTCAGAATGCAATCGTTTTTCCAGCACACACACTGCATTATGCCATGGATTCCTCAGCTTGGCCTTATCACGTGTGCAAACAAACATGGACAGCTTTTTTGCATTTGTAAAGGCTCTTCAGCAGCTGTGGTGATCCCACCACAAAACAATGAATTTAGAGTGCAGCCCAGCTGGGCCTAACGGAAGCCCACTTTACACAATGCAGCATGGGCAAAAAAAGACCACTGGCCCTCTCACTCTAAAACCATTATGCATTGGCAGGGATTTGGGATGTCCTTATTCAAAATTATCACATTGTGATTTTGAGTTTTTCCATGCAAAGTTAATTTAAAAACAAGGATCTTAATTACAGAAAAATTGGCAATGTGACTGTTCCAGCCATCTGAATATATAACCTGCCCAACTGCTAGTTGAACCAGAGGAAGGCAAAAAAAAACCCATTTAATGCCTCTCCAATTTGCCTCAGAGGGGTAAAAAATTCCTTCCAGACTAAAGATGGCAATCATATTAGTCTTTGGATGAATTTATGCGATGAGATATCTTTCATAACCCTGTTTTCCCTCCCTTGCCATAAAACCCCTTCTTAAAGCTATCCAATGTATCAGCTAGTATGACTGATACAGGGAGAAAATTATCAAAGAAGGCATCTTACATAAGTTTTTTGTAAATAACTTATAATACATCATCAAAAAAAAGGCCAATAGCTCAAGAGCCATAAGAATCTGTATAGCATAGTAGGGGAAAGGAAGGGAAGGTGTGTGAATATAGCACAGGTTATAAAAGTGATATAGATTATAAAGTTATATAGATTAGGGGTGCCCAAAATGTAGATCAGGATCTACCAGCAGACCTTTAGCTGGGGATCAGTAGATCTCAAGACAAGGTCAACAAACAGCTTGACTACCCCCCCACCCCTATTTTATGCTTTTCATTCAGATATTTATTATGTTACGCTTACATACGAAATATACTAAATATATTAAATAAATTACTAAATATAGTAATATCAATTCTCTTATAAAGCTATATAATATTTAGGTAACATTTTTCCATGGAGAATGCCAAGTTATAATATAATCATAATGGGACAAGATCACTAAAAGTAGAGCTCACATCAGTAAAGTATGGGTACTCCTGATGCAGACAGTATAAAAACAGCTTGGCTGGTGAAATGGGAGCTTGACTTAATGGCAATGGATATAAAATATGATTACATTGACATAGAAAATGGCTTATGACACCTGTAGGCTTTCCATCTGGTCTTCGTAAAAAACAGAGAAAGGCGAGATCATTGCAGGTCAGAAAAGTGATTTATGGTAGGTGTGGTCATGCCATGTGGGGGTGGGTCTGTAATACTGAAGGTATGTATTGGCCAGATGTTTGTTCAGGTAACACAATGCTGAAATTTTTTTTTACTTTTTAGTTCAATAACAGGCAGCAGCCCTATACACCAGTAGATTTTCTTGGGTTTCAATGTAATAAAAAAAACAAAGAAACAACACTCACCACCCCGCAACTAAACATAGCATATGTGGTAAAATACGTAACGAGTTGGGCATGATAGAGGAAGAAATACCCAGTGCTTACATTCACAATGATATACTGTGCATTCTTGATGCAAGACACTTCAATAATGTGATCCAAACACAGCAAGACCTCCAAATTAGCAGACATTTGCCTGGTTTGGTTAAGGTTCTCTGCTGATAGCATTCTGCAGAAGTGCTTTCACAAAATTTCAGTAAGAGGCAATATGAGGGTATTTCTGGCAATTTGGCAAAGCTCCCCCTCCCAGGCTACTATAATTTTGAGCTTATAAGTATTCAAGACAGCCCTGTCTGCAAAATGTTTGTAGTGTGGTTGTATGAATGCAAATATAAGTAATGAAAAGAGAAAAGAAAAAAGTTGTCTGGGAATGTTTTCATACATGAGCAATAATTGTTATGTTGAAAATCATTTGCAGCCAAATAATTCCAACCAAGTTACGTCTGTGCCAGAATCTGTCTTTTTATGAGCTTGTCAGAGGTTGTGTGCTGTTATATTGTCAGTAGACAGGAGATTTTAGAAGGGCGTATAAAAAGTTCAAAAGCATTGATCAAACTCACACACTCGGAAAATTAAAATATGTATGAGAACATTTAAGTGTCATACTCTGGCATCTCAGGTCAGGCGGGTTCGGGCTACACACACACACACACACACACACACACACACACACACACACACACACACACACACACTCACACACACACACAAAAAAAAGAGGGGAGTGTGCTGGGGCACAGCAGGTTAGGGCATACCTCCCAACGTTTTGAAAACAGAAAGGAGAAAAAGATCTGCTGCACAGAGCCCAGCAAACATTTTTGTGGAAACACCCCCTACTTGAAGGTGAATTGCCCTTTAAAGGAGAACCAAACTCTTAATCATAAAAACCCCTACCCTATATAGACCACTATATAGGCTGCAAGTCTTTGTTCTCCCAAGAGACCTCCTTATCTAAAACCGTTACAATCGTAACTATCTGTTCTGGACTCTCTGCCAAAAGCCAATTAAGTTCGGAACGTTACATCTTTTTCTGGCTGTTCAGTGCAGATCAAAGAAAGCCAGGGCATTTCAGTTCAAATCTGGGGCTGCAGGTTGAGCTGTCAAAAGCGGGACTGTCCCTTAAAACGGAATAGCTGGGATGTATGGGTTAGGGCCAGGTGTGGGTCAAGATTTTCTTGACCTTTCACTAGTAGACAGGGATATTCTGGGACAAGTTGCAATGAGTCCTATTGTTTGTGTTTTAGTTATTAAGCTTTTTGTTCGCTAGTTATTCAGTATGGAATTTCGACAGCTTTATGGTGCTTAGGGCCCAATTAACCCTAGCAGCTAGGCAGCGGTGTGAGACAAGTATATGAATAGGAGAGGGTCTGAACAGAAAGATAATAAAAACTAACAATAGTTAGACTATTGTAGAGCAATATTTTTTTTTTTCTTTTGTTTCTTCTGGGTTTAGTGGGTCCTACGGCGTTCAGGGATTCCCATTTGAAGCTGTAAAAAGGTAGTAAAAGTAATGTAAAAGCTTTATATGAAATAAAAACTAAAGACTAGCTGTTAAAGTAAGACATTCTATGGCATACTATAGTTCAGGGGTGTCCAAACTTTTGGCTTCGAGGGCCACATTGGAAAAAGGGAAATTGGGGGCCACAAATGAAATATACAAAACACTTTTGACTTGTAAAAGTAAAGAAAATACACAAAAAAAAACTACAATACCAGTTGGATAACCAGATGGAGATATACACTGGAATAAGGGACACCTGGATATTAAATAGACTTATTAACTGGGCAATGGGCAGAGTCCCCCATCTCCTATATACTTTGCAACATGACGTTTTCTCAGGAACTGATCGTTTCAAGCTGGGATGCATTCATATCCATCCTTGGCCTCATTTGGCCCTTGGGCTGCAGTTTGGACACCCCTGCTATAGTTAATTAAAAGGTGAACTACCCATTTAAGGCCTAAAGCTTATACAGGGGTCTTCATGACCAATGTCTGTCAGGTTAAAGAATCCTACATGCTTCTCATGGTGCAGTAAAACAAACCTGTGGGTGCATATGCCATTTTTTGATTTATTGCAAAATGATTCATTAAGGGGCAGATTTACAAAATTCACATGAAGAGTTTGAATCTTGGAATATGCAAATTAAGCAAATTCAACCATCGAATATTCAAATTTAATTTTATTCGAATATTCGACTATTCGATGGTCGAAGTACCACCTAGTTCGCCAGAATCAAGCTGCCGGATTGGGTATGATTTTTGATCGAATAAAAAAAGGTTAGGGCCTTACAAATTATGTTCACCATTACATTAACTTTAATAAAGTGCTTAGTTGGGATAACTAAATAATATTAGAATGACATGTACTCAGAATCTCTCAGGCCTTAATCTTAATTTTGTTAAACTACAAGGAATTTTTATACACATACACAGCCCAAAAGATAACCACATGGTGCATGCAAAGAAATGCTTCTCCTCTCAATGTCAGTTTAAGTTAATTATTTATCATCCTCCATACACTTACAGCTTGCTCAACAATGTCTATAAATGGACTCAACAAAACAACCATCACACAAATTATTCATCGTATTCATTCTGTTGGTTCTCAGTTGGTCCTTTTTTAGAAGTTTTAAAGTGATTTTCCTAACATATTTATTTCTGGCCTTTAAAGGTGAAAGCAGGCAGGCCATTTGGTCACCCATGCTAAATTTCCTCCACCATGGTGAACAAAATGTCCAAATATACATTGGTATTGAAGTCAATGCAACTCTCAACTTGTAAAGCATTATTTCTTTGAAGTAAAAGCTCTGACCCTTATTGCAGCACTTTTCTTATCAGCATTGTTTAGCCATCTGTTTTCTGTTGTCTAACTAAAGCCCTTCTCAATCAATTGGGTGGAATGGAATTTTATACAAAAACACATCTATCAACTGCACCAAAAACACATATAGAACTACAAGTATTTACATCATAATATACTGTCAGCATGTACTGGCAAAAGCTGCAAGTTTGCTTCAGGAAGACTACTATTGTTTATATTAATAAACTAGTGTAGTCATGGGGCAGTCATTCAAGCTGACAAAAATGAGGAAAGGCACAGGATACCTAACACTTAACAGATAAGCCCGTCCAATCATGTTTTTTTTCTGTTACCTGCTATGTAACCTGTGCCTTTTCTATTTTTTTTTTCCCAACTCAAATGGCTGCCCCCATGGCTACACTGTAGTTTGTATATATAAATTATAGTAGTTTTTCTGAAGCAAACATGCCAGTTTTCCAGTGCACAGGAGAAGTACATTGTACAGGTATGGGACCTATTATCAGGAATGCACGGGACACGGGGCTTTCCAGATAATGGGTCTTTCCGTAATTTGGATCTTCTTACCTTAAGTCTACTAGAAAATCATGTAAACATTAAATAAACTCAATAGGCTGGTTTTACTTCAAATAAGGATTACTGTAGTTATATCTTAGTTGGGATCAAGTACAAGCTACTGTTATTATTACAGAGAAAAGGGAAATCATTTTAAAAATTTTGGATGATATCATTATAATGGAGTCTATGGGAGACGGCCTTTCCATAATTCGGAAGTTTCTGGATAACAGGTTTCCGGATCCCATAGCTGTATCTTAATTACTTTTATATATTTTCAATTTTTGTTGTTATTGTCCTTTAATGAACCTGTCCTTCTTTGACACTGGCAATAAAGAAAATGTAGTGATCAACACAATTAACACCCTAGTTGTTAAAATATTATCCCACTTTCCCCTCACTTGAGAATAACGGTATAGAAAATAGTAAATGCA